>JAYKXP010000046.1:0-426038 GCA_037176845.1 Paramarasmius palmivorus | reverse complement strand
TGATTGAAGCGACCCGAGGAACGTTCCATGACGTAATCCAGGCATGGAGCAAGAGTGCACGGACGTGAGGAATGGGCAAATCATACAATGTCTGTGATGACAATAGTTGGTTGGTGAGGTTAAGGGGATGTCTACGTGCGAGACTGAGGAAAAAGAGAGGAAGCGAATTTGACGATTGAGTGAGAGTAACATTCTTGGGGTCCTTTTTGAGAGTAATGTGCCAAGTTGCCCAGGATTTGACAGAGGTGGCCTGTCGAAATCGCTGGGAGATATGAGCGATTCCAATGGTTCTTTTGTTGTCGCCTCGCCGTAGGTGGTGGTGCTGTCGAAAGTAAAAAAAAAAAAAAACAATATAAGAATATCCGGTGACCAGGCAGTGCGACACTATCTCGCGTATGATCTCGGCAGGAAAATCGCGAAATCTCTCCGTCGATCTGACTGGTGAAGAGGGTTGAGGACGAGCAAATTGTGGGGATGTCCGCAGATTGGTAACGTACGCTGTTAGTTGGTTGTGGGGTGGACCGGTCTCACATTGACGTCTTCCGGAGGACTGGATGACTTTGGGCATGCTTTCGCTGATATTAAATCTGAATGGAGGCTTGATCAACTTGGGTTTAGTGCTGTTATGATGAAAAGACTCTACTCAATGGAGGGCTTCGAGTGAAGAGTCGGCTTGTGACAATCGGGATTGCATGTAGTGATACGCTGGAAAATCGAACTTATAAGATTGGAAGGTTTCTTGTACTCGGTGCGACTCACTGAGCAAGAGGCAGAGAAATAGAGATACAGAGAAGCTGTTTCGTTACGCAAGTGAAGCTTTATCAGATGTGCTGTCGGGCCTGTGGGTGTTTATAGAACAACGCGATGGGCAAAGTGCCAGTGTTGAACGTATAGCAGTGGAGAGGTGAATGGGAGAAAAAAAGAGTAGAATGTCTGAGTCAGCCAATGTCTGGATTTGTTCCGACGAATTGCGGGAAATTGCGGGTGTGACGTGATGTGATTGGACTCGTAGAACGAGAATTGGAATTTCAGAGGACATAATGGGCTGGACATAGGAAAGGATGGGATGAAAAAACAATAGGGACTGGGAGAATAGCGAGCGCAGGCTGAGAACCGTTGTGCTGGGTGGCAAGGAAGGCAGTCGGATCAAACCCAGCGTATCACCGCTGAGTCACAAATGTCCCAATTTGGCAGGTTTATCAGAGATAAGAGGATGAACTCGGATCAATAAATTGTACGAGTAGTTACAGGGAATGGATTTGGTTGCTGTTAGATATCTATAAGTACGGAATGGTAATAAACGAAGAGAAGAATATTGAGGTGTCGCTCCTTATTCACTGCCCGACCACATACTGAAGTTAGCCAGAACCGCTGGGTGCGGGCTGGTCAAAAACTGTCTGTGGACCCCCAGGTTGGTATAGGTCCCCAGTTCCCGTCGGAAGGAGTGTCTTCATCGTACCACAGGTCAAACCCACGATATTGGAAATTGAAAGCCGGAAAGAGCAAATTGACAGCTGATAAGCATGTCAGCGAATTCCTCGCCGTCGTAATGCTCCGCTTGGTTGGAGGTTATGGAAGGTGAAGTAGGCGGAGGGATGTAGAGGTACGACGAATTAGGGCGCGGATACCGTCAAAAAAAAAAATTTTTTTTTTTTTTTTTTTTTTCTTTTACATGGTTGTAGGACTCTCGGAGCGGACCATTCAATCGGACAATGAGCGAAGCCAGGCACCACGAGATATTGAAGAATGCGTGGAAATGATGAGTGTGGGCTCAGTGGTAATGATAAATTCCAGGAATTGGTAGGTGAGAGGAAGGCAAACATCACCCATTGACCACCGCCGTTCAGGTCGAAGAGTCCAATCACCAAAGGATAAGTTGAGTTGGACGGACTGAAGGCTCGGCAAAACGCGCTACAACAACCTGGAAGAACGGCTATAGTGCTGGAATCGAGATTGTAAGGGTGGTAATGAGGGGAGGCGGGGCCTGAATGTCGACGTGTTGAGGTAGGGGATACCACCCCCATGTCGCGGTGGACAGGGTGCCTCGAAGCTGACGAATAGAGCGAGGATGTTGAGAAGACCGGGGAAAATAGAGTGTCGCCCCCATCGCCGTTCGATTACGCCATTTTCGAATCGGGTGGATACTGTGGATGTGTCCGGGAGGAATTTCTTTGTCGAGTAAATCACAAATCCGATCAAAGCCCCAGCAGGTGGTGATCTTCAGTTCGCCCCATTGACGGTGAAGGAGAATATCGAAAAAAAGGTTGTAAAAAAAGACATGGGACTGCTGGGTTCGTCGTGCTGTGTTGGGCTCAAGCTGCGTCCTTCGTCACTCTCGGTGTCACTCTCGGTGTGGCTTGGTGAGAGGTCATGTCGAGTTCGAGGGATGTTGGCATTTTCAATTAGAAAAGATGAGGAAGGATGTGGAGGCGGGATCGTGATGACAGCGTTCATCGTCGTCTGCTCGCCAGCAGTTAAGGGATATACGATGGAAGGGTGCATTGAGAATGACGATAGCGTGGATGCGTTTACTGTGAGCAAAAGGGAGAGCAGATTCACGACGGCTGAGGATATCGGAGCAGTCAGGGAAAAAATCCAGAGCTTGGCAAACAATCCGCGCCAGAAGCTCGTTAGGGGATGATTGCACTGGTGATTTGTCGTGGTGTGAGGAGACTGCATAGTGCGAGGGGTATTGTATAGGGTGAGGCGGAGGTGTGCAGGAAAATTGGTGGTGGTGGTGGTGGTGATGGTGCAATTGTGCGATGTCGTGCAAGAAATTTTGGGGAATGTAAAGGATTGACATTTGGCTGGGCACTCAATGCTTCATAGGTACAGATACTAATCATAATAGGGATATATAAGCAAATAAAGCACAAGTCCGTCATTACCAGACTAGGAACTGCGCTGGTGTGGACAGTAGACTCTCAGAGAGACGTGAAATGGTGGAGATTTACTAGTGATAGATAACATGTACGAGTGGCTCTGCGAGCTTGGTGTTGTGGGAACGTGCCAACATGGCAGAGTGCCAGTGGTGAATACGAGAAAAGTGAGGCGGTTTGGGTTTGGTGGCTAGTGAGCGGTATTGGGAGTGAGGATGGCATGTGCCTCGGCGATTACACGCTGTGCAGCAGCAAGGGACACAGGATGTCAGCGTTGCAACGCCGAGTCTGAACGTGTGGAACTGGGCGACGAACGCCGGGAATAATTGGTGGTCTCAGCGATTCTACGACGAGTCCTGAGAAAGGAAAGAAGTGGGCGAGTGGTCGCTGAGATTACTGGGCAGTTGGAGACCCAGCGACACAACACTGAGTGAGTGGAAGTGGTGACAGTGAGCGATGGGTCGCTGAGATAAATGCGGGAGGCGGACTGAGCGAGGAGACGCTGTGATAAATGTGTGTGGAGCCAGCGATGGAGCGCTGGGTTAAATAGCCCAATACGTATAACTCTTATAAGCATGTGCACACTGGAAAAGAGATTTAGCGTGATACAATATGGTATGGGTGTGTAGACATACCTGGCGGAGCCAATGGTCATTCGGTGTGTGAGACCCTGTGCAAAACTAGTGGACATGTGCGAGGAACAACGGAGGCTGAGATGGATGATGGTGTACTCAGCGATTCAACGCCGAGTCCGTGGAAGGAGTGAAGCTGAGGGATTGGTCGCTGAGATAAATATGGTGGTAAAACTCAGCGATTCAACGCCGAGTGTAGGGGAAGAGTGGAACTGGGCGAAGAGACGCTGAGATTGATGATGTTGGTGTACTCAGCGATTCAACGCCGAGTTCGTGGAAGGAGTGAAGCTGAGGGATTGGTCGCTGAGATACATATGGTGGTAAACCCCAGCGATTCAACGCCGAGTTCGTGGAAGGAGTGAAACTGAGCGATTGGTCGCTGAGATAGGTATGGTGGTAAAACTCAGCGATTCAACGCCGAGTGTAGGGGAAGAGTGGAACTGGGCGAAGAGACGCTGAGATTGATGATGTTGGTGTACTCAGCGATTCAACGCCGAGTTCGTGGAAGGAGTGAAGCTGAGGGATTGGTCGCTGAGATACATATGGTGGTAAAACCCAGCGATTCAACGCCGAGTATGGGAATTCGAAGTGAACTGAGGGATTGATCGCTGAGATAAATATGGTGGTACAACTCAGCGATTCAACGCTGAGTGTAAGGGAAGAGTGGAACTGGGCGAAGAGACGCTGAGATTGATGATGTTGGTGTACTCAGCGATTCAACGCTGAGTACGTGGAAGGAGTGAAACTGAGGGATTGGTCGCTGAGATAGCTATGGTGGTACAGCTCAGCGATTCAACGCCGAGTGTAGGGGAAGAGTGGAACTGGGCGAAGAGACGCTGAGATTGATGATGTTGGTGTACTCAGCGATTCAACGCCGAGTCCGTGGAAGGAGTGAAGCTGAGGGATTGATCGCTGAGATAAATATGGTGGTAAAACTCAGCGATTCAACGCCGAGTGTGGGGGAAGAGTGGAACTGGGCGAAGAGACGCTGACATGAATACCAGTGGTGTAGTCAGCGATGCATCGCTGAGCCGTGAAGGAAAGATTGTGAAGGCTAGACATATATACAGCATTGAGTGAGATGTAAAACAGACGTGACTGAACTGACCGATGGTCGGACCCACTGGTCAAAGCAACCGTTAACACCTGAGCGTGGCATCGCCGAGACCCGTGAAAGGGAACGATCCCAGCGAGGACTCGCCGAGTCTTTGGAAATGGTGGTAGATGCTCATGCTCAGCGCATGGACGCTGGAATGGGTAATGGTACAGAGTGGGCGTGTAGTCGCCGAGATTTATGAAGATACAGAGTGAGCGTGTGTTCGCCGAGAGTTATGAGGGTTATGGCCTATTCTTGTCTACTTTACATCTTTGGATATTTATTCCCACAATGTTCACTTTTCGTGGGCACTGTATCCCGACGCCGCCCGGCGCGGTATCTGAATTATGATGGGCCCTGTTACCTTATCTGTCGTTTTCCCAGGCGGCTGCCCCCGAAACTCTTCGACATGAATCCGATTACTAATAATGGATTTTTTTAGCACAAAAATGTATTCAAGAGCTTCGAGTGTCTCCTTTGTTGACCAATGACCAGAGACTCAGACACTGCAATCGTTCCTCGATACTCACGTGCTTTCAGGGCTGTGAAAAAATATTATTCCTACGCTAGAGAAAAATGGAAATATGATATTTCCAGCAGCAGGATAGAATGCTCTTTGACACTCTGGGAAGCACGTACGTATAACCATCAATGCAAAATAGGCAGAGTTGCATTGAACACCTGTTTTCAATTTTCGCATTGATTTCTTAATCTCCGAATCCAGGTTCGAGTAGTTAGCGCTACGGGTAATCAATGTCATCGATCATCCCGGTCCTCTACTCCTCAGTTCCCGTCGTAGTCCAACGAGCATCATTTATTGAATCTTCCCCTAAGTTAACGTGGATCATGCACCGGCATTAACGCGAATCGGGTTTATAATTTGAGGGCATTTGGTGGATGTCATTCATCATCATGGTCAGCTAACCTCTCCTTCGTAACTTTGACCTGCATTAATTGAATGCTAGTCTTTCTCTGGGGTTATCTGTGAGCATATTTATCATCTCAGAGATGTGTTCTTACCTGGTGATCATCTGCCGGATGAAATAACGGGAGCCCAACCTCATTGATCGTAGCTTTATTCGTAGATGAAGTGGAGGGCGAAGAATGAAGTTGTTGATCATACTCCCGTCGAGTATGGAGTCTTGCGTGGGAAGGTGTAGCAACATTGACGGCAGTAATATGACCTTCAGACTTCTGGAAGTAATATTTGGTGTTGAGCCTATAGACGAGCATATTAGTAAACATTCTTCAAGTCCAAATCCGAAGACTCAGAGTTACATGGCGAGTAACGAATTCACATATAGGCCCGTCAAGATGATTCTTAGGGCAAGGAAAACCAGGTTATCGGGCATGAGCGTATACTAGGTAACAGCTGGCATCAAGCAAGCCACTCAGAGGTATGTCGATGCTCACCGATATGGGACAGGTCAAAGAAAAAAAACTAGTGCATTTTAGTAATACTTGAGAATACCTGAAAGACCATGAATTACCTGGCAAAAATCCCGGTGTTGAGTGCATATGCCAGCACAACATCAAAGCTCCTATCAGTCCTAGTCATACAGTTAGGCTTCCAATCTGGTGATACTCGTGGAATCACTTACCAGTCCAGTCTTTTACTAGCTTTCGCAAGTTTATATACCAGAGCAATTGACAGGATGAAGTCAATAATCGAGGTTGCAATAAAGTCAAGTTTGACTGCCCACTGTTCGAGCACATTCAATCAACGCTTGAATCTACCTGGAAAAGATGTTTCTTACTGTGTATTGAACATGCGCTATTCCAGCCATAGTTTCTACATGGGAACTAGGAAGCCCGTTAGTATGTATGCGCCAGCAATGCTCGGGAACTTACATCTCCAGTGGCAGATCTAGATCAACATGATTAGTTGTCTTGGGGCTCGCTCGACAAGAGAGAGGTACTGACATATGTTTAGCCCTGATAGAAGTGACAATAAACCTATCACTCCATGTGAGGTAGTAGGCATACATACCAAGGTTCAAAGCAATAAGCACACCCTTCGAGTATTGAAAGTCGGAGTTAGTTTTATCTTTGAACTCAAGGAAGGAAGGTAAAGGCACATACAGTTGGGGCAAACAGCAGTAACCGTTCCAAAGTTCCTCTCGTCACTAGCGCCGCAATCCCTTAGACCCTAGTACCTGGATCAATAGGCATGGAGATCACTCACGCTGCCAGAGCCTTGTTGCATATAAACTAAGTAGATTTGAGATGGGTACATCTGAATGAAAAAGTGCTGCACATACATTTGCGTTAGGTTGGTCAGAAGCAACTAGGAGAGTGTCAACATAATTTGATAAAACAGACTAGAATGTTACGGGCCTCAAGGCTTGACTCTAACTTGAGATGCAGTCAGTTATCAATAAAGAATCACAGTATGCGATTCAACTTACGAGAAAGCTCCATACTATGGGCCCCCCAATATCAGCTTGCCTCGTAACGAGGTAGTGGAACGTGACATGAATAACCGATATAGCGTGGAGAACAGCCAGAGCCCTTTGACACAGGTGAATCGAAATCTCAAGTTCATAGAGAAGAGTTGGGCACACCATAGCACAAAGACCTGCCGGCTGTCAGGTCACGTTGTTTAGACTTGGCTAACAATTCAAACTCACCGCCCATTGGTTCAAATAGTGGACGCCGTTGCTGGTCTTGAAGAATATGAAAGTTTGTGCAGTCGCGAGGCTCACTAAACTAGTAAATGGAAGATAGGTCAGCGTACTAGCTAGATAACAGGATTGGAGCACGCACAATACTTGTACTATTCCGCCGACAAAAGCTGCCCCCATCGTCAATTCTAGCGAGGATGGCATGGTGTATTCCAGAAGATATCAGAGAATCTATGTTTGTGAAGTAGCGGTCCCTTTGAAAAGGTTTCCGAAACGAGTGGGTCAGAATATAAGTCCGGATGCTTGAATATTGGTCGTGCGTGAGTTCCGACTTTGGCGATCGAGTGATGATCACGACCAACATTCGGTGCAGAATGATGTGATATGAATGGAACCAATGATGCGGATAGAGCTAGTTTCGTGGACAAGTGTATCCAGACATGACCGTGACGCGTACGGTCCCCCATCGGCGTTTGATTCTAGTGTGAAACATCACTGCCACGGCCAGTTTAAAACTGGGATACAGCCCACGGAACCTGTATCCTACCCGCGCTAGGACCTCGATGGCAGATGGCGGGAAGACCAGAATACGATTCGCTCCCTGAACCATCTGGTGATCAGCGCTTTAGCCATATAGCAAGCCGAGCTAGTTTCTTCTCCGTAATCGTGGCGATAGTACTACATGGGGTAACCAATGGCATGGTTCGCTTGAATGGAGCACGTGAGAATGTCCAGGGTTCTCCGGCCAATTCCGCCCGCATTCTTCCGCTTAGCCATGTTTTTTCATTTGGTGGAGCGTTGAACTGATTACTGGCCCTGCCGGTCAGAAACAATTTTGTAGCTGGCCTAAGCTCTGATAAAGAGTGCAGGAAAATTTAGATCGCCTCACTTATAGGGCTCGAGGTTGTAATCATTCTTCCGTACTACATCGAAGCGTGCAAGACACTGAGTTAGTTGTATTCTGAATCTAAAGATCCATACTGTAGCGTGCTCCCATAACATTCTCTTCCATGGCTTTGATTTCTATTTGCCAAGATAAGCGGTCAGCCATCTTTGACAGAAGGACGCTCACGAAGTGCCAGAAAATTGGAATAGAATCTATTCAACGCGAATGGACCTGAACGACGAGTAAGACAAAGCTGTCTCGTGAACGACAGATTCTGTATGACTTACCGACCATGTACCACAATCCGATCCTTGATAGCTGGCGATACCAGTTCATTTCTCCTTCATCATTCACCCCAATAAGCGGGGGACACTCGTCAGCAACCTTATCGCCGCATATCTGACGGATGCTCTGCCGCATGTCCCCAGTTCTGCAAGATAATTAAATGGAAACGAATTTATGAAACAAGGTTGGAACCTACCCCGTTGCGTAGATGACAATGTCAGATTCAAGTCGACTCCCATTATCAAACTCTATTCCTTCTTCGTAGAAAGATCGTATTTGACTGTCGCTCTTGACCTTGATTTTGCCGTCTATGATTAGCTGACAAGAGCCGGTATCTGAGGTGCCAGGTTACCACCAGATCACACTCAATCGAATAGTGGCACATACCGAAGCAGTGGCCACCTCCTCGCTCCTTGATTTGGAGCAGCACACCTGCTTCCTTAACGCCACTGCCAACACGAAAACCTCGCTCCTTCAGCTTCTCGACCGTGTCACTTCGGAATCTGATCAGATACGTAAACTAGCAAGGCAAAAGCGATCACCTCTGAGATTTTAATATAGCTTTTGTGGCTCTCTGAGCAATTCCACCCGCCTGAAGAAGATGGGGCATCGATTGAGAGAGACAGTCGGCAATGTGCGTGGGAGGCCCATCTTCTCTGTAAAGGGCTGCAACATTTGTATACGTCAGGTCGTCGAGAGCTTCTTGGATCGAAACATGCTGCTCGCACCTCCGCCCAAGAACTTCCAATGTTTATCCATGTTCATCACAAAAGTTGAGCCTCGTTGGAACATCGTGACGTCTTGAGATCCCGAATATCAAGACTAGTCTCCTAGAAGATGAGAGCCCAGCTCACCAATACCCTCTCGCGCTAAGTCGGAACAAATGTCATGTGCTAGTTGGTGCGTGAAAATCAGTGAGGGGGACTCGGAAAAGTTGAGGGCAAATACCAGAGTTTCCTGCGCCTATGACGGTTACTCTTTTCCCAATGAACTCCTGTGGGCTCTTGTAATATATTGAATGCATGACTTGACCCTTGTAGATTCCAGAACCAGGGATTTCGGGTATATTCGGCACATTGTCACCGACTCCTGTAGCCATGACTGACACAATACCTTGAAAAAACGGCCAGAAAAGTAACCACAGGAAAAACTGACCGAGATGCCGCACGCGAAGGTTTCGAATGGAATTGTCACTCCTCTGAACGCGGATGTTCCAGGTGTTGTCTTGGGCTTGGGCCGCATCCAAAACTGTTGTAGAAGTCCAGACGTTTAATTCAAGGGTATTCACATAGTTTTCGAGCCAGTCAGCCATCTGCAGAGTTTAGCAACGGGAAGTTAGGTCACGACTTTTTCTTTTTACCTTTAGTGACGGTGGATACACTGGCCATGTCGGTGGGAAACTGGTTACATTGTAAGGCGATGTCCATTCGATGCAAAAAAGCCGAACTAACGGAAGATATGGCATATGATCGTTCCCTGGAAGACTGTACTATCAGCAAAATATCGACATGCACAAATTCGGATGGGCTCACATACTGGGAAATGGAGACACAAAGAATCGTAGCGTCTTCTCCAAGAGTCTCCAACACGAGCATCCTTCTCTATCATCAATGTATGAACTTTGAGATACTTCAGTCGCGCTGCAAGTGAGAGTGCGCTTTGCCCCGCCCCTACGATCAAGACGACGGGATCGGAATCCCTACAATCCACTTCCTCTCGTCTGTGCTGTGACCATCTGATGCCGGGGACGACGTTACTTCGCCTTAGAGCCCCAACTTCGTAGGGAAAGCCTCTCAGGTTATCCAGACTCGTGAAAATTGTGAATGCCTTCCAGGCGCCGGATGCAGTAGGCACCAGTCGGAAAACACCACAACATCCGCCAGCCTCTACCTCGAATCGGAATATGGCTACTATCCAGGCCAAGTCAGGAAATGGCTTTTGCAGCTGAACAAAGCTCGTCATCTCGGATCTGTCGAAACTCGATCCCGCCACTCGATCCTTCAAGAACGGCCGAATCTTGTCCTGTCCGACAAATGTACGCATGTCCCAAGTGAAAGCGAGTAGATCTCTCCATAGCGCGTCTGGGCAAAGTAGCTGGAGTGTGGCATCGGCATCGTGGATGCGCTCTGTGAATGCGTGAAACCAATCCTTGGCGATCTGGGCTGCGTCAAGAGGTTCCGGGAGTGATGCTTGTAGCCTGTCGAGTGTCGGGATACGAAACGTCCATGATTCTGAGGCCTCCATGATGGTCACAAAGAACGTCAAATGGCGTAGTCGAGCAGTCCCGATGTGTTCGGATTCTTAAGAACCGTTGCTCATTAACGGTTTGACGTCCTGCGTGTCATAACGCTGAGCGATATTTCCCATCTCAGTAAAGATAGGGTGGTACCAGACAGGAAAAACTAGACCTTTTCCGCTGCAAGCCGAGCCGAACCATTAAACGAGTCGGTACCAACACTTGAGCTGTGTGAGGTGCGGGAGAACCTGATGCAAAGATCGGTGCTTTCGCAGTTCAATGAAAAGTTGATAGCAATGTCTTATCAAAGGTGGTATAGTGTTGTCCCGCTGCGATGTCGACCATCGTTGATGTGGCTCGTAGACTTACTACGACATCCCGCGTGGCCTGGAACAAATCCGTCAATACAGCATCTAGATTAACCTAAATTCACTTACATGCCTATACATATCGTAGCTCGCTTTGGGGCACAGTAGACATGCATCAGGCATCCGTGATAGGCCGGGATTGACAATAGAATCGAGTTGCTTGAACCGGGATTATGATTGAATACAGGTTGCGCCAAATTGCTGGATGTACACTGCAAACATGCAGCTCCAGTCTTTCGGTCTCTGAGTAATCAATATAGCATCCGGTTCGGCTGGGTCCGTGAAATGAGCCCACAAGGATGTGCATGATAGATGAGCATGGTAGGTTCATTACGGAGAAATTCAATGTAACGCACCAGCAGCCTGACCCATAGAATGCCACTTCCACACACATAATATATCACCGCACGTACCCAAAGCCTCAAAGCAGGGATACCAAAGGGATACTTATCATGATAGTTGGCGAACGTCGTCACAGTAATCGCCTTGGGAAAATGATTACATAATACACGGCCTCAAAGCTTTGACTGAGATGTCGATAAGATAGATAGGTGTATAGAACAGAGGTCATCAAAATAGCCACAGATACGTCCAAAGATAGTCCTATGATTCTGAAGTACGCCTCTCAATCTCTACGTCGACTACTGGCATGCTCTGTTTCACTGGAGAAACGGTGTTCTGCATGAATACCAAGATACAGACCGTATCGACCGCGAGCAACGCAAACAAGAACCAAAGGCCAGCAGCTCGTCCTTCCCATGAAGTAGGCCCACCGTGAGTTTCGTCGACACTAGTTTGAATCGAGGTAACTATAGCAGTTCCAGCGGCACAACCGACTTGCAAAAATGAGTTGAATATGGAGCCTACGACACCAGCTTTCTCGGGCGGCGTCACGGCAAAAACGGCGATACTGGTAATACCGTCAGTCTAGTTCAAGAAGAGGAAGAATATAAAAACCGACTTGACCGTAGCGAATATGATAGTCATACCCGAAGTTCCAAGAGCGAAGCCAGGAAACGCGAATCTCCAGTAATGATCAGGCGAGTCGGCGAATGGAAGAAGTAGCGTCCCAGCAATGCCAACGACTTGGCCTGAAAAGATGACCCATTTCAAGGGTAAGTTCTGCTGCATAATGTTTGCTATGGCTGTGACAGGAAAACCCAGTAATCCTAGTGGAAGACTGTTATAAAGTCAGACAAACATAAGATATCATCGGCCTTCGAACTCACAATCGAAGCGCGACGATGATAGGTGACCAGCCATACACGTTTTGCCAGATCCACGAGAAGAGAAGCTGTACGGATCCCCACCAGTTAAAAGGCATGGTTGCACCACAGATGACGAGAACTGCAAAGTTCGGATACTTCCAGACATTTGGCGGGCTATTGAATGGTTCAGATTCGCTTTCGTAGCGAAAACCGGCGCAACTTACATCGCAGCCATATCCTCTGGTAAACGAGCCTCCCAGAAGAAGAAACCTGTAATGAGGAAGATGGAGATGATAAGGGGTGCTAGGCATCGAGCAGTATTCCATCCGTTTACTGATCCAGTCGTCACGCCGAAGATAAACAGTATAAGGCCGGCTATGAGATAGTTTACCAAACAGAAGTCGGAAAACCGGGGTTCACTTACCAGTGAGAATAGTTACACCGACGAGATCGAGTCTTCGGAATCGTTTCGCCTTCTCAATTGCAGAAACGTGCCGACGGCGAGGAGAAGGGGTGAGCACTGCGACCCCGACAAAGATAATTGCAGATATCATCGCGAACGAGTAGAAGACCCAAGGCCATGTCGAAATCGTGACGATCATTGCTCCAAGCAGTAAGCCGATTACTTTTGAAAAATTGAATATGGAATAGACTAGGGAATCGAGATAATGCCTACCATTTCCGATGGCAGCGCTCGCCGAGAAGACCGCGACCGCCTTTGATTGCGATCCAGGATCTGGGAACATGTGGATAATGATATATAGCGCGGACGGAACAGTCAAGGAAGCACCTGGAAAGGATGTCAATACAGTGTGCTATCTGAGGATGTTTTCGGCTCACCGACGCCCATCAAAGCTCTCAGAACGATGAGTGGTACCTGCTGCCTCACAAAACCAGCACCCAGTGAAAACCCACCCATAGCGAGGGCCCCGCTAAGGAAGACCAGCTCTAGAAATTAGCTTAGCACAAGTAATGCCAGATAGCAGTATGCAGAAACTTACTTGGGTTGTAAAGATCGCTTATTCGTCCACACTGCGTCACACAACTCGTCAATTCTAAGCTTCCACAAACATTCTGGGTGACACGTACTACGAGGAGTAGAGAGGCGAAGGTCAGTTGGTAACCACTGATTAGCCAAACCGAATCGCTATTCGTGATGTTCAGCTCCACTGCAATGGGGGGTATTGCTGCAAACAAGGCGGAATTTGCATATGTATCCAAGAACTGAGCGAGGCAAAGGAAAATGAGCAAAACTATCTTCTGAGCTCTGGGAAGAATAGCCAAGGATTTATAGCCATCGAGGGGAATGGATGCAATTGAAACGTCCTCTTGAGACCTTTTGGGAGTGGATACGGCGTCCGACATGGCACTGAAATAAAGAGTCAAGGATCCACCAGAAAGCTTGAACGTATATGAGAACCCTTTGGATGCGACATCACCGTAAAGTGATCTTCCAGCGCCGCTCCATGAATAGGACCACTGCACGAATACTTATCAATTACAGCAAGGATCAAAAAGTGTGGGTCCTTACTAGTGTGTAACTTTCCTCTGTAGAGGGAACATGGAAGCGGGAAGGAATGGGCTGTTAACGTTTTAACACGTGATAGAGTTTGGTTCATTGCCCGGTTCGATCCGGTTTAGCTTGAATCGTCGTTTAC
The DNA here is from genome assembly GCA_037176845.1 of Paramarasmius palmivorus. Classification (NCBI taxonomy): domain Eukaryota; kingdom Fungi; phylum Basidiomycota; class Agaricomycetes; order Agaricales; family Marasmiaceae; genus Paramarasmius; species Paramarasmius palmivorus. The sequence continues at coordinate 412,166 of JAYKXP010000046.1, read as the reverse complement.
TAGACGACAGCTACACCTTCGCGGTCGAGTTAAGTCTCATACAAGCCTCTCAAGACCGAGTACTGAGTCCTCAACTCCGGTACGAAATCAAATCATATACAACTCCTGCCAAGCCCCAGGTATCTGCTGGTCCTCCGTGACTCTATGTATCATCTAAACAGAATTCTAAGACAGAAGCTTCTGCCAGATCCCATACTTTCAGCAAGTGTAGACCGAACACCCGTCTGGAATAATGATAGTGGTGAGCCGTTGAAGAGACTCGGGAGCTAGAAATCATAGATGCTCACGCAAACTTTACTGATTCATCCAGAGTGCGTTCCTTTGAGTTATACGTTAGGAGCATGGTGATGTCTTGATTATAGGCTCTAATGGCTCCCGCTCCATAATTGGGAAGAAGAGGATACGGTGCCTAAGCAGCCAATGATCAAAACCAAGGCATTAATCAGAATTTGGAGGCATACCACTTCCACGGAGTCGGTCTCGACCTTCGTTTGTTTGATGTGAGGCAGGACGTAGTCATCTGTGATGATAACACTGATGAGATGGTAGAGGAACGCACTCAAGATCACGCACGAATCAACAGGCGGCTATTTGGCCCCATCGCTTTCCTGACGGTGCGATAAATGTTCTCGGCTTGAGTGTCGGGCCAGTTGTGAACAATATTTCTGAGCTAATGGAGAGTATCAATGATCATCGCAGGACAAAGATGTGGATCTTTGACGACACACATAGTAAATGTCCTGGTTACGCGCGGGGAGCTCGTCAAAGAAACTACCGGCCATAAAATTGACCCGAGACTGTTCAATGGCCTCAGGAAGTTCTCGCTTCCAATGCTGTGAAGGAATGTCAGAGATTCTCTCTCGTGTGCCGCTTGGAGACGTGCCTCTTTTGCCTGCTCGATAGTTTCGTCCAGGTCAAAGAGGGTGATATTCAAACGTGGGAATGCCCTGGCGAGGGGCATCGAGAATGCGCCGACTCCGGAGCCGACGTCGCACACCGTTGAATACTGTCCCCAAGGGTAGTCTAAACGCCTCGTTCAGTCTTTTATGGTGGAATTCAGGGATGATATCACTCACGATGAAGTATGGAAAGGGTATTCATGACATTTCCGAGGCCCACCATGGCTTTTCCGAATTTCTGCAGTATCTTTGATAAATGGTGTTGAACAGCGCAAGATAAAAAGGACCAACAGCTCTTTCCGTTGGCTATTCATAACGTAACACGCGTTAGTGACTAGAAATTGTGTCGTAGATGAGATTACTTGCGTGCGTAATCAACCAATTAAAAAAAGTGCCCTCAATTCCCTCGTTACGCACTGCGGCCATGTACGGAGATGTATTAGGACTAAAGGAGGGTCCCGTTTCAGGATCTGTGAGGTTGTTATACAGTTCTATCGCTGCTACAGGCCCATAACCTGACTGGCAATAGGCAAGTGCAGATATTCCATTCGTGGATTGAAGATACACAGATAAACGATTATTGGCGAAGACGTTAGGTCGAACTGTGATCCATCTTAGATTAGACGCTACCGCTTCAGCATTGATACAGCACGCACCTTCAGTGAAAATATTCTCCGTCGCTAACAACCGTAGTATATGAGAGAGTTTCCCGCTGTGAATATTGACCGCTTGAGACAGTTCCTCAATGTCCAGACCATGCGGTTTGTCGGCCAATATATCCGCAACTCGAGCTTGAATAACAACATTGAGACATGCCCAATCGAGTGCTTGCGAACGCTGGCAATGATCCCAATCAAATTATCGTTCGTACGGAAATGAACGCAATCCAACTTACATTGATTATGGTATGTGCCGGAGGAGCAAGCGTAGCGCACAGCTGCTCACATGCGCCTTCGAGGACTCGTATAGCCTTCCTGAGTTTTACTGCATCTTCTGCTGAATCCAAAGGGTGAACCTTCGTGGAATCAAGGCCGGGAACGTCGTGACCATATGCCTCGTATTCTGCGACAGCAGCTTCAGCAGAGTCATTTATTAGACGAAGAAGTGCTTGGACGGTTTCGCGACCTGACATCGTACAGAAAAGCCTGAGCGAGATAGTGTTGTGTGCCGTAAGATGATGTTTTTAGAACCCACTGGGCACGGAACCTGTGGGCAATGGTGATCGGACAACCACTTTATGTGAACATACGACCTCATACGACCAGTTAAACATCGAACTAAACTGAACCGAGTCAGTACGTTCAGGTTTGACGCGTTGGTCCTGCGATGATCTTGGTTGGTGCCTATCTGAGATACTGTCTGGTAATCTGGCGAGATGAACTCTTGTGGCAGTAACTTACAATTGTGGTGTTCCGGTCCTTTTATGAGCGGCAGTTCCAATCACGCATTATTATATCTACGATCCTGGCATCATGTTATCAGTGACGATCTTTTGGATATAGAGTTCGAATAGATGAGCGTTACTAGATGACAGATGAAGGTACAATTAGCGTGGTCAAGGTAACTCGTACAAAGTACGGGAAACTACTCAGAAATTATGGTATACAAATAAACTCGATAAAACGTTCCATGGGCACGGTTCTTAAACAAGGATTGGGGGTGACGCGGGAGACATGAAAACTTCTGCAGCAGGAGAACGAACAGGTCCGAGATAGCCTGACCAGCCAATTACGAGATCCCGGTCCGTGTTGACGTTAAATGCTCGTATTAGCGGGGCGACGTTAACCTCATGTTCGATCTTGGCGGAACTCAGAGTTTGGCGGTTTTGAGCGGGATGGCGTTCCAAGAATGGGTCCATAGTGCCCATGTACAAGCTGTCGATTTCATCCTGGTATTGGAGGAAGGCGTTTGCGCGCTTTGGTGAGCCCTTGGGGTTGTATACGAGTGGCTTGTCTTTAGTCACGAAAATGATCATCTACCCAAACACAGTGAGGAAATGGGACCAGATAGACAAGCGAAGCATACATTTCTCGAGATGTGACAGAAACTTGGTGAAATGGAATTCACTCGTTGCAGAGTTGGCCTAAGAAAGAAATAGTTAGTATCTATCAGTGGATCTGAGTACCCAAGCGCACCATATCAGATTTTTGACATCCTCTACTGCGGTAGGGCCGATAAACCGTGTAGCATCGTTAAGTTCCACCAAAAGCCCTAAATGGGTCTTCGCACGTCCGAATATCAATGATGAATGGACGTAGGGGTTCGAATTAATCAGGTTCTCTGAAACGGGATGAATAAGGATCCAATGGCGGTACATGCACAGACTGACCATATCTTACAGGGTTCACCTGAGCAAGAGACCATCAGTATTTGACACCGAAGATCAATAGTTTTTGAGAACACACCACTTCTCCCGAGCTTAGCATTACTTGATCATCCATACGACCTATAGCGATGGTATCAGAAACTTTGGCACAAATTGAATACTTGTGACAACATACCCAGTACTTTCCAATAATCTTTCCTCGTTGGGTGAGGTATCAATAAATCTTCGGTTGCAAATACGCTCTGCCCCCGCCATTGGGTATTTGTGCAGTTGGGTGCTTGGTCCTCTGTCGGCTAAAGCTTGTATCAGCAATCAAACCTCAACAACAAATGACGGATTAAAACCGACAATAACTAATGCATGAAATGTCCCGTCGCCCTGGTCAACAAATTCGATGTTACACTGGGGATTGCGCTGAAAGTAATCCCAGTCTACACCGGGGTCATCTAACTCGGTGTCAACGTCATGGAACAGAGACGAGGATCGGAAGACTACCTGTAGGAATCGCACTGATTTGGCCTGCTTCAGTGCTATGGACAATTTAGACTTCGATCTTCAAGGTAATGTATACACTCACGACCCATAACAGTTGCAGAGCTGAACCCCATGCCGCGCTAGCGTCTCCCCAGTGTTCTGTTTTAAAATCTTTCCTCCAGACAGCTTGAATAGAAAGTTGAGTAACATCTCTATTTAGCCAACATACCATAGCTCACCAAGCCCTTCAGACCTTTGAGATATTCAACCTTGTCATGGGCAGTAGCCCAGACCTATAGACTTCTTTCAGATTGTCATTGCTTGCATAGTGCTGTCGACTAACCTCAAGGAACCTGGTATGCGTCAAGGCATAAGCCGCCCGTGTGGCCCGAAGACCATCAAAGCAATTCTCAGCAGAAGGGAGCACCGCCGGAGACGAAGGCTTAAACGTCGCTATGACGAGACCACTTGCGGGCTGGAATGAAGTTAGAAGATAATCACCCTTGCAAGTCAGCTATTTACCGTCCAAAACAGAAAGAATAGCCCAAGCGTATGAAAGAGTTCAATGCTATGACAGCTGAATATCTGTCCTGCAAGACTATGCTCACGCGATTTCACTGCAGTAAAAAGGTCGGCGAGGCAACCGGAAGACGTGATTAAAGTGAACCTACAAGGGATACGAGCATGTTGGATTTGCATTAGGATAGTCCATGGCACGGCCTTGGGAAAGTCGGAAGATGAATCTGACCATGGGTCAGAGTGGAACAGGACCGTAACTATCTGGGCTTACTAGAAGAATGAACGAACATAGCCGTAGACGAGCGGTCGTAATCCCTCTCGGGAAGTTGCGATGGCCACGTATCGGTGTACATGGCATCGTAACTGGGAAGATCACGAACCTCGATCTGGGACCTGCCGCGGGTGGCGATAGCGACAGCATCCTTAACAAGAGCTCGTAGGCACGAATCATCATTAAGGAAAACATGTGAAACTCCGGCCTTCTGGAGTAGATGCGCAATCACAGGCGCAGAGAACCTGGGTGAAATCGGGAAGGGAATCACTCCCAACCGAAGCATGCCGACAAGCACAGTGAACGTTGACACAGTGTCTGAAAAAGAGGCAATCATTAAAAGAGACAAGAAAGATAGTAGAGGTCCCTCACCCCCTGTTGAGAGTATGGCTATCGTCGGGTAATGCTTGCGATCCTGCGAGAAGTCAAGGCGTAGTTCCTGCCCGATAAGATTTCCCGCTCGATTGTACGCGTCAAAAAACTGTGAATAAGTGATGTAATTTATGGCGCCATGGTCGTGGTAGCAGAATATTGGATGGGTGGGGTTGTGTGTCCTGTGCCAGTCGTATAACTCGGGGATGGACGATGTTCCATCTAGCGGCGGTGCACAGAACTTATCGAGGGCATGCATCTTCTTTCCAGAGAGACGCAGTGGGAATTGTAGAGTTCGAGGTATCTGCCGCCCGAGTTACAGTGAATTATACGTCGGCCCTAGCGCCTTTTTTGTACTGGATTGTGCCCGAAAATCCCAGATTCATCGGATACGACCAGTGTCGATCAGTCATTATGATGTCTTGTCAAAGATCCCATGCAGAGGATCAGCATGACTACCATGGCCACTGAGTAAAGATAGTTAGTAGCAGAGGTGAGTAGTGAGTAGGTGCCTGTGGGAGTAGCGAAGAAAGGTAAACTGGTTTGCTTACCTCAGCTCAAGGTTTTGTCCATCACTTTGGCATCTTCGCCAGCCAAGCTTTCTCTACTCTAGACTTAGATCATCATATGAGAACAAGACTGCGGTCATATTGCCATGATAGCAGGTTTGTGGTGTCGCTAGGCTACGGGCGAACTTATACCACAAATGGGGGTCCTAATGGACCGTCAAGCCCTTGAAAAGCTCTTCATAGACCTCAGGATTACAGGACATCCGGCACACAATGGCACCTTATGGGCACTCTATTCTACCGGAATTCATGATAGACAGTGAATTTGTCCACCTCAACCATGGTATGTAATAATGCACAACCTTATAGCGGTAGTGACTCATCACATTTCTTCTCAAGGTTCATTCGGTGCTCTCCCGTATTCAATTCAGAAGACTTACAATTCCATCACCGAGGAAGTCGAGAGAAATCCGGATTTGTTTATCCGCAGAAAACTTGGAGCTCATGTATCCCGGATTCGAAGGCGGCTAGCAGTTCTCGTCGACGCCGATGACGACGAGTGTGTAATAATCCCTAATGCCACACACGGGATCTATGTTATTCTCCAAAGCATTTCGTGGAGCGAAGGAGACATCTTGATACACAGTAAGGTTTCCTTTCGAGATTCTTGGTGAATTATACTGATTTATATTTCTTTCTCCAGCCCCAACCGCATTTTCTCAGATTCAGCGCAATGTTACGACGCTACCTGGAATCAAGAACTCTTCCCCAAGGCTGTCTACCTTTCCACTCGCATTCCCAGAGTCCCATGGGTTAATCGTCGAGCGCTTTCGAGCTCACATTCGCGGTCTGAAGAATGGTGTTTCCAAGATTGTCGCTCTTTTCGATAGTATCGTCTCTTCACCTGGAGTCGTCATGCCGTGGAGGGAAATGGTGCGCGTATGTGAAGAGGAGGGTGTCCTCAGTATCGTTGACGCTGCACATTCCCTTGGCCAAGAGCTGAAAATCAGCTTGAATGACACACGGCCAGACTTTTGGGTCGCTGTAAGGCTTTCGTTCTCCGCGTGAGACCATTATCTGACCGGGCTTGATAGAACTGCTCAAAATGGTTGTACGCAAAACGAGGCTCCGGTTTATTGTATGTTCCTGAACGGTGGGTGTTCGCCCGATTGCCAGTCTGTGTCAATCAATTTTCATATACATCATAGGAACCAACATATGATCAGGCACAATCTTCCAGCAGGCTTGCGCTGGTTAGAGCCTGAAGAAGGGAAATATACAATGTCAAGCTTTGCTTCGGAGTTTCACTGTAGGTTTTCCTCACACTCATGTCACACCTCGGCTCACAGAATCTTAGGGAACGGATCCACCGATGTTGCTTTGGCGCTAACAATCGGATCAGCACTCGATTTTCGTGCTTCTCTCGGGGGCGAAGAGCGCATCATCGAGTATTGTCATGACCTCGCTGTCAAAGGTGGAAGAAGACTCGCCGAGATCCTCCACACGGAGGGGATGGAATCTAACGACGAGCTGATCGGATGCATGGTAAGCCGCATAGCTCTCTCTTCGCCGAGGCACCACATTTGCGTGGATAATTAGGTCAATATCAAACTTCCCCTCCCGGGCCAAATCCTTTCGTCCGCCGACACAGCTCGTGAATTCGACCGACAGCTCTTCGAAGTACACGGTGTCTACAGCGCAATTTATCATCATAACGGACATTGGTGGACGCGCGTCAGTGCGCAGATCTATAACGAGGTTAATGATGTTGTCAGTGCGATCATAATCATTGACCAATATCTTTCGGCAGATATCCGATTTTGAGAGATTGGGAAAGGCGCTATTGGAAGTGTGTGCAGATATGGAGGCTCGTTTTACTCCAAAGGCACCAGCACCTGAATTATCCTAGACTTATAATTGAATTAACGAGGAAGAACATGATAGCGTATATGTGGAGCACAAAATAAATCTTTCTCCATTGAAGCCACCTTTGTCGTTCATGGATCTTTTACCGGGTACCTCAATGTTTCGTTGTAACCATCGGCGTGGTGAAGAGGGCGGGAAGGCGTGAAGCTTAGACTTGTTAGGTTACATATCCTCGTCTCTCCCATGTGTGTCATTGGCATAACAATGTGAACTGTGTCCGAACTGTCATAGGCTGTTATTCAAAGACCACCATGCTACATTGGAGCTGCCCAAGCTTTTGTACTTATGGGTACCGAAACCGACTGTGCCTGGTTCGAAGTCTGGAGTAGGAAAAATGGCAGAAGGTCCCATTGTAGTAATGTACACTTCGAGCCCAAAGACAATGAAACAACCTTGCATGAAAATGAACATTGAAAGCACCAGTCTGGACTAATGTTAAATTACTGTGTGCCAATTCTTCACTGAGGCTCTTCCATCGCTATGCTCATCGAGCCATCGTACCTGCGGCTATCTTCTCCATCAACGCATCGGGCATCTCCCAGTGAGCCTGAGATATCGTGAGCTACTTGATCTTCGTATCATGTACGTCAACTTACAAAATGGTTCCCGCCTTCAATCCAGTAAAGCCACATAGGTCGCACCTTCCCGCCCTCGGCCACGACCATATCATGTCTTCTCATTGTCTCGACTGGTCCCCAAAGGCATTGCCAATTCGTCCTCGTCCCGACGATTAGAGACACTTTGACATCAGGAAAATAACTGTCGATGAACCTCTCATCGTAGAACGACCTCTGTGTGATATCTCTGAGCGTATCCTGCATTGGTGGCACGTACCTGCACATCAAGGATGAATGATCAGACCCGAGATTGCATTCTCTTGTAGGTACTCACATACGCAGCTCAGAACGTACAGCGGCATCTTGTGTGTAATACTTGGACAATTCTTCGGGCGTCCATTTGATCAATGTGGCCTCGTTGGTACGTGTTCGAATGTCCATGTCACTCAGCTTCCCTGAAAGAGGGTCCGGGTGATCATAGAACGAGCTGACCCAGAAACCAAAGTTCTGGTACAGCTCTTCGGGTGTCGTGCAATTCGGATCCGTCCAAGGATCGTATATCTTCTCACCTTCGGGGATTTCGTAGGCGAAACACAGATGCGGCGAGTCTATCTTCCTAGCATGAGTGATCAAGACTTTTAAACAACTCTCAGCGAAACACCCTCACCATCGAGAATCAGGTCTTTCACGTACTCCTTCAGGTGGTCATGCACTTCGGGAGAGATGATACTGGGGTCAGAGAAGAGTGCCATCGCGGTCGCGGTGCCCATGGACCAACCCATGATTGCGACGCCTCCGGCCTTGCGGTCTAGAGTGGCTTTTGGAATCTTCTCCTTCTCGATTAACTGCTTGATGAAATCCGCAACCTGAAATCCAAGTCTGTCGATGAAGACCCTTTTGCCTTGTTGTAACTCAGCCAGCTCTTCGTTAGTGTACCTTGTTGATCCAGGGTAGTCGCGACGATTCCAAACAATAGTTCGTATGTTGTATTCATGAGCGTAGTCATGCAGTTTCTCAAAACCATCTGTCTCGGTTTAAGCAAAGAGTCGAGACTAAGTGCAGCATACTCACGTCCGTTAAAGGCGCTACCGTGTAAAACAAGGACTGTGGTGTAATCTGTCGAGTTTCGCGGTGCACCACTATCTGTGAAGAAGATATTGATACCATCCGAGAGGGTAAAGGTGCGTGACGTGAACGTCTCCAGCTTGACTTGAATCGCCATGACTGCTGTTCAAAGAAACAGAAGTCTCGGCCGATTTGGTGTCAGAAAGGAAAGCACTTCAGTGCTTTCGAGGTCTGGAACACGATTGAGACCCAATACTAGAGATAATCTGATGAGCTTAAGACCAGTTGGCCCTCTTTGGACCGATAAACATACCAATTACTGGGTAGGAACCAGGTCACGTACACCTGCAGGATTCGGGTTCTCAACGGCACGAAGGGGAACGAACGACAATGTGCCTTCGGAAAATGCGGCCGGAATGGATAGCCTATCTTCACGGTCAAACGGAAAGCCATCCGGTTTGAAGCCTGAAATCATCATCCGATCTCCTGGAAGACTTGATCTGAGAGAAGTAGAACCTGAACGTATCGTTTAGCAGAGGCTAAGTAGGTCCCAAGGCTACGCACTAGTGTAATTATCTGCTCAACTCGCCGCTCCGAGACCTAACGTGTGCCCAAATCGTCCAAGTCAAGGAGTCCTGGGGTGTCATCCAGGCGACATCCAGGTTTGAAAGCATTAAATGATCCAGAAATTGGGAGGCAAGTAAGGAGAGAAGAGGATGGTGGTTGGGGAAAGAAGAAAGCGCGGGAAATTTCGCAGGCGCTGCCATGGTCGACGACGCCGAGTTCATTTCCTCTATCTTAACACGTGTGAGTGAGTGATACATCATGGCTGCGTCTTCGACAGTTCCTGTATATCTAGTCCTCGTAGTCAACCATACTCGCCCGTCTTTCTCCACCATTTCACCATTTAGAAAATATCGTATTCTCCACGCCCCGGCGTGTTCTCAAAGGCACTGTTTTTCCTTCCTGGCATCGAACGATTATCAAACCCATCCCGATTCCCGAAACTATTGCATCAAGATATCACTAAACTTGAAGTTCAAGGATCGTTTTGGAGCTGCTATCTTGATACTAACAGAACTGGTAGCTCGCAATTGCTATCTGATTCCTACAGCCTCAGGATGTCGCTCGCGCCGCCCCACAAGGCCCTCTATGATGCCCGCAGAATCTATCATAGAAGCCTGTACACCAACACGGCTCAGACACGGCCTTTTTGCCGTCTCTGCAAGTTTTATCATCAACAATGGGGCCTTCATTCATCAGCGGGTGATTTGATGAGCTTGCTCTCTAGGCGATAAGACTCGCAGGAAGGGTGCTCGTAAGCCCTTGCTCGGACCACTCAAGTTTATAATACCGCGTCTACACCACGAAAATCCACTTTCTCTCAACGATTAACCGCTATGACTTCAACGACGGTGTTTACAGATACATGGGGCTGCCAAATGGTAACCTTCATCCTCGATTTGATGTAAGTGTCTTGCACTAGTGTTTCTGAATTTCTCTTGAATAATAATTTACAGATTATATGGCGTTACAGTCGTACGTGCAGAGCTTCCATTCTATACGCGTCCTCATAACTATTCCCCAAGGTTCTTGTCATGCAGTACTTCTACAAGGGCCGCAAGACGGACGGACCCTACATCAAGGGGACGGTATGTCCTCATCTATGCATCGAGCGCATTCTGACCTCGTAATTTGTAAGGTCGTGTCTCTATTGTGAGCATTCATTCCCATCTGGAGTCATTCAAATCCTCCTATACGCTGTAGTGTTTTCTCGACTATCCACGTTGCATTCCTGAGCCACCAGATTTATACCGATTATGTCACTTGGTTTAATCAGCCCGAGAAACTGGACACCATTTCTTTGTGAGTACTTTCGTCCCAGTTCTCTTACGTCCATTTCATATAACATCCACAGCTCGGCTTTTGTGCGTACCCTTCTACTACCCCGTTCGCCTCTTTAGTATGTCCTCACGTAGACCTGACAATACTACTAGACCATGCTCGGCGCCATCGTGAGTGCTCACATCTTCATCTCAAGCTGTTCCTGATTCTTCTGGTCAGTATGTGACGTCGCTTATAGCTCAACTGTGAGAACTGTTTTTAAGAGGTGCAATCCACAAGCGCTTACGATGCCCATCAGATTCTTTGCCTCTCGGATCTGGTTATGTAAGTTATAGCTCAGATGTGCAACATTCCTTTTGCTCATGTGTGCAACATTAGTGTCAAACCACAGTCGACGTTCGAAGATCTTGTACAGCTTCCCAGTGGTGAGTGACTTGCCTATTTGTTACACCCCAGTGTGCAAACGTAAACGATAGATTCTTTTGGCTGTTCTACAATTTGGTGCGCTGTTGTGACTTGCCTTCATTGTTATGTCTTTCCTGAGTAGGCATCCACAACAGGGCTTGGAGTCGGCAAGTGAAGTTTCGCAGTGGTCCAATAAAAATCTCACTTCTCGTTGCAGCTCAGACGGTGTTGGCGTCGGTGGATGCTTCTTCAATGCCATGGATTCACAAACTAAAAGTACTCCCATAGAACTCGGGCGGCGTTATATAGTAGATTGGCGTCGACGATCGGGGTGGGCGTGTTTACCCTTTCTTAAACTGGAGCATAACGCTGATTGGCTGGCCATAGCGAGCCGCGCTCCCTCAGGCAGGTAAGACCATCAAAACCGCTGTTTGCTCGTACGCCGTCATCAGAATCTTCAACAGGCCTCTGTGCAGCATGTGACATTACCATCACAATAATTTTGTGTCTTCTCTTGGACGGAGTCCGTTCCGATAGTCGCAGGTAAATCTTCTCTTTATCAAATCATACGACTTGGTCGAGCTGAGCTGTCATTTGCCAGGACAAACTCGGTCATCGACAAATTGATCATCTATGCCATTAACAGAGGTGCAGCTACTAGGTATCCATACACATCTCGGTGGAAATTTTTAGTAACATTGACGGTCATCCTCCCACTAGCCTAGCTGCTATAGGAGAACTCATATCGGTTCGTATTGGCAACGGGTCGGGTAACCCAGAATCTGACCCACCATACAGTTCGCTATGGGGCCAGAATCATTCATATTGTACGCTTGGCCATATCTTTTCCCCCCGATCATTGTCGCTGACCATGGAACAGTATGGTTTTCTTTCTTCCAAGCTGTCATCGTAAGTTCGGTTTAGACGGGGTACAACTCCAAGGCTGACTATGCATATAGTCTACGTGATATCAGTCGTCAGCATGTCAGTGGCAGCGATCTCAACCTTCTCTATCGATTGACTGTCCACATATACGTTGATGTCACGGGACGCTCTAGGGAATGAACTCAGAGGCGCAGTAGATGGATCATCAAACTTCCAGTTGGAGAGTATTCAAATAGCGGGTCGCAGCGATGGACATATCAGGAACATATCCAATGTAAGTGTTGAACCAGACAAGCAGTATCATCGTTGATGTCCATTGAAGGCTTCTGATATGAATGTGAATGTCGTTACATGGACTTCGGTTCACCGCAACATGGAAGACCATCCTGATCCAGGGAAAGTCGACCCAGGGGCCGATGTCAATGGAAGAGTTGCGCACGTCTATACATAATTTTCCAGGGATTGCGTCAAACCGCTAGCCAATATTATTACACCCCATTATACAGTATATCATTTTTGAGACGTCCGACTGAGAAGTTCATCGTCTGAGCACACATACAAATTTGATCTATGGTGTTGCGGGATTTGTTTTACGGTTTCCCGCCAATATCGTGGTCAATATTTGATTGCTATGGGTTGTGAAGGTGACTCTGGCGTCCCGACGCGCAATAAAGTTTCGTGATTGGTGTAAGTAATCTAGACCGAATACCACACATTATACCGCGGTGTGCTGAAACTGACAGTGACACCATACCTTTCGCGGGACGGGTGTATATCGGCCCGCCGACTAGCACAGTGTAGCGCGATACCCGCAGGTCTGAATACACGGTATTACCGTAAGGGTATCCTACTCGAATCCCGGTAGTTTGCGCACCAACACAACTGAAATTGATGTCTACCTTCCTAAGTTCTTAAGCCAACCATTTCTCTCTCCTCACCACTGTTGTTTCCGCGCCCGCGTGAATAAATCGGCGTATGGAGGAACCAGAGATCCAGTTGCGCATATAAAGTTGAGAAACCGTCGGTTCTCGGGGTAAACGCGCTCCAGTGTTGATGTTGCTAGAAGAACATAACTATTAACGTGCGTAGATGCGAGCATGAGCAATAGAACGCACCACAATTGCTGTGATAAGCCATTGGCATACGCAAAAGGGTGAGACGGGTTTTGGCGACCATCCCACCACCATTTCAACGTGTCTTGGGCGCTTCGAGGGAACCATTCAAGCTTCAAGGCTTGGTATAGACATTGGCACAAATGAGGTGCAACATAACTCTATAGTACAACAACCAGACACCAAGTAAGCATCAGAGAGTGGTGTCATGCAAGTCAAGTCTGGTGCTCACCTTAACTAGCCAAGGTTCTTACGAAAACCACACGAACCCAAACGTCATTTTCCCTTTGCATGTGGTAGATATTTGCGTGTAGAGCCCGTGAAAAACGCCTGTGCGTGCCAAAAAAAAGTGCTGATATTGATTGTCTTCGGTTCCTAGACTGCAAATTGTCGCAAGAAAACAAGGAAAGAGCAGTTAGTACTTCAGGATTGGGCAGCGAATGGTTGCTCTCCCACGTCGACTCGTCGTGAGAAAATTCCAAATATGGTAATGTACCCGCCGAACATCTCCCGAGCAATGTTACATGTAAGCAGCCAACATACCGAGTTTCTTTTCTATACTCAAGAGTTCTGGATACATACATCAACTTGAAGTATCTAGTATCAAAAAATATCCCTGTTCACTCCCGTTCGGTGACAGTTGCACTCAACACATCCCCTACATAAGTCGGTACAAAGTACTCTCTGAACTGCACCTCCGAGCTTTGATAACCGGTTGAGTTTAAACGTTACGCTAAAAAGAAACAAAAGGACATACCAAAGATCGCTATCACTCTTGAAAGCCAGTTTGCGGAACACGTTTCCAAGTATCAAGTATAACTCGCACCATGCGAGGCTAGAAAGAGATGTTGGGTGTCAAAGGTACAGACAGCTAGTGGACAACAACTAACTTGATTCCCAGGCAAGAGCGAGGACCTTTTCCGAATGAAACAAGAAATCGGTCCAATGTATGGTCCTTGTCCTCTAGCCATCTCTCGGGATAGAAACGCGCCGGATCAGGGAAAATATCCGGGTTCATATGGACGAAAGAATTGGCGATTGAGACGATGGTCTGTAGTAGCATCTGTTAGTCAAGGCACAAACTCTGGACAAAGGATGAGCATACTCCTGCGGGAACTGCATGTCCAGCGATAATGGCGCCAGACTCAGGGACCACCCTGGGCATTGGGGTCACGACGCCGTACGACAAGCGTAGGCTTTCCTTGATGACAGCAGTCTAAAACGATTCGGTGTCAGTTTCTTCGACCGATAGGAGGGACATTGTACCGACCAAATAGGGAAGTTTCTCTAGACGTTCCAACGGCAAGGCATTTCCTTTATCGGGCCACGCCGTATCCAATTCCTGTACTAGTTTGGCTCGAACCCTGTCGTCTCGTACGAGACAGCGAGTCCCGATGGTGCATGCGTTTCCGACCGTGTCGCTTCCCGCGATTCGAAGAGTCGTACCTTCGGAAACCAACCAATCTTTCTTTACCCTATGCGACTGCTTCAGTTTCCCTGCGACGCGGGCGTTACTGACAAGAGTATGGAAAACATTCAGATCCTCTCCCTCAGGGTCGTCTTCCTTGCCTTCCATCAAGGCATTATCAACTAGCATTTCTATCTCTCTTTGCATCTCGATTCGTGGTTTAGCTGACGATGAGATGAGGATGGCAAGCCAGTCCGGGAGTTTCGCAACGAGGTGTCCAAGACCTGCCATATGCCTGAAAATCCATGTGGTGACCATTGTATCGTCAACGCTGAGAATTGCAGGGTGTCGAAATGATGGGTAAGAGGTCGCGTCCACGTGGGTTCGAAGAGTGTACAGGGTTATGACGTCCAGGGTAATGGAGCGGAAGGCGTGGTTCATGTAGGCCGGGGAAGCACTGTGGTTCTTCAACATCTGTGAGATGAATGTATCGACCTAGTCAACAATTCTTTCAACAACCAAGAATGCTATAATATAAGGTTTTGCACCCACGCGTTCTTGGATGACATGCTCGAGTTTGAGCACACACTTTCTAGAGAAGTACGAAGAGAACAGAGATTTGATTTCGGAATGCTCCTTGGGGTTGACCACAGAGAAAACATTTGACGGGAGACCAAACTCAAATGCATCCCGATACATGACAGGTTCTTTGGACATCTTGTACGGAGAATTATAGATATCATGATAAGCCGCAGGTTCCGTGAAATGCAGCTGCAAAAGAAATTCCAGCACTAATTCTTTGGCCAATCGTGTGATCACGTACCTCGTTGCTGCCGACTCTCACAGCGGTTCCTAGAGAACGAACACTTTAGCAGAGGTCATCAGTGTAATTGGGACTACTAACCATACTTTTCGTGGAGGTCGCGGAGGTGGTGAAGCCATTCACCATCGGCCACGATGTCGTAGTAGGCTCGATATAACCAGGTCCACTTGGCTAGACTCGGACCAGGAAAAGACTTCAGAGGGTCAGGACGAAACAACTTGGCTGCGAAGAGGGCGACAGTGACCAATGCCACAAGAGCAAGTGCTTCGGATGGTTGGACCATGCTAGATAGAGAAGGATGAGTATGAAAGAAGATAGAGGAAGCCGTAGAACTATATATACTTATTACTCGGATGTCGCAGACAAAGCGCAAATGACAGTAATCGTTTGAACGTCCAATAGGGTTCGCAGTAATAGGCCATCGAAGGGTGATGATAACGACACGAGTGGCACTATGGCACCAAGAGGAAGGTGTACAAAGTTCATACGCCTAGTACAGAACGGAAAAACGGTCGGTCAATGCACTAAGTGAAATGACGCCTATCAGCAAACAAGAAGCTCCGCCAAGTATATCACTTACTTCGTCCACCTTGAAGCCACATGAGGTTGTCTACCGTAGTATACTGAAATACAGATAAGCACCTGTCAGCGAAATCAATGTTGTAATTCGAATGGAGAAGCGAGCTCACACAAAAGCATGTCTGTCCTCATCAGCGCGCCAGAAAGGGAGTCGTTATCGAGTTCTGTAGCTCTCACTTCGTTGCGATGCTACGTCCGATACAAGTGAACTTATAACAGCATAATCCCGAGATCGCGCTGAGGGCTGGCTAAAGGCACGTTGTTATCCACTGTATCACGCATGTGGCATTACGGCACCGTCAAAACGGATTGAAGTCTGGCTGGGAATTCAGCTTCGTCATGGACTTTCGGGCCGTAGATGATAGTTATGACACCAGGTACACGTATCACTGACTCAATAATTGACACAAAAAAAAAAAAAAAAACTTAATAACTTGAAGCGGCAGGTATAGCGGCGGATCTGGATACCGTGCCATAGTCTGTCCGGTAACTCTTGTCGGAGAGTATCAGGAATACAGTGCTGCAAGTCGCCTAGATTGTATCGCCGAGCCCGAGGGCTGAGGACTGAGGGCTTGAGATAGGATCAGCTGCAACCCTCAGCATTGGCACCTGGTAGGCTGCTGATGTCAGGCAACTCCAATAAACTCGGGAGAACGTTTGCTCTTTGGGCTGAATCACCACCGTAATGCGAGTATCGCCAAAAATGACACTGGCAAAAAGCCTAGATAGTGGGATTGCGATGAGTCGCATGTCTGATTTTCTCCGAGAGTCGTACTCGAAAAACAGCGTAGCGGTGACATGGTGGTGATAGGATTCGGAAAAGATCTACGCCACTGGTGAATGAAAACATCCAAGTTGAGCAAACGTTCGGGGAATACAGCACGGAAAAACGGCCGAGGGCATACCAGGGTTATTCACATCTGTCATAAGTCCTGTCACTCCGGCAGCAAATCGGGCATTGGATACACTCCATATGCTTCTATCCCAGTAGGTTGTAGCATAGGCCCAGTGCTGGGAGCCGTAGCATGGAAGTCTGAAGCGTTGACCGTAGCGAGCGCCCCGAGCGATGTCGAAGTTATACAGCTTGTGAGTAGGTGCTATAAACTTCTCCGTTGTACATTGAATAGGAAGTGTGGTTAAAGGTACGACTAGGCTTGGATTCCAAAGTTCTCGATAATATCGGAGCCTGACTGCAATTTTAGTCTTTAAGTATGAAGTGGGGAAACCTGCTTGCCTGGAATCACTTTGAGCCCCTTCCTTATGTTCAACATGGCCCACTCGGACTTTGTTTTCGCGTCGAGAGACTGATACCGTCCATCCAAAGAGGTGCCTACCACCTTCTTCATCCAAATCGGCCTTCGTGCGCGATGTTTGCGCTGCTGCATATACAACCTGTGAAGTGAAACAATTTCAGGAAAATAACAAGCCTGTGGATCTACGACTCACTGTCAGACAACCCAGATAGAGCTCCAGATGGTACGAGCGAAATGGAAGCCGCCTAAAAGTCCTGCTTCGATATTTTCTCAACTGTCATTGATTCACCTTCCGCAAACATCGTGCTCAGCGGACCGCCGAGCTCTATTTCTCCCACTGAGACATCTTGAAGTTTGGTGAACAGATGACCGATAGAAGGTCATAGCGAAGAGAACAGAGGAATGGACGTTGCTGGGACGTCGCTCCGAGTGAGCTTGAAAATGTGACTAGCAGGGTCGCGCTCGAGCAAGCTGTCGATCTTATATATTGACCTGCTATCCGAGGCTGAGTCCGAGTCCGAACTACTTATGTATACCATCTTTTTCTGGATTTTCAAGCAAGTGATACAATCTATGAAGGTTACACTATAGAGCAACTATAGAGTACAGTACGTATGCAGTAGTACCGCAAAAGAGTCAAGAAGACAAATGTATGTGTATAATCCTACGGAAACAATCATTAGAGTGTGATGGAAACAACAAAGAAAGCCCAAGAAACTCCCAATAGCAGAATACCCGTCGAAGTATAGTAACGAAGAGATGGGTCCAGAAGGAGTAAGGAATTAAGGGAGAATCCAACCTAGCAACCAAACCAATATCCATCGAAAAGAGCGGGAAGAGTCAATTATAATATGAATAATTAAGGAGAGTAGCATAACCAAAGCGACCGCCGCATATGTATCCCAATCATGAATGGCTCATAGAGTTCGTTAAAGGCATCATTTGAGGAACAGTCACACGCATCGACGACGATGGCGCGGACATCAGAAACGCTCTCTGCGTTGAAGTATCTGGCGCAGTATTTGACTGCGTCCGGCGTAAAGTAGCAAACAGCGTCGCCCGTCCATCTGTTTTGGGTGATGGTTCGGAATCCGATGGCGAACGTTGATGGTGGTGGTGAGAGTGACGTTGGAAAGGTCGTGTTACGACTACGGACAGTCGTTGCATCAAGGTCGAGTGGTGGCCATCTTGGTGGTGGTCATCACTTTCCGAAGATGATCTCGATGACTTTGGTGACGACAAGTCGACGCCAGATGGGAAAGGTATTTTGAGATGGTTGCCGGCATCCTCTTGGGAATGAGACGGTCTTTGCTGACCGTTGCCATGTAGGAAAGGGTTGTCGGTATTGGTGAGCGTCTGGAAATCGATAGTTGATAGTGGATCTACCCTTTCCCATTCACTCGTAATGCTCGCCGGTGAGACAGGGGACTCGACAAAGTCGGGTGTTTCCATCACCATAGGTGGTGGATGTGTCTTTGTCCGGAAGAGCGATAGGCGAGGGTTCTTGGCCGGGAAAGACGATGAAGGAAAGCTGTCATCTTCTGAATCCACGACAGCCTCTAAAGTCTTTCCTGGGACTGTGGACATTCGAGGATGCCGGGTTGACCTCGACCTGAAGAGAAAGAAAGACTTTCGGTTCGTATCGCGAGGCGTTGGGGATTCCGCAGCGAATTTGAGGGTGCTACGCCTCCCGGCCATGGATCCGCTACCGTGGCTGAGAGCGGGAGAGTTCGGGGTCCGCACTCTGTCCATAAACTTGAGTTTGTTTGATGAAGGTGAAGAACTCTCTGTGTTGTCGTCGTCCCATATGGACGCGTGTAGCACGAAATCCGGTGCATCACTACCCAACCGTTCCCTGAACCGGCTCCCAGTTTTCTCTCTAAACCGATAAGGCGTAGAGGTACCCCAATCAACCTGCCCTTTGTCACGATAGCTGCTGCTGCTGGAGTTCACTATATGATCCGAGTCGTCATTGAACATCCAGTCCGCAATTTGGCTGTTTTCTTCCAGTCCACCGAGTTGTAGGAAGACGTCGAAGACCGAGGCGCGTAACATACTACGCCGGCCGCTAGTTGAATCGCTGTTTGTGCTTATGTCCGATTCTAATGCTGGAGTACTCGGAATTTCGGACGACGACGATGTAGGGGTTCCGTTGCGAGAAGACATGGCAGAGTCGTTGGAAAGAATGGAAAGAATGGCAATGGAAAAGGAAACGGAAATGAGATGGTGGTGGTTTAGTTCCAAGAGACGTAAGCCAGGATCCCTCAGAGTCTAATAATTGAATCACCCCGATTTCGGAAATCTTGAACCTGGATTCTTCCCATGCAGCCTCGAGTTCCCTTGGTGATATCGATTGAATCTGCATATCAACGAGTGAAAAAATTACAACATCTAAAGGATCAAACGCACCCCGTTTCAAGCTGTCCCATGCAGTTTCATTCCAGACTCCTGTACCACAAAAAAATCGTCAAAAAACAAAAATATCAATAATTACCTACGCACAAAAACGGACCTTTCTCAAAATAAATGCCTACAGCCCTGGAGCTGCGGCAGGTCATTGGAGCGACCGTGAGTACAGAGGAGCTGTGAGTGGAAACTCTGGCGGTTCCGACTGTGGGACCAATTCATTGCCGGTCCATGTTTCTCACGATCCGGTATTTACTTCCGTAGGAATTTCCTGGAAATTTCCGGACCTCTCTTTTTTGCCAAGCAAACTTTTGGCATGAAACCGCATTCTCGTCGACCGATACCTCTCTGGCACTACAGCAGTAACAGCCCGGAATCGACACTGGCAGATCTATAGACTTACGATTGTACCGGAACCGGTGACCACAAAGATTCAAGCCCTACTACTTATTTTCGAGTGCCTGCTTGGAAGTAACCGTATGGGACAACCCGGTCGCTTCCTATAGCCCTTCCATACCGAGAGAAATATCACATTAACGTCAATTGGACTCTTGATCTATATCGACGTGGCTGTTATGATCCTAATACTAACATCGTCTTCTTTGGTCACACTTCAATTCTTCAAGAATATACTCGACGGTCACTCTTGTCCGCGCGACATTCTGGGCACTTCTCATTTGCTGTGATTTGTGAAGAACCCGTCTTCTTGATAGGCTGTCGAATTTGGTTTGCTGTGGTCGAGTAGGCTGTACGTGGGGTTCCCGCCGTATGAACTCGTACCCACTTCAACGCCGTACCTTTTCCTTGAAAGGCTAGGCGACAAATCGATAGCCTGTCTAATGTGGCGAAGTGTTGTATTTTCGGGAAACACAATGATGTTGAAACTTTCTATAAATCATTTACAGCCGCTCTAGGACAGATCTTACCTCGAGGCAAAGCTTTTTCTGTGGTGCACCCATGATCACTGGACCCTTCGCAACGCTTGTACACTGATTGGTTGTCGGTCAAAGCTCTTGGGTTCTCGTGACAATTGTGGGTATGTGTAATTGTATTCAGCGGCATCTATGTCTACCGAGTAATTTCTTTCTGTGGGATAAGTAAGTTAGCAAGGCTGAGCGGAGTAACGCCGAATTCAGCGCTCATACTCGACGAACTTGGTCATCCGTTTCATCGACACACTCGAAGACCATATAAAGGCTCTTTTCTATCGAATCTGCTCTTTCATGGCTACCACACGCAACGGTTCCTGCCTATGTCAAGGAATAAAGCTACGAATCACCGGGGACCCCTTCAACTTCATCTTGTGCCATTGTGCGAACTGCAAAAAAGCCAGCGGGTCAGCGTTTCTCGCCAATGGGTGGTTCAAAACCAAGGTACGCGTGTCGCTCGACTATCCGTTTCGTAGCTTTCCCTGAATCGATTAAACACCAGAATGTCATCGTCACACAAGGCGAGGAATTAATCAAGCGCTACGAAGATATCGCTACGTATGAAGCGAGTGGCACGACGATTACACGTTGTTTCTGCTCGAATTGTGGGTCGACGTTGCATATCTTTCCGAATAAAGATGACTTGGACGTGATTGTACCAGTCTCTGTGGTCGACGATGAACACGAGTGGGGTAAGTCCATTGGAGCGATGATAGTTAGATTTGATGCAAATGGCTGACTGAGAGTTTGACAGTGCCAAAACAACAATTGCACGTTGACCAAATATGTACTTGGCTGAGAGAGATTTCGCTAGAAAAATAGATTGATTATACAGCTAAACTAAACTCACCTACGAGTGCTGAAAGAGACTGAAACTAAGATGAGAGTTCGAGTGAATTCGACAAGCGCATCGAGTCAGAAGTACAGTAATCGACCACGTGGCAAGCACGTCGGAGTTTCGGCATATGCCGCAGCCGAGCATCGGAGGTTGAAACCTCTGCTCTTGCTCCCTACCGCAATCTCTGCTCTTTAAAGCGAAGAGGAACCGAACATACCGACCGTAGCATTGAAAATAGTCTTTTTTTTGACTACTTTTTGGGACTAGGTAGGCTAAACGCGTCGGTTTCGGATCCGCCCAGAGCTGATGTTGGTGCCGTTTCTAGAATTTGATGATTCCCCGTGGTTTAGAGTCCACTTTCTCGTCTTCACCTTACTTTTTTCATAGAGGAGATCATGGCGTCGCTGAACCTATAACAACGAGAATCAGTGTAAGTACATGTCTTAGCTAGAATTGCCTCGATTCAGCTGAACATGTCTAGCCCCATTCCCGACCAATCGTATCCTATTACTTTCCAAAGCATGTTGGCGCACACCATTATGGGGTAAATCTTTTCACTTTTGTAGCTTCTATTCCAAAAGAGAGATCTTACTCTGTATCATTTAGCAATTGCACCCCATGAAGCCAGCCAGACTTACTCTCACAAACGCGTTGGTGCTAGGTTACGGCCTCGACAAGCAAATACAAAATATTTATGATGTCCGTGCTGCAACACGAGCAGAACTCGAGGAGTATCATGATTCAGACTATTTAGACTTCCTTTCAAGGTAATCATCTCAGATTTGCTGTTAAAAGCACGATTAACAAGTCGTGTCAGAGTCACCCCCGGGAATCAAAATGAAATGAAGAATATGATCGACCAGTTCAATTGTGGTGAAGACTGTCCCATCTTTGCTGATATGTATGACTTTTGTCGTATGTACACTGGAGCTTCTCTCGCCGGTGCACGAAAGCTCTGCGCCGGTACCACGGATATTGCGATTAATTGGTCTGGTGGACTACATCACGCAAAACGAGGAGAGGCTAGCGGTTTTTGTTACATCAATGACATTGTTTTGGCTATTCTCGAGATGCTACGGTAGGTCTATGCCGGAGTTTCCTAAAATACTCAATCCTCACCCAAGCAAAACTTAGATACCATCCCAGGGTACTTTATATCGACATCGACATACATCATGGAGACGGTGTTGAGCTCGCCTTCTATCAATCAGATCGCGTCATGACTGTGTCCTTCCATAAGTACACGGGAGACTTCTTTCCTGGAACAGGCAAGCTAGACGATAATGGACAAGGACCCGGAAAGCATTTCTGTCTCAATGTTCCCTTACTTGACGGCATCGACGACGAAATGTACTTGACCATTTTCAAAACTGTGATCGACGACACGGTCACTTCCTTCCGTCCTTCAGCCATCGTTCTTCAATGTGGCGCCGATTCACTGGGTTGCGATCGATTGGGTGCATTCAACCTGTCCATCGCCGCCCATGGTGAATGCGTAGACTTTGTTCGAGCGTTCAACGTTCCACTTCTCGTGGTCGGCGGCGGAGGATACACCATGAAGAATGTCTGTCGATGTTGGACATACGAGACATCCATACTTGTCGGCGTTCAGATTCCAGATGAACTTCCTAGAACGGTCTACGATTCTTTCTTCAAGGACTCGCAATGGAAGTTGCATCCTCCGCTTACGGGCCGAGTCGAGAATCAAAACACGACTGCATCGTTGCAACGGATCACGTATAGCATTAAGAATAAACTTCGGTACCTCCAGGGCGCGCCGAGCGTTGCACTACAGGAGATACCGCCAGATATTCAAGGATTTCTTCAGGACGAAGAGCACACTTCAGAGGAGAAGGCTGAACAATCAGGCACTGCTCAGGCCGGCGAACACAGGGAGGAGCCTACTATGCCCAGGAATGAATTTTACGACGGTGAAAACGACATTGACAAGGAACCGGAGCCCGCTGTAATCACCAAACCGCGTGGGAGAGGCGGGAGACCTGCAAGAGGCCGTGGCGGACGAACCGCTCGGGGTGGGAAGACACGTGACACTGTGGAAGAAGAAGAGAACGACGACAAGGACAAATCACCGGAAAAGTCAACGGAAAAACCGGTATCTGCACGTAAAACTAGCCGGGGAAGAGGTCGAGGGCGTGGTCGCGGTAGAGGGGGAAGGCGAAGAGGAAAGGCGAAAGAAAGCGAGAACAGTGCAGAACCAGAATCAGAGCCAGGCGAAGAGACAATGGACGCGGATTGATTGTCGATTAGGGTATATACAATATTTCATCGTCCGCTACTGATACTGATATCATACAATTATACCAAACCATAAGAAAATATAAGTCCAAATCAGCTCCCAATGACACCCATTTCTGTATCTAATGATCTGCCAATGACAGTTGTTTCGCCAAGGCAAGGTCCCGCTCAAATGCCTCATCATCGTACTCTGTGTGAGTCTGCTGGCCGGTACTAACACGAGATAGACTATCGTTAGAAGATGCACGGGGAAGTTGCTGGGGTGTCGCGGATGATGAAGACGAAGGTGCCTGGCCTTCGACAAGGTCTTTCCGAATGGCTTCTTCTGCCTCCTTCGCGAGCCTCTCTTGTCTTTCCTTAATACCCGGCTTGGCCTCCTCGAATTTCTTGAGGATGCTCATTCGTTCCATCTCGGTACTGTTCTTGACGGCCAGAACCCCATCAGATACGCGAGTCCTCCACTGCACACCTTCTGTCCCTTTGAACATGAGATTCTGAACGCTTTTGATGGCTCCTTTCATGGGATGCTTCACAATACCGAACATACCAGCAGCAGGGAGCATCGTCACGTTGACGACTGAAAAAAGGTCCAGGATTAATTGAAGAGTATTAGGAAAGTTCAACTGAGAACTCACAACTTCTAGCCGAGCCTTTGATTGCACCAAGTACACCCTCTTTCTTGGCGCCTTTTATGGGTTCGCGTACTAGCCCAGTGATACCATCATAATAGCCGTAGTAAAGACCCTGAGATTTGTCAGCCAGTGATTCTTGAGAATGCAAGCACCATTGCTTACCTTTCCACCTTCCTTGAGCCCACTCGTGAAATCCGTGACGCGTCCAGAATGCCGTACTTCGGTCCCATAAAGCTCAGGGAGATTCTCCAGACCCTTGTGTAAAGAAGACAGTATTTTCACCATGCCTACCAAGCAACAAAGATATTAGATGGGAAACCGAAAACAGTTCTACATTGAAGCAACAAACCTCTTGGGATAGCGGTCGTTGTCTCGATGATTCCATCTATTGGTGATCTGAAGTACACGTGAGATGAAGTAAACTCCCAAGGACAAATGCGTACGTGAACAGATGAACGATGCCTCCATAAAAGTGGGTTACTGTCCAGAACACTGCACTTGCACCACCAGTGATAGGATCCGTGACAACACCCTTTGTTTCGTACTCCTTGAACCCTACAAATTGATGAGATTTTGCTGAGAACAACTAAGACGTGCACCTACGATGGAGATCCAAGCTCTTCATGTCCAATTTACCAGCGTCGATCAAAGTTTGCGCGGCGAATCCACTGAGTTTAAGACACTGTTCATGTAGATATCAAGGTATATTCTTTGTCCAAGTCAGATCCCTCTTACGTAGTCTGTTGACCACCAAACGGCCAATCTAGACGGATCAAGGTCGCATCTCATATTTTTGAGAGGAAGATGCCTATAGAAACTCTCCACACCCGCAGTGACGCCATCCTACACAAGTTATGTAAGAGACGGGCCAAATAGATTGAAACCGTAACATACCTCGTCCCGTATCCTATCAGCGAGCCTTGCTGCAGCACCTTTTGCTGCGGGACTAACCGCGAATCTAATAGCATCCCGCAAGTTCTCCACCCGAAGTTTCTCATGATGTATAGGTTCCGGTCCTGCTCCAGCCTTGTGGATCATGCTGCCTAGAGACTTTGTCAAGTCTAATCCAATATCAGATATGAGAAACGACCTGCCCCAGAAAGCTTGATCACCAAAGAACGGCACGACCACGGTGGGCAAACCTTTCGAGAGACCAATGGCTGTTGTACCTGCCCCTCCGTGATGTACAACAGCGGAAACCCGACCCTTGTCGAAAAGCCAATCGTGAGGGATATTCCCTAGAATGCATACATGTGAAGGTATTTCAACGCCACCGAGTCCGCCCTTTGATTGCGTCGATGAGACATTTATAAACTTGTTAGACAGGAGCGCTGCTTACCCATCCTGCAGAAACCAGAGCTCTCACGCCTGCCTGTTTTGTTGCTTCAAAGACAGTTTCTGAAAAATGTGTTAACACACTTTGAATCAAGCATGAGAAGTTTGCACGTACTTGTCATTTCAGCCGCATCATCCACAACAACAGAGCCAAAGCCAACATAGATCGGAGGCTCTCCAGCATTCAAGAAAGCCTGCAGATCCTCTGGTGGTGTATAGGACGTCGCAAGATCCAAGAAGTAGAACCCAACAACATCTATGTGATTCTTCCAGTCATTCGGTTTCGGTACAAGCGCAGGGCTCATGCAGTAGGTCCACGGTGCTTTGACAGCATCAACCAAACTTGGTCCATTACGGAGCGATAATGGCTTGAGTTTGAGAGTGCGTTCGCGAAACTTGTTGACGATGTCTCCAATTCTGAACGTCTGGTCAGAATAGTGGACTCGAGTCATTATTGTGAACGTACCCTTGCCACGTCAAGATATCTGCCAATGCGTAACTCAAGTAGTTCGTGAGTCCTCGTTGAGCGTTGCTTTCTTCAATATTAACGAGTGGGTGGTGGAATGCTGTAGTGGCACTCCTGCGTAGACGGGTTGAGGTTAAGCGATCGTACAACGATCCAAAGGAAACTAACTGACCATGGCATCGCTGAGTACACCATCATTGAGTAAGGTGTGACCCTCTGAAGTGTAAAGAAACTCACTGAAGCTCATGAGCAATGGTACTCCAAGTGCCTCTGCGCAATGAATGTGAGCGAAAGCGGGCGGATTTGAGATAATTGCGTCTGCAGCAAATGCTTGACCAGTTCGAGGACAAGGTAGGTGACACGAGCGCCAGCATCCATCTATCATCTGGATGATTGATGAGCAAAGAAAATGTGTGCTGGTTCAGATAGGTACCTCCGCGAGCATCTTGCGTTTCTTGGAAATATCACCGTTTGTGAGAGATTCTATGCCAGGAATAAGGCCTGGGTCTGCATGCTCAGTCGTCAATAACAGATTCGGGGTGTTGTATCGTAGTGCAACGGACTTTTGACCATGTAACTCATAAGATCTCGAGGATCGCCCCCAATGTCGAAGAATTCGAGCCCTTGTTCTTCGACGAAAGACTGGAAGGTTCCATGTGTCGCAATGCGAACACGATGCCCATCTTGAAGTAGCCGTCTCCCCAGTGCGACATACGGTTGAACATCGCCTGGAACTATCTCAATGACCCAGTCCAACCTTTTAGTGACACTACGCACCTCGACTACCCACTATCATAATCACAATATTCATTTGCGGAAACTCTCTCCATGTAGATTTGTCTACAGCAAACTCCTTGACGTCTTTCGCATAGTTGGGCGGTAGCTCTGGCAGCTTTTCCTTAAGCTTGAGGGTCACGACGATGCTTCCATCACGCTTGAGGCGAGCTTTGGAGTCCAGTCCTTTTCCATAGTTGACGTATCTCCCATAGTCTATAGATTCGTTAGTTCAGAGAGATAAGCAATACAGGTCGCAACTAGTACTCACCAATCTTTGGGTTGGGTTCAGCGACCTTGTCCAAGTCAACCTGGGACGCGTTCCTGGAACTCGCTTCGCTACCGGACGATGACGGCGTTATCAAAGGGACCTCGGCATCATCAACATCCTTCATGTGAAGAGGTTCCCCCGATGAGCGTCGACTAGAGGCCATGGCCGTTCGAATATGAAAATGTTGTTGGTCGACAAGGTAGTTTTCGTGACCCTATAAGTACTGCAATGAAATGCGAAATCGAAACCGGAAAGCGAGCGTTTAGAATAAAATTCCGACGGTGATCGCTCGGGTACAAAACAAATAAAACCGAGTACAGCCGAGGTTAGATACCGCCTTCGAGTTCGCAGCGGTTTGCGCAGCTCTCGTTGCAAAGGAGGCGTTACAGACTTGTAGAGATGGAACTCATGGAAAAATAGTCGGCCGTCGGGAGACTCACTAGAATTCTCGTTGCGCCAAGCAAGATCTCCGTCGGCACTGTTCATCTTATCATGTCCGACGGAAATGGCGAAAGAGAATAAAGGGTGTCTTGATTATACTAGTAACTGGAAAACGAGAATGCGTGGTAATCCTACAATGAGTGACAATAGTATACAGAGTAAAGTGAAGGAACAGCAATAAATGCCCAGTAATACCCAAAATGATAATCAGAAATAAGTATCAATATCGCTATCCACTGGCAGCGTACTCGAGAGCCCACCGACATCTACTATGACAGACATGTCCCCTTCAGCAATAGGAACTTCAGTCTCTCTTGCCTGAGATGACGAACCCTGCGCTGTTCGGCTGAATATATGGTTGACTATCAAATACGAAAATGAGCTTCAAGGATACACGGATGTCAAATAAGAGGGCACTCACACTCCTTGGCATGACCTAGGTTCATGTCAGCATCATTCCGGAAGTAAGAGACACAAAGCTGAAACATACCTAGATCCTTCTGCCGGGTACACTCAGAACCATTTGGACAATCTTTGCGGCCTGCAATAGGTTCTTCCACAAATCCTTTCTGCCTCTCTCGTATCCACCAATCCTTCAGACCCCAGATAAAGATTTCTGTCGCACATCGTCGGCAAAGCTGTTCTCGAGGAGACTCAGCATTTACGTCGGGCTCTGAAGAAGTTGAATTGTCCATGAAGATATCTTGTTCAATCAATGGGGCAAACTGGCGAGGTTGACTCTTGATATGACTGACGATCTAAGGATGGCATTAGATTCGCTCAAATTTGGATTCTGCAAACTCACATCTTTGTATATATGCCTCGGCGTCAACCCCTGGGCAGTCATATAGTCGAGCATGAAGTCAACTTCGACAGTATTCCCGTTGAAACAGTCATACACATCCGCACACTGGATCAAATCGCCCACATCCGCCATTCCTTGCAGTTGCTGAGCCAGCAATGGGGCTGCCACACATCTACCAGGGACCGAAATTCCACAAAAGGAGGATCTACAAAAGTCGCATTTCGATGTGGTTGGTGCTTGGAGTGCAAGCAATACTTCGCTGGGGTGGGGCTATGAGTACTCTAGCTCTAGTGCGTGTATAAATCCATACCAATTTCCGCAAGGTGCATGCCCTGGTGGAAAGCCATCTTCCATGTGCCAAGCATGATCGACATCCGTGTTGGGATCGGGAATAGGCTGAGGACATGTCCAGCGGTAAGGATTGTTGGGTAAACAATGTGGACAGGGTCTGGCAAAATCGCCGTTGAGATTGAGGTTTGGCTCGGGGGAGGCTTCTCGTGGTGTCGGAATCTAAAGAGATGTCTAAATTCTAGATGAAAGTAGTACTGCCATTACACACTCACTCGCATGTTAACACCACCCTTATATATCTCGTCCGCTTGCTGACATTCCCGTTCGGTTCGAGCTTTGTGAGGTGCCGCTCGGAGAAGTGTGTCGATTACTATCTGAAGTGGGCGAGATGGCGAGACTATGGTGGACACACCACGACATGCAGGACAGTTGGTACCACCATTCTAGATGGAAATTGAAACAATCAGACAACGGAGATACTGCCAGAATGGGATACCCACGCGAATCCACTGAACAACACAGCTGAAAATCACAAAAAAGCCGTCAAATGCTTGGTCGCTTGATAGGCGTCAATAGACGTACCTTCCGCAGAAGAAGTGCTGGCAAGGGGAGACGACAACGGGGCGATGAAGCAAGCCAGAGCAGCATCTGTTCTTTGAGTTAACACCAATAGACCCGTGCATGAGGAAAGAACCTGACTCACCCACAACTCAGCTCATCATACAACTCCTCCACAAGGTCCACCGTACTCGTCGGGTTTGAGGCTACCTCTTGAGTGCCGCCCGACTGTTCTATAGCATCGAGCTGCCCGCTATTCCCTCCCTCCTTCAATCTCTTTCGAGAATCGTCTCGCATGCCTTCAAAGGAAACAGACGCTCTTCGCTTGGTGCCACTCGAAGGAAGTGGTTCTGGGATTGGATCCATAGTATATTCTTGCTGTAAAGATGAGAGTTCTGGTGGTAGATGTTCTTCGAGCATTGGATGCCACCGTGCAGATGGGTGGAATGGGGTGAGATGAAAGGCGTAAGAGAAGAGTCACAGCCGAGTCGGATGACGGAAGTGACTCCGAACCAGGGTTCCAGGTCGCGTCTTGTTTTCTGACCATCATGATCATCTTGGCCAACGACACGATGGCTGCGGTACTCTTTGCTGAACTTTCATAGGTCATTCAAGTCTATGGATAACATGATAAAATATAATTGTGAGTAAAAGTGTACTGTGAATCCCATCGCAGGACTGTAATTCCGTATTTTTAGATCCAAACTCTGGCAGGGTCTTGCTTTCCCAATCGAAACTGGTTTTACATGCACTAATGTGAACATTAGGAGCGGGTTTGCATGATCCTAAGACTAGAGACGTTCATCACGCGATCCTGACAGCTGCAAGCTTTCGTCATGCTCGTATTTCAGTGACGATTCACCATACACGACAACGATTGGATATTTGACGAGATGATTAAGCAGAACTGGAATGCAGTCCTCAGCTAACCGTTGATTTATGGCTCGGAAGTGGATCGCTATAAATGTGAATTTAGTCTCGAATGTATATTCTGGCGCTAGCGTCGTCATTATATTCCCATGACTCAGTGTCAACAACTTTCAATCGATGCATACTGCAGAACTTATACTCTTTAGACTATAACTACTCCACAGAGAATAGCACATCCTCAAAGGGCATCCACGACTTATACTTGAGACTCGCTTCGGCAATATACCAAGGTCGGATTTCAAGGACTGACCTCCAGAACTCTTTGCGCTAACGGTTCGTTACAGAAATGTCACATTTTCGGTCAGAAGACTACTCGGAAGTAGGCAATCTATTATATACATTTTATTGATCACCCATCTCCAGCAGATTCGCGAATACGACAAGGCCCGATGAGTCAGAACTCGCGACCTACTTCGCCACCTTTTTACGACACGAAGCTGACAAGCACCATGTGTCTGTCGTTGTCGCCTCGATGCTTTCTGGTCTAACGCCACTATAGAATTAGGGTGACCTCGGACAAATGCACGCGCTGAAGCTCAGAATTTTTGACGGGATACAAATAATGATTCCCAGCTGGACTTGTTTCCGTTAGGCAGTAAAGCGGATGGGCGAAAGCCCAACCGACACGGGCATACTAGCTTCTGTGAGCTTCCTTACCAATACAATCATCATAGAATTGATTAACTGACTCCCAGTTACATGAATGTCAGCATTTTGTATGAAACAGCTTATATCATGTCTCGGCACAGTAACTGTATGGCACTCATGAATTGCGGTCCTCGTTGTACCATGCAAGCCCGCTGTCATTCTCCTTGGCCTGAGCCATTCATATGGCCCGATTTGCCGCTCCAATACGTTTCCTTGTTTTATCGCCAGTGCTAGAACCCATGCTCGAGTAATGCTGACTATTAGCATCAACAGTCCGTCTATGGGATTGGGGCCACACGTATTTATACCCCGACACTTGCCTCGCTTTCTCCTTAACTTCTTCATCGAGAATATCTGGAGCCATGGTATCATCTGAAATCCTTGCAATATCAGTGGTCGTCGTTTCCGTCGTCTTGATTCGACTACTCCGCCCAGACCCCTTGAAAGCTTTTCCTGGTCCAACGTTCGCCAAATGGACGTGGCTATACCGGGTCTACTATGATGTTATAGTCGACGGTGGATGGCTCAACCATCTGCGCGATCTCCACGAGGCGTATGGTAAGCTAAAACTGGCTGTTTAAAATACCCTACTCATGGTGCTCTTATTCAGGTCCCGTGGTGAGGGTTGGACATAGCGAGGTATGGCTCGAATCTGTACTGGCGGGGCATGCGTTAACATCTCTTTTCAGCTACACTTTGCCGATCCTGCGGCTTACAGCGACATTTACAATTCGCCATACAAAATGCTCAAAGATCCGGTCTACTATCGGAACTCGTTCGAGATCGGCATTCCGTCGAATCTCTTCTCGACGTCGAATGCGAAAGAGCATTCTGAAATCAAGTCTTTGTTCTCATCGTATTTCTCGCGGAAAGGTGTTTTGAAACTCGAGGATATCATTCAAGAGCGGGTGGGTGTGGTCTCATATCTCATTCTAAGCAACTACTCAAAAGCGGTACATTAGATCGATAAATTCATCTCACAAATGCTGAAGAACCACGAAAATTCCCCAGCCTACATGAACCATGCGTTCCGCTCTATCACTCTGGACGTCATTACGCTTTACACTCTTCGAACTCATATCGACGCAACATCTTATCCTTCGTTCAGTCACCCGGCTATCCTTGACGTCAACGGTGCCGTGTCTTCTACATGGCTCTTCAGGCATATACCGGTTCTCAGATATATCGCTTCGAATCTACCGGATTGGTTCACAACCAGCATTTCCCCAGCAGCAAATGCGCGTATAGAGATGCAGAAGGAGATGGAAAAGCTGGTCGACAAAGCCCTGGCCGACACCAAGGAATATGACCCCGATTCGGACGACGTGAATGTGTTTTACACGCTCGTTAACAACGCTCGGGTGCAGGGCAAGTTGAAGCAGTCGCACAGGGTGAAGAAAGACTGGCTAATCTCCGAGGGAGGAAGCCTTCGAGTTGCTGGCAGCGATACAGTGGGAAATACATGCACAATCGGAACTCGCTGTCTGGTACAAGATGACAGAGTACGTGCCAAGCTTTTGGAAGAGCTGGACGCGGTGTGGCCGGATAAAGAGGTCCCTCTGCCTTTGGAACGTCTCGAGAAACTTCCGTACTTGGTCTGGGCTTTCTTTCATGGCAATGATCAGAAAGATGACTCACGTTCACCTATTAGACTGCTGTCATCAAGGAAAGTCTACGCTTATCGTACGGTGTTGTCAGCCCAATGCCTAGAGTGGTCCCAGAATCGGGCGCTATCATTGCCGGTCAAGCAGTTCCGTCAGGAGTAAGTTCGATGTTCATCTAAACTTCATCTACACGGAATTCTTGATTAACAAGGACACAGACCATCGTCTCAATTGCCAATCCTTTTGTCCACATGAACCCAGATATCTTCCCTGACCCGGCACGATTCTACCCGGAGAGATGGCTGGAGGACAAGGATCATCTATTGGATCGATACCTAGTTTCGTTTGGGAAAGGACCTCGTTCCTGTATCGGGATCAAGTAAGTTTGCCTGCTCAACCATCTCTGTCCTTTATCCTCAGCTCATTGTTCTAGCCTCGCATGGAGTGAGCTGTACATGATACTGGGAAACGTGTTCCGGAAATTGAACTTTAAGAGCACCAGTGATCTACGGTACGCTTATCGTCTTCTAGATCAATATCTGACTGACTATCTCGTTTGCAGCATGGAAGTGCAATTCAAAGATTATTTTGTACCGCTGTATGTCGGCGATGTCTTGGATGCGACTGTCAGCGAACGAGAGTAAAGATATGACTTAAGCTGCAGTGCGGCGAACTTACAGTAGCTGAATTTTTTCCCCTTCATTCATGCATATATGGGCGCTTTTGCTCGCGTCCGACTGGCGCTAGCGTTACATAAATCAATTTCAATTTTCCTGACCACCATGATCCCCACTATGTTCCTAATCTGTTCAGCGCTAGGTGCTGTATTATCACTTTCTCTCAACGAAACATTGCTATCGCCCTTAGAATTTCCATTGTCATTGACGACAACTACTTTCGTCACGGAAACCGTAACAGTAATCGTGACCCCGAGCTCGACAGTTTTACCAAGTACAGCACAACCTTCTAGCACGTCACCCCCGAGCTCTACGTCTTGGATATCGCCCTCGAACATTTCAGACATTTCTAGTGCTTTCAACGTCACCAAGTTTTCAGATAATCAGAAGAATCTTCAAGTTGTTGACGAAGGCGAGGTTCCTGCCGAGGCCAATGCGAGACTCTTCATGGAAGGGACCCAATATGCACAGAGTTTTCTCGAAGTTCTCGAGGAAGACGACTCATCTGGCTCATCCGTGCTTCAAGTTCTTTATCCCGAAGGATCTATCAATCCAGCGAATTCGCCTCGCGGTGGTGCTCAATTCTACGCTTCGCCACTAGATATCACCAATGCAACCAACGTTACATTCACCTACAGTATCTTATTTCCAGAAGATTTCGATTTCGTCAAGGGCGGCAAGCTTCCTGGGCTCTATGGTGGTCGGACTGGGTGTTCGGGAGGAGACGCTGCGGTGACGTGTTTTAGTACCAGGTTGATGTGGAGGGCTGGTGGGCAGGGCGAGCTGTATCTGGTGCGTGCCTATCGCTGTCTTCCTTTGATTCAAAATCTTCATCCTCATCGTCCTCGCAGTATAGCCCCAAAGACAAGCAAACAAAAGACCTGTGCGATGATAATCACTCGGTTTGCGACGCTGCCTATGGTCTTTCCATTGGTCGAGGGTCCTTCAAATTCGCACCTGGAAAATGGACGCGTCTTTCGCAAACTGTAACGCTCAATACGCCTGGGGAGCAAGATGGTTCTTTTACCCTCGACGTGGACGGCGAACAGGTGATCGATAGAAAGGACGTCTTCTACCGCGATAATCTTGGTTACGGGCCGGAGAGCACCGGCAAGAAATCTCGAGATGGAAAGAGCAGGGGGACACAAGTAAAGACACCGAATCCAGCCCATCACCAAATAGGGACTGGGCCGCTTGGACTTGGTGGTCTCTTGCGCCGTGAAGACCCGACTTTGGATGAGCTTTTCATTCAAGACGGCGATGAAGCGTTTGGTACACAAGAAAGTACATCCAATGATGGACCCGTTGGATTCAAGGGAATATTTTTCAGGTACCAGTCGTGTTTTACTGTATCATGCGCGTGGATTAACGGGTTCGACAGCACGTTTTTCGGAGGCCATGAGTCGGAATGGGCAAGTCCCCGAGACCAATACGTCTGGTTCAAGAACTTTTCGATGTCGTGCAATGCCTGATCTAGTTCATGTACACGTTGTCCATTATCGTTTGTACCATTTAACTTTTCCCCGGTTGTCCTGGGTGAACACTTGGAGACTCAGAGTCAACGCGAATCTGGACATTCTTTCATTCATCTCACTAGAATTCGGACTTGGAAGTGGAGTATCCGCTATACCCTTTTCAGGTCGAAATGGGTTTGTTGACCAGCTCGTACCACCCGAAACAGAAGACCAGCTAGCGAGCCCTTTCCCAAAAAGCGCAAACGGGCTATAGTATTTTTGACATATGATTCGAATAATTTCCGAAGAGCTATCCTTCATTAAAGATACTTCTTAAACCACACAACGGCCGCTTTGAAGGCGCCTTCCTTTCCGGCTTTCACCTTCGGGGCGCTCATATCTCCTCTGACGGCGAAGCCATGCGAACACCCATCGAAGTACTCTCTCTTGTACCCAGGGGCAAACTTCCCGTCGCCGAGGATATCATCGGCCTTGGCTTGCGCTTTGAGAGGGAACTGTGCATCTACGGTGCAGCTGTTGATGAGCAAAGGTGCTCTGGAAAGTTCAAGGTATTTCTGAAGAGGTTCAGCGACATTGTCCATCTTTAAAGAGAATTGAAGCATTACACACTTCCAAATCATCGGGTATCTTGAGAAGGGAAGGGTGTGAAACGACGGAGACTTGAATGATGTTATCGAAAGCGAGATCAAAAGTGTACCGGCCTATCGTTATCGTATCTTAGAGTCTGCACAGACTTTCAATTAACAGCACGGGACTTACCGCCAAAGCAGTAACCAGTAGCGCCAAAACGTGTTACTCCATCTTCTTTGAGTGCATTTATGACCTTGTCAATGAGAGGCCTGATCTGGTCAGGTCCGTGGTTTGCGAACCAGGTCTCCTTGTTGAATGGTGGCCCCGAATACTGAAGGCAACATCAGAACGACAACTCAACAAAAAGCAAGAACTCACATTTGGGCTCATAATATCAGCGGGAACCGGATCGCCGCGGAAGAAATCAATCGCGACACTCTATCACATAGATGTTTGGTTTACTGCTTCAATTCGAGGCTGGACAAGAATACCTTGAATCCGTTGGCCGCGAAGTTCGAAACAAGAAGCTGTTCCAGAGTTGCATTGTTAGACGTGGAGTATGCTACAAGTGAAGAAACGCACTTGATTGTTGGAAAGCTGAACGCCGAATGCATCTGGGAGGAATAGGATCACTCTGTCTTTCTCATATTCTCCATCAGGCGTGGCAACATAGCAATCTACGCCTCCAATGTTTTGCCATTCCCCTGAATCGACCGCACTAGTAGACAGACCCACAAACTAGTGGCGAGGAAAAACAAACCGTCGGGGTTGCCTTCATGTGTCACGCCTGGAAAAAGGTTAGCAGAAAGGTATAGAAGAGCGGTAACTCCAGGATACCTTTGATGCAATCGTCGCAGAGAGACATCTTCTTGATGATGAAGGAGACCCAAGGGGCCGAAAGAGACATCCTTTTATAGATGAACCTGAACCTCGACACCGGAACCTGTCGGATGTTTCCCTCGGGTGATATCCGTATTCCAATATTCCCAACGTAAGATCCCATGGTGTATGAAGGTCGGACCAGTTAAAAATGGTGCCATACGAGAGATTTCAACCATGTTTGCTGGTCAGTCTGTAGTTGTGCAATGCGAGCAGAGATGAGATATCGTGGGAATCCTATTACCAAGGATAGCCCGTGACTCGTACGCGTCCGGTGTAGTAGTAAGTACCATCGGGTGTTTCGGCCCATTCGCGTGAACATTGATTGGTCAAGAAGTAGTGGTACAACATTATTTGAACATAGACATTATCCAGACATCACGGAAATCCATTGCCGCTCACTCTCCCTCCACCACCGCGAGTCCGGTATGATACACCACACGTGGAAGGGGGTTTGTTATGACACCGAGCATGGCAAGCGTAACCTCGACAATCTTCTCCGTTCCATGAACGCCCCCAACATAGCTAACATATCCTTCTCCGTAACGCGATCTAAGAGCAGCTCCCTCATCATTCGTGTTGCGATAGAGTATCGACCGTTTATCGGTGGACTTGAGATAGACCGCTTGGACACTAAGAGATGATTCGAGCCAAGAGCATGCTCTGAACAGCTCGTGTTGTCGAACGACGTCGCCCCTCGCCGTTCGATACGAGCCAAACGACCACTCAATACCCATCTTGTTCCGCCAGAACTCATCGTGTAGACGAGGACTAGCGAGAGAGCTGAAAGACCCCCCGAACACTACAGATCCTCCACGTCTAGCATATGCTATGACTTTTTCCAAAATATCCGCGTATGCCTCGACAGTCGCAATACTAGGTTCGTTAATGAGCACGCCTTTGAGGTTAGGGGACGAGAGCTCTCGTAACGCGACTTCCATTGTAGGTGCCCGGATGAGACGTGAATGGTTGGCCAGAGTGTCGGACAACAGTTGATGGTTTTCGTTGCTGTAGGTGTCAACTTCAGAAAGGTGGATGACGAGCACGGTTGGTGCAGGTGCCTCAGCTGCAACCGGCTGCGTAGAGGACGTTGTCTTTCTTGCGTACTGTCTTGTGGTCTGAGCAGGTACCGGCTGTGTAAGGGACGTGGTCTTTCTTGCAGTCTGCTTCGTGCGTTGTGTACTGGGACCTGTAGAAGCGCTTCTGTTGCTGCCCGAATTACTATCACCATTCTCTCCCTGTGTGCTCTTGTGAGTATCGTACTTGTGATCCAAA
Source organism: Paramarasmius palmivorus (assembly GCA_037176845.1). NCBI lineage: Eukaryota > Fungi > Basidiomycota > Agaricomycetes > Agaricales > Marasmiaceae > Paramarasmius > Paramarasmius palmivorus. Next base: position 374,878 of record JAYKXP010000046.1, on the reverse strand, counting down.
AGCCCGAGCATAGCGAGCAGGACACTCGTAGTACCGTCCTCTGTATTAACATCACCAATGTACCCAAAGTAACCCCGTCCAACCCTGACTTGTACAGCAGGTGCTTCGTCGTGGTTTGTAATCGGGGTAGGAGCCCAGACCAGAGACTCGAGTCGTGAATCTGACGTAGATGTATAAACGGCATCCTCCTGCCCTATGCCTGCCATGTGAAGTGCTTTCATGCTGTATGACTGAGGTAACGAGGGATTGAGTTTCACCAATTCATTTGCTTGGTTCTTCTGGAATGTCGTACGATGATAGGAACCTCTTTTCCAAGATAAACCCCAGGCACGAAAGAACCTCTGGTCATCAGGTCCACACAGATTGCCGCTAAATTGGCCAGCAGCAACCACGAGACCACCGTCCTTGGTATACTGTACAATTCGCTGCAAGACCTGCGAATGTTTGGTATCGGCGATGCCAAAGTCAGTGATGAAGATGCCGACGAGGTTGGGGGAATCCATGTATGAAAGGGCGGTCTTGGGGGTGAACGCCTGTTTGATATGGACCTTCTTGCGAAGGGCAGAGTAGACTTCTCCATACATATCCATAAACCAGGGTTCGCACACGAGGGATACAAGCAGAACAAAGTCCTGACTGAAGGTCGGAGGGGGTTTGGGGACGATGCCAGTCGGTTTATCGCGTGGATTTAAAGGCGTTGGTGAATCGTACGAGTGGTCAAGCAGTCCAAACATAGCTAGAACACTTTCTGTTGCATCTTCTTCTCCGTTAACGTCACCAATATATCCCAGATACCCATCACTGAACTTGGCATGAACGACTGGCGCCTCCATGACTTGTTGCCTTCCATCGACCATATACATCGCGTCGTTCGGTGCAACACCACTGACGTACAATGCCTTGATGCTATAGGATTGGGGTAAGGAAGGGTTTGATAACACAGTCTCATTGCGGCCGTTCCGTTTCAATGTTTGGCGAGTGTACGAGCCTGACTTCCACGGAAAATTCCAAACACGAGTGAAGTGAGATGTGATTTCTGTCGGCTTTGACATGGAAGGGAACATTCCTCCGTAGACAGAAATGCCGCCGTTCCTGGTGAATTCGACTATGGCGTTCATGAGCTTGCTATGTTTCTGATGCATAATACCCGCATCGGCAATGAATACGCCTACGATTTTGGGCGAATACATCAGGTCTAGAGCGACCGAGGGGTTCGAGACGATTCGGGTTTCTAGTCTGGCCCTGACGGCATCAACCAATCCACCGTAGACACTTTGGAAGCTATTTTCATGTTCAAGTGCAAGGAATAAGATGAATTTCTGTGTAGGGGTTGTCGAGAGATTCTGGCTGTCCGAATCTTTGGTCTTGTGAAAAGCGGTATGGCTCAGGATGCTGCGGTCGAGGATGGCATCAAGGTTCCGAGGTGGCCCATATCCAGCATCGTACAGAAAGCCATGAATCATCTCAACGATGTACTTTTCCGTCCGCTTGATGCTCCGTGCCATATAAACATTGCTGTTCAGCTCGGTGAGAATGTCCGGATCATTCCACCAGCCCTTTTCTGGTAAGAACGTAGCGTCATGCGAATAGATGCACCTCTCTGGCCCATACTGACAGAGTCCGACGACTGAGAAGATACAGACGTTTCTGCCTCTGGATGGGATTATCAAAAAGACTGTCGCACTCCCCATAATTGACATGTCACTTACAGATCGTCTCGAATGCTCCTGTCGTCTGGTGCATGCGAATATTGGCATCGTGTACCACGATTACAGCCGCCGTGATTATAAAATCGACAGGTAGTACCGTTGCCCTTGTGCTCGCAATCACTTGATTCCGAGTCCGAGACGGCGTTGTACTCGTCCATGTTCTGGTCAAATCGCGGAAAACTATACTCTTCATCCGTGTATTCGTCATCTGAGGGCGTGTTTGCCCCGTCAGCAGCAGCTTTTTTTGCAGTGTTGAGCTCGTTTCCTGCTTCTGACGATCGGTTATCGTGCTTGACGACGATTTCGAAGTCTGATTTTTAAGAATGAGAAACACGAAAGGCTCAACGGAATTTAACCTCACCGATCGCTGCACCATTTGCTCGCCCCAACTCTTTGCGAGCAAGACCACGCCTATATCGAGCCTTGACGTTCTTGGGGTCGTAGATGAGAGCTTCTGTCGCAGCTTCCTCTGCCTGCTCATACCTATGAGATGCCATTGTTAGATGAGAACTGATCGGAAATGAAAGAACGAACAGTTTGAGCTTCAAGTATGTAATAGATAGATTATTAAGTATCACTGCCTTTCTCCCTCCTAGCTGAAGAGCCTGCTCGTATTTCTCCGCAGCTTCTGTGTGACACCCGTCTCTGAAAAGTTCGTTGCCCTTCTATATGTCAGTCCTCTGATAGCTAGGAACTGGTAGATTCTATCTCATACCTCCTGCTTCAACCTCTCTCGCGTTTCTGCTCGTTCCCTAGCGCGCCTTTCGCGTTTCTCGGCGCGTTGAGCTAGCACCTCCCTTTGAGGCCCTGAACTTGCATTCTGTCTGGCAATTTGACGAAGGTATGGAGAGGGTATTTGAGAATGACCCAAGGTAGAAGACATGGGGACTAGTTATTTGGATATGAAGGTCATGGAGGTTCAAGAATGAAGAGATTTCGGGTGTTTCCGACGTCGGGGCCTCAATCGAAGCCTCGATGACAAAGACCTCTTTTTCACCAACCACATCCTCGACCACGAGCAGAACACGCTTGGAATACTCTTTCTCGCTATCGTTTCTGTTGGTATGACGATGCTCAATGTGGATCCTGCCGCCAGCCGCTCCTACACGGATTCAGATGCTTGCCTCTAAAAATGTCGCCAATCGATTTCTGGCTATTCTTCTGCAGGGAAAGCTGGTACCCAAAGAAGACTTTTTCACGTAACCTTGTCAAAAGCTCTCAGTTGCTTGCAAACGGGAGATTCATACCCGGAGCATACTTCATTTCGGCCCTCTAAGGGCTTGTCTGTCCCTCGACTGCTGACATTAGCTGCGGTGTTGCTGTGGTGTATAGCTCATGTGTCCCAGTCGTCGAAAAGCACCGTAAAGCGCCTTTGGTATCAATTGGATACTCACCAAGCTGTCAACTTGTAGGTGTGTCTTCATCATCATGTCCACAGCAATTTCACAGGGTAAACTTTATTCTTAGATCCGCAGACCGTGTTCTGCGCTGTGCACGAGGTCGGAGAGGCGTCACAGAAACACTGGTATCACTGGGCGGGGTATGTCGGTGAAACGCTCTTGGCTTCAAACTGCTGTTGATAAATCCCTCAGATATCTCAGTTCTCACAAGGGTCGCAAGTCCGCAATCCGCACTTTTTCAAGCTCAGTGAAGCGTTCAAACAGACGCGGGAAGAATGCTCTACGCCGCAATCAAGACCAACCATTCATAGACTTCAGGCGCTAGAGGTGCCTCAGAATAGGAAGAACCGCGACATTGCGTATGTAGTGCTAATGCAAGGGCTACACTCTTTGGCCCAGGGTTGTCTCGGCTCTTCGATTCTCGCTGGTCCCCCCTCTGAGTTTGTGCACTTCTCATGTCTCATCTTGGATGATTCTGTTCTGTTGCAGGTGCGAATTGATCTCGGTAATAGTATCACTGTCGACATGGGCGCCCTGACATCTGTTGATACAGTTGCTTTTGGGTGACGCCACATAGCTGTGTCCCAACTACCTGAATAGCGTATCCATCGTGATCGTTCAAAAATTGGTTCTACAACTGTAGTACACGTCACTCCCAGCATGCGGGATGCCGAGAATGATCTTATGAAGGTACGTGGACTTGAGCTTCCTTGACTATTTTGGTCCCCCACGGGGTAGCTAACGCTAATTTCCCCAGATGCATATAAATGACCTCCCACCACTTATTTCGGACCTCAATCGAGCATCTTTTCCCCGGTATTTGGGGCCGCCTGACACGGGGCTTGGAGCGACGTGTCTAGGTTACGCATGATGAACTTGGAACAGCTAGTGTTTCGATGGCTTGCTCGGACTTTCTCGAAACAGTAAATCCTCGCCTTCCGCCCTTTGGAAGCCCCGCTGTACTTCCGGATGCCCTCCGAGCCAGATACACATCCGATAATCAGTTCGATGACTCTTTCTTTGTTACGGATAATGGTGGATACAGCCGCTATTCCACCACTGAACAAATGTTCCTTTGACCAGGACATGTTTCCAACACGTTCGGAACTAGGCTGGAATTAGTTGTATGAACTGGCATGCTGCCGGGAAATTGATCTGTTTTTGTGCATGCTGCTTGTAAATTAGTCGAGAGTGAATAATTATTGACCAGGTCTGCTGACCAAAGTGTTGTTTGAGGCAGTGATTGGTAAAACGTTTACTCACGATTTGCGAGATTCATGCGGACTTTTTCTTGGTTCCTCATCAACCGGTTCCTATCCGACGCCGGTTCTTATCCCGTACCTCCGTAAGGAGGTATAAAACACTCTCGCTGCCGTTCGTTTATCTCTTCCCGTCATTTCCCCCGTTTTTGTGGCACCAGTGATCTTCGTAAAAGGTCCTGGTTCGCCCAACTCTACTCAAGCAAGCTGAAGCTAAAGTGGCTGGTCAAAGTACTCTCAGCCATGACTACCATGGTGCAACATGCACCTTCTCAAGCTGGCCTTGACTGGGCGTATTCTGAAGACATACCTGGCTCGCGATGTGGACCCGAAGATGGGCCCTGGCCCCGTCCCTATCAGATACTGGAAGAAGAAGATATCTGGCGCGAATTGCGGTTTCTAGCAAAACCTCAGACCTTCCATTTCAATACTTCTCGTGGATGGAGAGCGGATAGCATCAATTTTCAACCATCACCTACAACAAGAACACAGGATCGTTACGTGGTGAAGCAGCTGGAGATTAATGGGAGGCAGTGGTCATTGACTGGGGTGTTTGATGGTGAGTACCGTTTCGTGATCTGTGGAATGTTCTTCTAACGTTCGTTGTAAAACTCTAGGTCATCTTGGAGACGTCACTGTTGAACACGTATCTCACCACTTACCCATAATCATCCAGGAATTCCTTCAGAATGCCTTTGAGAATGAGCCGTCGCGTCTCAGGTGCGCAACAAACGAGTTCATGACTTGTCCTTCTCTCTGATAAACTCCTAGTGATCCCGCGTTCATTTCCCAGTCCTTTTCGCGTTCCATTACAGCATTCGATGATGCTATTGCTGGAGACGTGTTGAATCTCTTTGGTGGCATCGAAGGCTTGGCCAACTACAGCGATACTCAGATCAGACAGGTCATCAATGACCAGCACAGAGGTGGCCAGAATTATACCAAAGCTCGTCTCAATATGTATGGAACCACGGCCTTGGTTGCCCTCGTGGACCCAGATCACCATCACCTTTGGGTTGCAAACGTGGGCGATTGTAAAGCTATCCTTGTTTCCCCAACAGAAAGTGATGATTGGCAAATCAATGTGCTCACTACCGACCACAATGGTGACAATGATGCCGAAATCGAACGTGTCCGGAAACAACATCCAGATGAACCCGAATGTGTTGTTGACCGTCGGGTCCTAGGCGCTCTGGCACCATTCCGAGGTATGTGAATAGCTCTCACACCGGACCAGTGTTTCTAACAACTTATTTTTATTTTCAGCCCTCGGAGACACCCCATTCAAGCAACCTCCGGAATTCACTCGTCGCATCCTCTTCAACCTCCTTCCGGGTTTCCACGACACCTCACCCTGGGAAGAATTCCTCGTCCGTAATCGTACCCCGCCGTACATTTCATCTGAACCTGAAGTCGTTCACTTCCCTCTTTCTGAACGCAAACAATGCAGACCTGGCCCCAGGTTCTTGATCCTTTCCTCCGACGGCTTTTCCGATTTGTGCAGTAGCGAGGGTCAGCACAAGATTATCAATGATTGGGCAAAGCATGTCGTGCAGGAAAGCAAGAATGATAACCCTTTAACAGGGTTGTTCAATTCCATGTCTTCAGCGGCCCCTGCAGAGACTAATATCAATAACATTCTGCCGACGTACCCGTTGTCGCCTACACTACCTAATGCCCCTGGCGCAGGGCAGGAGTCGAGGAATATGGCATTGAGACTGTTGAGACGAGCGTTGGGTGGCGAGGATCGGCTAAGCGTGTCAAAGGTTTTGACACTGGATATGGATGCGGCTTGGATCGATGATACTGCGATTGTGGTGCAGACATTGTGAGCTGTACAACTTCTGTTTTTCTGTCTTTCCCTCTTGGTGTACCTCTCGTGATGTGTGTTGGCTTTTCATACGTGTTGGGCTTTACGGTTCTTGGTGTTTGTAGGGCCTACGGTTTACCTTAGATTATACCCTTTAATTTGTCGGCATGTTTTCTGTGCTCTCTATCCGTTGTTTATATCCCCATCATTGCATTTTTACGATACCAACCAATGTTTCTAGTGTGTATTACTATACCCTGTCTATACATTGTATTAGTGGAAATGAATCTTGAATGTACATATTACCCTCCTGAATGCGTCGGTCTCGCACTTCCAGTTTGAGACGTTGTAGCCTTGAGACTATTCTAGGCTAGTAAACGAGGAACCGATTTGTTGCAGAGGACGTAATGGCGGCCTGTAAAGAGAAGGTTAATGATACCTTCCAGGTCGAGGACTGCACCTGATACAGCAATTTCAAACTATAAGTATTAGGTATGGTCATTGGCATTGGTGGCTTTCAACCACATTTTACGCTTCGGCACCCCGGTCAGAATGCTGGGGTCAGGGCTGATATAGCAATGACCAGTGGCACTGTCTTGCTGGATACCTAACATATGGAGTTTCCGTTGTACAAACGTCGGTGTCGAAAGACGCTGAGGAACACGTCCCTCAGCCAGATAGTATGTAGTGGTAGTATGATTAGTCCGTAGTGACTCATTATCATTAGATGCGTGCATTATTTGTACATAAAAAGGGATTGACGTTTCAAAATAGTAGTGTGCGAAAAGAGGGAGCCACAGATCCTCAAGAATTGTACGAAATTGAGAAATCCTTGAACCACACGCATTGGTCGCGTGGACTGGCCCACTCTTGAGTGTGTCCGCCAAAGAAGGTGCTATGCAAGAGGTTACTGGTAAGCACAGTTTACGACAGCGATCTGCGTGTCATACCTGAAGAACAATCCACTGAAACCGACAGGATCCGCCCCAGATGCGGGAGGTGCTCGCGGTTTAACCACAAAAACATCCGACGGCAGCTCCTGATCGTCATTCAGCGTTCCATCTTCACTTTCATCAGAAATGAAATCCTCCAAAGCCGGCAGGTGTTGATCCTCGCGTCGACGTCTTGCTGACTCTTGACCCACGTCCCTATAGAACAAATCGTGCCTTTCAATGACCCGGTCCCCGTTGACTTCTAGAGTAAAACTGCCATCATGCCTGCCAGGCGTGTTGAGCTTCACCGTCTGCGAGATCTCAGTCCATTTTCCAGGTGTCCAGTGGAAACTCCTTCGTCCAATTGACATGCCGTATGTAGAATGACAGACAGAGCCAGGAGATGAGCACAAGTCAGGGCTTTGCTTTCTCTTCGGGGCGTACTGTGGGAGATGATATGTATCAGTCACCAAAGCAACAGCACAGGAAATGAGCAGGACCCACCAGATACAACTCGCCTGCGCCTTTCATCCTCCACATGAGCCTCGTGCTAAAGCAAGTGTGCGCACTGCGGCCTCCAGAGCAATCTTCGTGACCACCATATAGACCAGGCATTTTTCCACCCTTGGTAAACTGAAAATCCTTCTCGAACAGCGCGCTGTAGGATAATGTGACGTTTTCTGCAGTGGAGATGTCGATAGGTGAGGCATAGAATTCTGTACCACCGAGGATCTTGTTCTTCGGGTTGATGGAACCTTTAGGATAGAAAATCTGCACCAGATCCTGGGCTGAAGCTTGGGAGTCCAAAGCATGCTCTTGAGCGTTGCTAGGTAATTGCTCGACTATCTGGATGTTGCGTTGATCATCGTGGAATTTGGTGACGTTGAAGACCGTAGAAATGTCGGTGAAGTGTGGAGGCATGGACCATTCTGTTGACGATCTCGATGTGAACGCCAATGCAGAATCTGAGTTGGATAGTGAAGGAAAAGAGCTGACGAGACCCAAACTAGAAGAGTATAGAATGAATGTGCGAATAGACATGATGGTGGTCGAAAAGAAAATGGAATCGTTCGCGTCCTGTCACATTGTCACGTTTTCTTTCTGATGCCCTGAACAAGCAGAACGTGGAATCCCCAAGAATGTCAGGGAAGAGTTTCTCTATGAACATATAGCCCGGTAGGCTTCAAGATATACAATCGAGTTCTGCCCCAAATCCTTAATATGTCGAGTCTCTAGAGATTGGGGCCCCCTCTCATTTCGAGATAAACAAGTTCTGTCGTAAGTGCATTTGATTAAGGCTTGCTGCACTAGTTAATCACATATATATCGTCCTGGACTTCCAGCTGTTTCGAGGATTGTTATGATCGTCAGGTCTCAGGCGCCAAAAACATACCACGAAGAGGTCAAACTCTATGTCAAAAACATCCTGCGGACATCGAACGACTCTTCCGCACGCAGGAAGTTTCTCCCAGCAGCCGCACACAGCGAGGGTGCTCATGCCTCATTCCATTCTTGGTCTCCAGGAACTTGCCTTTCGAAAAACTGGGCCCCAGCTCCAACATCCATACACGACATGCTTTACTGAGATTCAGCAAAGGGTACCTACTACGGCCCTTTCCTGGGCGTACGTATTGCTCCCGGGTGGGCTCGTCTTCTCGTTGCCACTCTCCGTATCCTGTCTTCATGACCACGTCCAAACCTCGTCGAAAACGCGTTGTCCCGCAAGGAATCGAGAACTGGGGACAAGCTTGAATATCGGCACCGCAGACACCAAGGGAAACAATCGCATTTTGACAGGGAATGTGTTGTGATAGCTCGTGGGGCACTCGTGTTCTCTTGCACAATCCAAGACCCGATTCGCCTTTCCGAGCAGAGACGAAAACGAAAACGATCAGGGGCATCAGGGAATGTAGGATGCCAGGATTGTAGATTCAACTTCAAGGTGCTACAAGATGAAATTTCTATCGTGATAACACTGTCTGCAAGGATAGTGGCGTCATATCTTTACAAGGATTTCCTCATGTATTATGGTGAGTGACCAACTTAGTTCGAGTGACCGTCGCTACATACAAAGGCTGACTCACGGTTTCTTCGAGCTCCGATAGATCGGAGTATGAAGGGCTCTGAAGCAATATTACCGAAATGAAATACCGAGCGCCCACTGTGCTGCAGGCGCAACCTGCCGCTTGGACTTCCAGAAACATTCAGGAACCGTAGGCGTTATCCATACTTTTGCATAGTACCCTACCGTCATTGGAGCTTGTTGCTTTCGACGATGCAATGACGCCTACATTTACACCACCGATACCATCTTTGAAAAGGCATATGACATGTCGATATGTCGAACAGACCGCAGCAGTACTCGCGGAAAGCCTTCCGTGTGCTTTGATGGCACTCTGATAAGCCGGCGCGGCCAAGCCTTGGCGAAGTTTGCTACTGGCCCCAAGGATAAACAGCTTTCACCGCTTTTCACCGCCACTTCGGCCCTGATCAAATTCCCCCTTTTTTCCTCACGAGCCGTAAATTGGCCCAAGCGGCAAAAATCGCTCATGAAAATCCCTCGAAAGCAGTCTCTCGAACGAGATGGACCTACACGAGCCCATATCTCCATTTTCAATCCGCCCACTACTCCCGGTTCTTCGATATCAACCGCATATCCTTCACAACCCCCAAAACCCTGTCCATCCCTTGGCATAACTAGTGTATGCGAGATGAGTTCTTGGCCGTTCCACTTCTATGCTTTTTCCAGGTTCTCGATCATGGAGAACGGTACAGATAAACGGAGCCAAGTGACATCACATTTCGTTACATTCTCTTGTGTTCCATTCAGCCAAGACTTCGAAACAGTTAAATATGTGACGGAGAACTGGACAAGGGCACATTAGATGCACCCCATCTAAACGAACGCGACGACTCACGACTACTATGGGATTCTTCTCGAAAAAAACTTATGGACGATCGTATACTCGTTCGGCGAGTAAACCTGTACCATCAAATACAGCCAAGTCCTCGACGCTGGCTGAACGAGCCTATGTATTAGAAGCATCAGCAATTATCCATAAACTCAAGACCAATCCAAACGATGGACTTTCGGAGGAGGATGCAGCCCAAAGATTGCAAGAGTAGGTATTTTTTTCTTTTTCTAGGATCTAATTACTCAACCATTTTTAAGATATGGAGAAAACATTTTACAAGGCGAAGGCGGCGTCTCTGCGGTCAAGGTTCTCATCCGTCAAATGGCCAACGCCCTCACTCTTGTCCTCGTCGCAGCCATGGCACTATCTTACGGTGTCCAAGACTGGATCGAGGGTGCTGTTATCACAGCCGTCATTGTTCTGAACGGTAAGCTGTCACTATACCGCTTTCTTAGTTTCAATCTCATTCCCAAAACAGTTTCCGTTGGATTTATCCAAGAGTATAAGGCCGAAAAGACTATGGACTCTCTTCGATCTCTATCTTCCCCTACTGCTGTCGTCATTCGTAACGGCGAAACTGTTTGCATCCCCGCACGTCATGTTGTGCCCGGAGACATCGTCAACATCAAGATCGGAGATGTGGTACCCGCCGACCTTAGGCTGCTCACCGTAGCTAATCTCGAGGCCGATGAAGCACTTCTCACTGGTGAAGCTCTCCCAGTCCAGAAGACTATTGACCCCATCAAGCCGGAGCTTACTCCTGCTGGTGATACTGCTCCCGTTCCTGTTGGTGATCGCACGAACATGGCGTTTGCTAGCACGAGTATCGTCAAGGGTCGCGCAAAGGGCGTGGTGGTCGCAACTGGCATGGGAACACAAGTTGGTGGTATTGCTCGGGCGATGCAGAACAAGAAGAAAGAGGATGTCAGCGACGTTCCTCTGGGCAAGAGAGTGTACGAAACTGTCATGACCTGGTTGGGATTGCGATCCGGGACACCTTTACAAATCAAGTGAGTTGCTGTCGACTTCTTGAAGAGCGTGCCTGACTTCCACTATTTCGTAGATTGAGCAAGCTCGCCTACATTCTTTTCCTATCTGCAGTTATGTGAGTGGAAACCTTTTACTTTTCTTGCTGCTTTGCTGATTCTTTCATAGTCTGGCTATCATTGTGTTCGGTGTAGCAGCAGTAAGTCCCAAATCTCTCGACATTTTTGGATGTATCTAACTACTTCAAAGTTCCGTGTCGACAACGAAGTCGCTATCTACGCCATCGCCCTCGCGATATCAGTCATTCCAGAAAGTTTGATCGCTGTCCTTACTATCACCATGTCTGCTGGAACGACTCGAATGGCCAAACAGCACGTCATTGTCCGTAAACTGAACGCCCTTGAGGCCCTCGGTGGTGTCACGTAAGTTCTGCCTCAGTTGCAAAAGAGCCTTTGTGCTAACCATACTTCAGGGACATTTGTTCCGATAAGACCGGCACCCTGACGCAAGGGAAGATGATCGTTCGCAAAGTGTGGATTCCGGCTGAAGAGACCTCCCCTCGGGAACTGACCGTCGAGTCTGGCCCCGAAGCGTTGAACCCTGAAGGGCGTGTGTTCGAGAAAGTTCCACAGGAAGCCGAGATACCTGGCACTAAGGAGTCTCAGCTGACCAGAACTATCAGTGGCACTGGCAAGCGTAGTGGAACAAGGAAGGAAGTTGTCGTTGATCCCGAGGAGATGGATGACGGTTTGAGAGAACTCGTTACGATTGCCTCCATGTGCAATGTCGCTACGTGAGTGATGGTCCTCTCGTTTATTGTTTGCGAACACTGATAAACTTCCACAGAATTGGAAAGAACAAGGAGGGCAGGTGGACTAGCACCGGTGATCCTACTGAAATCGCACTGCAAGTTTTCGCCCACAAATTAGGCATGGGACGTCCGTCTCTGGTCTCCAATGGCCCAGCATCATCTGCAGACGAGAACTCAGAAGTTGACTCTGAAAACGAAAAGCAGATCGAGAAACAGGTCGAGCAGCCAATCCGCGACACAACTCCCAAACGATATCACCTCCGAACTGAATTCCCCTTCGATTCTACCCTCAAACGCATGTCTACCATCTATGTTGACCATGAACATCCTACTCTTCCCCTTTTCTTGCTCAAGGGTGCCGTGGAACGAGTCTTGGACGCTAGTGTTTCCTATCTCAAGAATAACCAATCAGCGGGTCTTATCCAACAGGAAGGAGACGAGGTATCTCTTGCTGATGTTGCTCCTCTCGACGACAATGCGCGTACCCAGATACTCGCAGCCATGGAAAGTATCGCCGCGCAAGGTCTTCGTGTACTGGCATTGGCTTCCCGACGTGTTGATATCCGTGGAGAAATCAAGAAAGTCAGTTCGGGGGATGATGCTTCGGAATTATCGGAGGTCCCCAAAGATCCAACCGACTATATCCTAGGCAAATTCACTAGAGAGGAGGTCGAGAAAGACTTCGTTTTCGTTGGTCTAGTCGGAATTTACGATCCTCCCAGACAGGAGAGTATAGCCGCTGTCAAGGCTTGCAAAGAAGCCAGCATAACGGTTCACATGTGAGTCATGTTCTCTGCATGCTCATCGTTTTCTCATCAGACTCTAGGTTGACTGGAGACCACGCTGCTACCGCTGCTGCTATCGCGCGTGAGATCAGGATTGTGGAGCCCGATGCGCCGAAGGGCGCTATCATGACTGTATGTGTTTCTGGGATTATCTGCAGCACTTCCTGACACACAATCACAGGCCACGGAGTTCAACAAGCTAACCGATAAGGAAATCGACGAGCTGCCCGCGCTTCCCCTCGTTATTGCTCGCTGTTCGCCCGAGACTAAAGTGCGAATGATCGAAGCTGGTCGTCGTCGAGGAAAATACCTTGCCATGACTGGTGACGGTGTTAACGATGCACCTGCGCTTTCCTTGGCTCCTGTTGGTATTGCTATGGGCATGGATGGATCCGATGTGGCCAAGGACGCTTCGGATTTAGTCCTCACTGATGACAACTTCGATTCTATCCGTTCAGCGATTGGCGAGGGTCGCAGGATCTTCGATAACATTCAAAGATTCGTACTACATTTGCTGACAACGAACGTCGCCGAAGTCATTCTCCTGGTTATCGGTTTGGCATTCAAGGATACAACGAATAAGTCGGTCTTTCCCCTGTCGCCTTTGGCTATTCTGTGGATCAATATGATTACATCGAGGTGAGTTTTCACTTCATAGCCATTGATACGGCTGCTAATAAATGCCAACCAGTCCTCCCGCGTTCGGTTTGGGTCTCGAGCCGCCTTCTGTAAACGTCATGAAACGGCCTCCGCACAGTATCAAATCTGGAGTTTTCACCTGGCCAGTAATCATCGATTGTCTATTCTACGGCTTCGTGATGGGGGCTACCACTTTGTGCGCTGTCAGTATTCTTGAATATCTCTTTTTGGTACCATTATTGAAGCACCTTCTCTAGTTCGTTGCCGTTGTCTGGGGCCGCTACAATGGCGATCTTGGACACGAATGTAATCGTGGGGACAACGCCGACATGTGTGAAGCAGTTTTCCGTGGTCGTTCCACTGTCTTTGCTACTATTATCTTCAGCATCCTTTACTATGCTTGGGAACTCAAGGCTTTGGACCGTCCCCTCTTCAATATGACACCGGGGAGACCCTTCTGGGTGGATCTGTGGCGTAACCAAGTCTTGTTTTGGTATGTCTACAACGATACTGTGGTCTCTTTTCCTAATGCCTATTGTGTTCTTTTCCCTTTAGGTCCGTCATCCTTGGTTCTGCGAGTGTCCCTATCGCTATCTACGTTCCCACATTGAACACCAAGGTCTTCTATCAACGTGGAATTGACTGGGAATGGGGCGTCGTCGCTGGAATGACCTTGGTATTCATTGTTTCTGCCGAACTTTGGAAGGTGTTTGTGCGGTCTAAACCATGGTACAATAACATTGGGAAGGTTACAGAAGCCGACGAAGCTGCATTCATGAACGAGCAGGCCCCTCTTGCACGTGCTGAGAGTGCCCAGAAAACAACAGAAAAGTAGGGTGGTTTAGGGATAGGTGGAGGAGGAATAGTATTATGATGGAGTACATGACGCTGGAGGTCCGGCATCATGTCGAACGACTCGAATCCCGAAGCACTGTCGACTTGAACGAGTTTGTCGCACCCACGCCAGTATAGGTTTACTATCAGTCGTCTAGCAGATCGCTATCCTTGACATGCTTGACATGCGACAGCAAATTTAGCTGAACAGTATATGATTTATATATATATTGGTTGCCCTTTACGAGTTAATCACGTTGTAATTGCTTAGTAGCACCGAGAATAAATTCTTGAGTCTGAAAAGACTTTCGATGTGTGACGCACAAGCGTGGGAACCTCAACCATTTGCCGGAGCTTTGCCGGGACGGCAAAAGAAACACGCCTTTACCGGAACCGCCACGATGCAGCTCCTCGATCTACCATTCGAAGTTATATGCTCTTTGCCTCTGTACGTACGGAACATTGAAGACTTCACCGAAGCATCATCTACATGTAGGGCGCTATATCATGCCTTTTTGGCTACCAGTCCAAATACCATTCTTCGCCTTGCAGCAGCATCTTCGCCTACATTTTTTACACCTCACCTTCTCATCGCTGGTACGGTGCGTCAAGTCAGCGACTGGGCACTGAAACATCCCCAGAATACTTCGGAGCTACAAAAGGCATTCCATGCAGGGATCGATGGACTTTTTGACCTCTGCGTCGAGAAAGCTGGATTAACCCTGGACGATATCCGGCGCCTGCACGCCGCCAGGTTTTCTCTCATCAACCCCTTCTCCGATAAAATCGATAAAATGGCCGGGAACCAATGGAATGACACTCCCAACTTCTGGAGCGATGGTGTCTCAGAGCCCGCCTCGATATACGCCGAGGCAGACAGAGCTGCATTGCAGATTATCATTTACGGGGAACTCTTCTCCTCAACGATGCGGGCCTATCTTGAGCCTCGGATGTCTCTCTCGAGATTTTCAATTGACGTTCGGCTCGACTACATCAAGTATTGCATACCCGATATGATTTGCGAAGGACCGCGTTCAGAGTTGGAAGTTCTTCCAGTTGGGCCATACGTACCAGGACATGGAATGCTTCCTTCTGATCAAGTCGCCCTCGCTCACATATCGAGCTGTTCTCGCTGGCAAAGGCTATGGGAGAAGGTTATGCATGGAGTTGGACCAGGCTTTGAGACAGAATGGAAGCAGCGTTTATGGATCAATGCTGTTCAATTCCAGGGACTGGGAGGGCTCGAGATGATAGTCAGCGATGAAGTTCCCAAGAAGTGGCAGATGCGCCTACGAAAAATCTATAGCGAGATCACCAACCTACAGGACGCCGATAAGCCCGATGGGCGCACATTTCGGCTTGGGCAACGGGAGAAAGTAGTTTCGTACGCGCCAGACTTCTCATCAGAGGTCGATGTTTGCTGTCGGGTGTTCTAATCAAGGAAGGCGGAAGGTCAGAGGTTTATAATGAATGCTTAGTTCACGTATCTAAAAGATTTACAACTGCTGCTAATGGTTGTAAGTTGTACCTAGCACAACCCTTGAGCCACAGCGCTCTTCTTGATTTCCTCCAAAACTTCCTTCGTATTCAACGCATCTTCCAAGGTTGTAGCCTTTCCCGTTCCATCTGCAAAATCCTCCCAGGCACGGGCTATCTTCTGGAACGGGGTTTCCTCCTTAATCTCGACCTTTTCGCCGTTAAGATGCACGTCAGGCTTCGAGGACATGACAAATGGCGCGTTCTCTTCCACCTTCAGACTCCCGTTTTCGCCATCGATAATCCATGTAAATGATGTGGAGCTTGCTGGCAACGCTCCGCGCACATGCGCATTAAAAACTGAACCCGAAGCGAACGAGCCGGAGAACGCCAGCTGATGAGGGGTTTCCTGTTTACGGACCTCTCCGGTAGGTTGTCTGGTGGAAGGATCGACGAGTTCTGCCGTAGGGTATTGGTTCTTGAAGAGCCCAGTAGAAATGGACGAGAGTTGAATGGGCCCGAATACGTATGCGAACATGTCAATCAAATGACCACCTCCGACTTCGAGAAGAGTAACTCCATTAGAGGCCGAAAGCGCGTAGGCATGTGAGGTAGAGACTTGGGGTCCCCACATCAGGAGTTCGCGGGGGTAAGAGCCGATCTACATAAGCTTTGTTAGGATAGAAAGAGGTTGTATACAACTCTTGACATACAAATGAGGTCGAAACAATTTTACCGAGTTTCCCAGAGTCGATTATTTCTTTGATCTGTGGGGTTGATCAATACATGAGCACCTAGCCATATACCAAACGTACCGTATCAACATATCCGCTCAACCTAGTCTGAGCACCGATTAGACTCCTAACGCCCTTCCTCTTTGCGGCATCAGCCAGCTCCTGCGTCTCTTGTAGACTCCTTCCAACAGGCCACTCGATGAAGACATCCTTTCCAGCTTCGATGGCACTCAAAGCCGCCTCCTTCTGGAAAGTAGAGTTGATTGCCACGGCAATCATGTCCACATCTGGATCAGATGCAATCTGCGATGCCGGGCCATGATATGCTTTCACGGGAGCGTCTCCACCACTACTGCCAGCTGCTTTGAGCTCAGTGTACTTTTGAGCGCTTGCTGCTGCAGAGTCGGCATTGCTCGTAGATACCGCGACCAGTGAATATTTAGAAGATAAAGGAGCTTGTAGTAAAGGTGGAACAAGAGCCATAGAAGCCCACCCATGAGTAGAGAGGCCAATGAATCCGAGACGAATAGGTTTATTCGACATGATGTTGGAGTTTGGTAGGTGGGTTATGATTTAATTTTCAGCAAACTAGTTCCATTTTATACCCTTTGAAAACTCTGTAATCCTGGATATTGTCGACCCAATTTAACCGAGTCGAACTTGAGGTTTAGAGTCGTTGGTAATCGTATCCTTGGTGTGCATAAAGGCTGCAGAGATTTCCCGATTGAACCGGTGCACATCAGTCATCAAGTTAAGATGACAGAACAGTTTGACTCTGAGAATCGTTCTGAGAATCGTTGTCGACGGTCGGTTGAATTCGGTTGAACTCGAATGATCATTCCAGAGTGCAACATTATAAATCGTCGTAATAACCCTTTAGAAATGCAACTTTATTAGGTACTTGAAACCTGAGAGTCAAAGAAATCTCGCCAGAGATAAGTTTTAAAAACCCGACCAAGCTGATGGCGCGCTACAAGCTTCAATCAAAGAGAAGCGCTTGGATGCATCAACGCTTTCCCACGCACAGCCCCTGCTTTTTCTTCCGCTACCTCAATTCTTCATCTTGTCGATTTAATACAAGTCTGGCACTCGATTCTCTAGTGAAAGTGATGATTATGATCATGGACATGGTAGGCAAATTTTCAAGGCATTTTCAAATGGTTGATGGCACTAGTAGACTGGTTTTCAACACTGGAAGACACGGTGCCTACAATAAGAACCAGCAACTAAATACTCAACCTTCGTTCTTATTCGACTAGAGGAATAGTATGAGATGTGAAGCATGTGAAGCCCCGGGAGCGGACGAGTCGCGTGTCTATTTGACCTCATATCAGGCCAAGAGCGGCAGCCGTTCAATTCAATGTCGAAATGCTCCATCATCCTGCGACACCAATCACACTGACGACTCAGACGAGGTAAGTTTGAATTTTTGTCTTGACATGGAAGCGGTATCATTGAATTCAGCAGGAACTCAACCCTTCGGATTTTTGTCTGGGTCGAGCTCAGACAGGGAGGCACATATTCAAGTACACCTTCACAACGGCTAAACGGCCTTCGAGCCATAACATTCAATCTTCAAACCTCGGGGACCAACCGAGCCCTCAAAAGCTATAAAAGCCACGCCAAAACATTGTATTCCACATCAAGTCTCGAGCAAGCATGTCTTCCAAACCCATTCGCATCGGTTTCGTTGGTCTGTCTACTCAAGGATGGGCCTCCGACACTCTCGCGCCACCACTTTTCCAAGAGCCCGTCTCTTCCCAATACACCCTCGTCGCGGTGTCAACTACGAACCCCAAATCGGCAGCCACTACCGCTCAGAAGTATACTGAGATGAAGCGAGCAGCTGGTGCAGGGGACGACGACGTTAAAGCCTATCATGGTTCTGCGTCGCAGATAGCATCTGACCGTGATGCAGACATGATTGCTGTGGTGGTTAATTCCATCTCTCAGAAAGATGCGGCACTGAGTGTCATCGAGGCTGGAAAGAACCTATTCATCGAGTGGCCTGTCGGAAAGAACTTGAGCGAGACACAGGAGCTGGCAGACGCCGTAAAGAGGAGCGGCACTAGGTGTCTGGTTGGACTTCAAATGAGATTTGGGGGTTATGTGCGGAAGGTAAGCAGTCAGTCACCTTACAACCAACTTAGCTCACGCTTCTTCACCATAGATCAAGGAAATTATCGACTCTGGCAAAATCGGGAAAGTCTTGTCGACAACTTTCGTGAGTCAATGAGTCCGTAATTTCTATATCAGACCCACTTATGATTCTTAGATCGACTCGTACCCTGCCGATTTCCCCGTATGGGGACCTCGCGTGCTGAGTTCGCGCGTGTACACCCTTTCTTCTGCTAATGGTGCCACTCTATTCGATGCAGCTGGCGGCCACACTATCGACACCCTCCGCCACCTCTTTGGCGCTGTCGATTTGGCGTCCATAACTACTGGATTGTTTATCAACCAGTACCCCATTGTACAAGTCATTGATCCCATTACCCCTCAGGCAACGGGGGAGACAGTGGAGCAGGACACTCCGCATCAGATAGCATTTTCGGGGCTCTTCATTGAAGGCATAGCGTTCAATGTCCACATTAGAGCGGCTTTGCCTGCAGGTGCTTCGCGGCTATGGTGGGTGGTTGATGGAGATAAGGGGAGTTTGAGGGTTGAAGATGATATGCCGCTCCTTATGACTTCGAACCCCAAGCTATTCTTGAATGGGGAGAGAGTGGATATAGAGGAAGAGGCTCCGTGGAAGAAAGTATCTCGTGCATACGAGAGCTTTGCAGCTGGAGGGAAGTCTCATGCCACCCTGGAGGATGCGTTGGCTACCAAGGAGATTATGGAGGCCATCAAGGAGAATGCTGTACCCACAACCGTAGCGGTCTAGTCTAGTATTTAAATGCCTAAAGTAGCTGCGGTTGCATACTTGCCACTGTGATGTATTTGTAGTACTCTTACTGACTGAAACCCATTATACTACTGCCAGAGACACCGGCCATAGGCCCTGCTTCCCCGCCGCTCACTTTTGAGCCTGCAGGCTGCAAGCTGATGAATCAACGCTTTCCCACGCACGACCCCACTTTTTCCAACTCCTTATGTCGACTTCATTCAAGTCTGGCTCTCAGTCCTCTAGGGACTACTAAATGAAAGCGATAGATATGACAGGCAATTATTTATTTATCGAGTCTTCACATGATTGATGACACTAGTAGATCTGTTTTTAACACTACAAGACGCAGTCCTAGACATGAATATTGGGCAAAAATGCCAAAATAAACGAAGTAAAAAGGGTTTAGCCTTTGACGCATAACTGGACCCAGAAGTATATCATCTCGGCAATCGGCATTTCCGACTTGTAGAATGTGATGTTCAGTCTTCCTCTTCGTCTTCCTCCATGTCTGGAATCGGATCCACTGTTGCTTCTTCGGGGATCTTGTCTGTAAAGTCGGCGGTAGGGGGAATGCAAGCGTGAAAGAGCGAAATACCGGGGAGTTCTTTGTCGTATGAAACAACCAAGGAAGTCCTGTATGGCTGGACGAAGATGAGAAGCCACACTTCGGGAAGGCCGTTGAAACGTTTCTTGAGATTCAAAATCCCGGTTTGCGTCTGTGTATAAAAGAAATATTTCTACTCGTTTCGAACGCCATACCTTTCTTTGCAGAGGAAGATTCTGTTGAGCTTCTCAAGATAGATACATTGACCAATGTATACAAGTCCCAGTGTTGCTAAAATACATTTCATTCATGGCTGTCGTTTCCGTTCATCTGCTGCAACTCGTCGATAGGGATTCTGACAAGCATCTGTCCTTGTTCGGATTCTGTCTCTTGTCCTTCTGAAGCATCAGCGCGCGAGGAGACTTGAGATACCGTGAGCCTGTTGTTGGATATGTAGTGAAGAAATGACGCACGATAAAGATTCAGGATTTGAAACATCTTCGGCCACTGCTCAAGTACCTGCCCCAGTGCTAGATAGATTGGGATTCTGAATGAGATTGACGGGAAGACATAGAATTGATGCGTGATTGCACACCTTCTCCAGCATTTGCCATAACATCTGCATCCTCCATTAAGCCTGTAATTCGTTCAAGGAATGCAGTGCTGGCTTTATCTAGAGCAGCGACTCCTTCATATTCCTTCTTCTTTTCGAGAAGCTTTGCAAGATTTGCAGCAGAATTAGCTTGCGAGCTTACACCAGGAGCATATGAAGAACGGTTTCCGATGGTAGATGGTCGCATAAGCGCGAGAGTTTGACGCGGTGTGACGCATGTGACACGGTGACGACTGGTGAGCGTATCTTTCTCACGCTTTCCACGCTTCGGGCTTTTTACTACTGTACAGGTAGCAGCGCTCAAATTCATCTCAACACTCTTCTAGTGGCCCCATCATCTCCAAAATATTACATACACCTCCACAGAGCCGTTCTGGCGTGAAAATGCCTCGGCTCATTCTCATATGGCAGTGCCAATGGAATTTGCAGCATTCTGGCGTTCTGTTCATGACCGATGCATTGGATATGAACGAGCACATACCGATGTATCGCGGACCACATGCTGTGACTCTTTCAATCCAGCTCCGGTGTCTGCATCGTCGAAATTCATCTCCAAGTCCAGATCTCTCGTACTTGGGATGCGAACGTCGAAATGAAGACTCTGCGACCTTTCCGCTCGAGAAAATCGACTGCTTTCATTCAAAGATAGAGTCCCCGAATGTTGACTACGAAGGCTCGACCGACCGTTCAACCTGGATCAACGGCTTGACTCTGTTGTGCCAGATTTCGCGGGAAACACACATACATTGCCACTATAAGAGGCAATGAAGCATCGTCAGACAACGTCGACAGATACTAAACCACATGTACTCACGCATGGTTATTATGTATAACTTGCTTTCACAGTAATGAAAAGGAGTCCTGATGGAAGATGCATGACTACGATATCGGCTCGAAAATCAAGGATCCCCACCAGTTGAGAGTGTCAGGTTGGGCGAGGTACATGATGGGTAGACAAATTTGAAAGACTGTCAGTAGTAATCCTCGGGTAACGGTATACTGAAAGAGTTTCTGCAAGATGGTATCCGTCCTGTTGAGATTTTTCATTAGAAGAAATGGCAACCAAGGAAGTAAAGGAGGCACCTCTTAGAACCTGTCTTCGACTTCCAAAAGGACCATACTAAGGCAACCGTGACTACTAGATCACAGAGTGCAGTAAGAAACCCTCGAAGAACGAGCTGGATCTAAAAAGCAGATGAGTTTCCTTATTCATCGGGTCTAGCCATTCCATACCTTTGTACGATCCGAGTAGGTGGTTTGCATGTGCGGGTCTTTGAAACCATCCACGACCACGACTAGCCGACAAGATTGAGTCAGTGGTAAGCCTGACGATGTTTAATCGACTCACGTAGGCCTGGAACTACGAATAAAACGTTGAGCAAACTCGGGTGAGCGAACGTTATGTGCTTACCGACCCAAAGACGCAACGGCTGTGAGGATCTATAGAAAGGACAGTCTGTCAGTGATCCAACGATCACGCTCAAGAGTGTCAAAACCTACGACAATCCAAGTGATGGCTTTATGTAGGGAATGCACTGAGACCGACTCACAGTCAGGCTGTAGGCTGCGAAAGGGAAACGGCGAACTCACAGAAATACACCCGGGTGGCAAAGAATAGCTGCACCCTTTCAACCCAATGTCAGGGCATCGAAGAGAACAGAAGAAACGGCCAAGGCAACGTACATAAATGCAACCAATGTCGTGATAAGGGTTTCGGACATTTGGTATATGAAGCTAGAAAGAGACAGTCAATATGTCGCCACAGTATCTCAGCGAGGGGAACACATACGCTGTGCGGCTGCCAAGCTCCAGTAGATTCCCAAAGTTGGCTATCTGTCGAGATAATGAGAAGGCTGCAGGATGGTCGTACCGTTTTCCTGACCAAAACATGCTGTAGTACCGCTGTGTTAAGGACGGTAGTTGCAATATCCATGACTCTGGCATTAAACCGATATGAATGAGCTTCCTGATCGGTTTTTGGGTCCTTACACCAGCATAGCGACCTGTGCATAATGATGTTCGTTAAGGCCCGTCGTCCAAAAGTGAACGACCCACTAAGAATCTCAGATAAAACGCGTCACTGTTAGAATTGCCGTAAATCCAGGCCTGAACGATAGTGACTCCGAGAAGACTGATGATCATAACTTAAGTCGGGAAAATGGCACCATGGCGTAGCACGTACACGGTAGACACGACAAACCCTGTGTAAGTTTCAGCTAATGCCTGCCCAGAACCGAATCAACAAGGCGTACCAGAGAATGTAGCGTTCAATTGCGATGAAAGGTCTATACCAACGGACAGACCAGGAGCCTGGGGAGATCCATTGCCTGCGGAATCCATGAGAATACCCGGAGAGGAAATCCACACCATCATCAAAAGACGCTACTTATAACCTCGCTTCAGTCTATCTCTGATAATGGGATGGAGCCCTCAGTATTGTTCCGAATCGAGAAAGCCATCGCTCACGGGAAGAATGGGCGGGAGTGTGAGACTCGACAAGCCCTATTGAACCAAACATCGTAGCACCACCAAATGAAACGAGATCAGTGGCGCCGTATACTGGCAGTAACGGACTACGAGCATCAGCATCAACACATGTCGATATGAATCAAAACAGTCCTCCTGGGTACCCGTTGTCCGACATCAAGTCAAAACGACGAATCACCACTTGCTTTGCAGGGTATTGCACCCGTCCGCATCATGAAAGTCACAATAAGCCCCGACCGGTTGAATACGGATACAGAGAAACGTTTCATGTGTTCCCATCTCGATGCGTTG
Source organism: Paramarasmius palmivorus (assembly GCA_037176845.1). Lineage (NCBI taxonomy): Eukaryota > Fungi > Basidiomycota > Agaricomycetes > Agaricales > Marasmiaceae > Paramarasmius > Paramarasmius palmivorus. Next base: position 351,762 of record JAYKXP010000046.1, on the reverse strand, counting down.
AAAGAGACCGACGCGTGTGAGATGAGATCCTTCGATGAGAGCCGAGCGTCGAGTCCGGCGACTAAAGTCGTGCTAAGGGTGTGTTCAGAACTGCATTGGTTCCTTTGACTTGACAAAAGCGTCCATTCTATGAAAAGCTTCGCAGTAGTATACATTCAACCTGCTCTGTTTTGTTGAATGAGTTCTTAGATTGGCAGCTAGAAACACTGAAACGAACCTAGGGCTGATTTCCGTCCAAGATGACACCACATATCAGAAAACCAAACCATATCCCTCAATTCCTGCCAGGAAACATAGTTAGGTTAGCGTGGATAGAGTCGCGTTTCAAGACTAAGTTAGGTGGGAAGTCGAAAGACGACGCGTAGCCGAGTGACGAAAAAGGAAACAGCTGCAAGCACTGCCACTGTGTCCGCCAACGTTCAAATTGTGGTTCCAAGATTATTGCATTCCTTCCTTGTACAGCTAGACATAGTGAGAAATACTTAAGAAATACAACAATGGAAGAGGAGACGCTAAAGACTGAAATGTGTACATGTAACGTTCAGTACTATAATGCATGGGCGGAAAAAAAAAGAGAAAACTGAAGGCGGCGTAATCGTCATTAAGGCAGTATAGAAGTAATGTCTAAGCAACAAGAAGATAAAGGCATTACCACAACGATAGCAAAGAATGTGATAAGTGAAGAAAACAATAGCAGAGAGATCAACTCAGCCTACTGCTCGTCGTCGCTGCCGAGCTCCTACCGCTCCTACTACTCATTCCGCTCCTGATACTCCTAAGATCATCATCATCCGGCACTGACGCAACACTTGCAGCAAGGGAGTTAACCCCAGGATGTGGCGTCCCAGGTGGGAGATTGCCCCTGCTCCTCCTCCTCTCTCTTCTCTCTGCATCAACGTTCCGATGCGCAACCGTCTCATTAACCGGAGGCGGCGGCGGCGTTGGCTCAATAATTCTAGGAGGTGGTGGATTCGGACTTGCCTGAACTGACGGTGCAGCAGAACGTGCAGCACCAGGAGTCGTTGGTGCCGCCTCTGGATCTGGCGGTCTACAAACCAACTCAAACGTACACGGCATCGCCTCATTATCGCTCCCAAACCCACAAACCGCCTTGACCACATCCGGACTGACCTGCACACCGCCAAAGATGTAATCCTCTCCCAGCCAATCAAGTTTCTTCATTCCATCTCCAAGTCTGCCACCTGGCATACCAGGCAGGGTTGATCGGTTTCGCCGGTATGCTGAAGCGGCCGCTTTCTTCATGTCTCGATGTTGGCAGCTGTCGAACATGGATCTTGATGTTGGACCGTTCATGGCAGCTGAGATGGTGTCGATGACATCGCCGCAGGTTACACCGATTTCTGGCCGACGGGCGTATACCTGGATAGTAAAGGGCGTTGTCACTATGACTTTGGGTGCTGCGTATGTAGCAGGAACGTTGGGTGCAGCGTTCCCAAGGGATGCATTCGATAGTGAAGAGAGAGTTGGTATGAGAAGAAGAGAAGTAACGCGTGGCCAAGTCGCTGGTTCGTCTCTTCCTCGGGACCAAGATACATGTCCTGGGTCAGAGGAACGTTGAGCGGTACTCGAAGAATGGAGAAGAGACCATTTGATATGTTCTTCCTCTGGTTCGGATTTGGGTGTGAGGAGTGGATTAATAATGGGCTGGACTTCTAGGATGCGTGTGAGGAATGGTTCAAGAACCGGGCCGTCTGGCGAGGTGCTTTGTCAGTGCTTCATTTCTCGGAGAATGCAGGACTAATACGTACAATGTGCGCCTGCATTCCATTGAGACACTCTGTCTGTCCCGTGTTCGGTTGCTCTGGCCAGCGCCGGCATAGCTGCACGCATTCCGCCCATGTTGTCGAGGGGTCCTGGAGCAGCAGGTGGTGGTGGTGCTGCCTGAGGAGGTGGGGCTGCTTGAGGTGGTGGAAACATGCCCCAAGGAGGCATGCTTGGATGAGGGGCCTGGTGCATCTGTGTATGCATGTACGGTGACATAGGACCTGGCCAAGCAGGCATCATTTGAGGCATTGCGTACGGTGTACCCATCATGGGGTTCATCATTGGGTGCATCGGTGAAGGGCCCATCATTTGCGGTTGAGCGAATGGTGTACCAGGAAAAGCTTGTGGATGTGAGTAGGGCGTATGATGGAAAGGTGGTTGAGTTCCAGGGAGAGGTGTATTTCCCGCGGGGGTTTGAGGCGTCCATTGGGGGTAGCCGGTATAATCTGCACTAAGCCCTCCTTGTAACGTTGGTCTGTCCAAGATAGTTAGCTTAATTCCTACACGAGAAGACACTCCATCCTTGAAAAGGAATGCACGTACCTGACACCCTGCCATGGACTTGGTTGTGACTGCATGTGTTCTGGTATGAACGCCTGACTGGGGTGTATGTTCGGAGAATAGGGCAGCGAGCCCAGAGGTTGAGTTTGAGAGTGAGGCGTGCGGCTCCCACCGCTGGGAGTCCCGAGTCCAAGAGGTGGAATGAATGGTGTTCCTCCGTCCGCCATTATTGTTCGTTTTTCGTCCAATTTGCGTGACCGATTTCCTGATTTGTGTACCTGCTTGCGGGGTTATCCTGAAAAAGGTTGGTCGAGAGGGCAAAGCAAGAACAGCAATGCAGTCACCTCGAGTCACTTTTTCGCGGAGAAGAGCAAGATCATGATCGATGTTGGTCAATCCTCCGTGGGAAAGGAAACCTCATATGGCGATGCGGTTAAAACACGCTGAAAACACGTTTTTTTATTGTATCGCCCCTCGGTTGCGAACGTCTAAATTCTACCTAAAGGCAAAGTAGATTCTTCACAAGTTCACGCTTGGAGCACGAGGTGACTCACCACCTTATCAGTGATATATCGGGACCACACAATTCCTGCCTCGCCATGGATTTTGCCATGAAGGATTTAGGCAGATTTAGGCAGCCAGGGACACCACAGGGACGATATGGCACCTCCGAGTAGGCTCGTCTCGACAAGGCGCGAGCGCGTCGAGCAATGGTCTAAATTACGTGTTTCGTCGCGATGGGGGATTGATGAACTGTGTCGATACCTCAACCAAGGCTTGGTAGTCTCGTCGAAATTATTCGTGCTCTGTTCAATCGCTGCAGGAACCGCCAAAGGTGAGCGGCCGCATTCGATGACATTAAATGAAGGTCGCAATGGCAATTACGGGGAAGGGAATGATGTTGGGAGTTGAGACGGCCTACACGTACAGTTTCGGCTGGGTGAGCACGCGTGTACCAGTACTTAGAGCACCATGAAAGTAGTCATACCGGTTTGAATCGTCTCGAACGAAACTGGATGCACGCTGCATACATAGCATCGCTATATCTTGCAATCGGACTTGACAATATGGAGACAAGCCGTAAAGTCTTCTGGCTCAGCAGTGTCTGGGTGAGTATTTGACCAGATATATGTGCATGAAGAGCATATATACCCTTACTCAAAACCGTTCAATGACCCATGATACCAACTAAGGTTATGAAACTCACTTTAATGACCCACTAACCCAAAAAGTACCCCTTTCATACTCTTTTCTAGAGCGATTCGACGGAGATCTGGCATGTGTCCTCCCCATGGAAACACGCCCGGATGATGTGGTCTCATTCCATGAGACAACGAGCACTTAGTATTCCATTCCGTCGATAATCGATTTTCGGGACATGCGAAACCAACGAAGGTGACAGTGGAAGTGAGAGTGAAGTGGCGGGCGTCTAAATAAGCGCCCCTACACGGACGTTACGGTTGAACTTCAAGAGATATCCGGAGCATGAGACGATGTTCGAGCAAGAAGTAATATGTATAGGTAGTTCGGCGCTCAATCAAACATCGGTAATCTTTCATTGTACTAACCGTATCTTCAACGGCAGCGCATTTCCAACACCCTTGATATAAGGTCTATGAACAGGGAAAGCCCTCTTAATCAACACATCCTCCTTTGGTACCGCCAGCTCGAATTCAAACACACGGACGAGAGTGAACAGCAACGCCTTCATCCTGGAAACGAGGACTCAGAAATTTGGCAACGATGACGAAAAGATTGACCTACTCAACCAACGAAAACCTCCAACCGATACACGCATGCGAACCACCAAAGAAAGGTCAACAGGTTTCCCCACACTCCTGGAATGTCTTTGACTGCTTCAGGTAGGCTTTCCCAGCGTTCAGGTCTAGGGAAAGGATCAGTACCAGTTCTCGATAAACCAGATAAAGGCTGCAGGTACCTAAACTCCAAGGCGTCATCTCCCCAAATATTCTTGTCCCTGTTAATCGCAATGATAGGGATCTGAATTTCCTGTCCCTTACGAACCCTAAACTCCTCATGCCAAACACCATATCGATCCTGATACGGTGCAGCGAGAGGTATAACATCGTCGCGCGTGGCAATTCTCGCCGTTGCCGGTACTGGTGCGAAGACCCTAAGGCACTCCCGGACAACTTGGTCGAGGTAAGGAAGTGCGTTTAGTTCGTCCATTGTAGGGTTGTCAGTGGGAATGGAAAGAACTTCGGTTCGGAGTTTAGATTGAATCTCGATGGCGCTAGGTGAAGATGATAGAGCGAAAAGTGCAAAGGCAGTGGCTGTACTGCATGCAATGTCAGCGATCACCTCGACGTAGAAGAGAGGCCAGCGAACCTAGTTGTTTCATGTCCTGCAGCAAGGAACGTTGGAACCTCTGCACGTAAGTCAGCCCTGCGATGCATCCAAGAAGAACATTAAACCTACGAGCGATGACTTCATCATCGGTGAGCCTCTGGCTCTCTGGCACCTCGGAGCTAGTGTTGGACCGAACTAGCAACGAAAGCAGATCACGACCGTAAGCATTCTTGCCGCCAGATGAGATCGCTTTTCGAGTCTCCAGTAGTTCACGTCCAATACGAGTAGAGGTTGCTTGTGCTTTGCGAAGAAAAGAGTCTGCTTCAGGCTATAGTGACAAAGTCAGGCCGCGAAACAAACAACGTGTATAAAGCAACTTGCCAACGACCTGAACGGCGGCACGAGCATCTTGAGCAGAAGCTCTGGAGTAATATGATTCTGGCTCTCCATGATATGGGAAAAGGAGTCATTGAATTCGTTGGGTCTCCCAGAAAGCGCATTGAACTGGTAGTCGAATCCAGCATGACCGATGACGTCCAAAGTCATTTTACTGAGCCATGATAGTGCATCGACCGTGATAACATCGGTTTTGTTGAGCTGGGAGACCCATACGTCCCGCAGTTGCACCGATTTCTCGACAAATATCTCTGTGACATCTCTGATCTGAGCAGACCCAAACGCTGGGTTCATGACTCGTCGCTGTTTCTTGTGGACCTCGCCTTCGGTGGTCAGTACACCTGCATCGACCTTAGTATACTGTAATACATATACAGATGGAATAAAGACGCACCATGTCCCGTAATTCGACTCAGCATATACCTCAAGGGCTCCGACTTTTCATATATAGTTTCATTTTTCAAGATGTGGGCGACACCTTTTAAATCCGATAGAATAATCTCGTTTCCTCCCAGAAGAGACTTGATTCTGAACAATTGACCGTATTTCTCAATCAACTGGTTCGCCAGCATTGCGTGTTCCTGCGAGTATTCGATTAGCAATGTTTTCGGGGTACGCTACGAGAAAGGTACTTGCATCTTCGAATGCAGTCTTCCAGCTTCCCATTAAGAAGTTGTCACTTTCTGGACCACGAAGATTGCTGTGGTTGAACGGTCCGATCCATAGTGCATGTATTCCTTTGACCAGGAAATATAACAAGATTGAGAATCCTGTGAGAACAAGTGTGTTGAACAGGTCGAGTTGTGGGAGTGCCATGGGATGTTGTCTTTCAATGAGGGAGGTTTTTATGTTGGCTGATGCATGACTGGATTCTTCTTGATCGCAGCAGACTACATGTCCTCAACGTGCTGGAAGATTGAATGTGGGGGAACAAAAACGGTAGTGCGGGAAATGGTCGAGATCACTGTCAAGAAGCTTTGCCGTGGAACCGTCTCACGTGTGTACTCTACTGTGCATGGGTAGCTGGACTGCGATTCAACATCTTGGACCCTGCGGCGCAGGAGCGTTCAACCGATACAGATAGAAGAGCACAAGATAATTATTGCCAGAGCACAAGCATAATCTACTCCAATCTCAATCCTTCGCTGGTGGATCACCAGTAACCGTCTCCCATTCCGGCCCTTGACCAACCTTATCCTCCCAGTCACCGTAACAAGCCCAATCCCAATCAACATTTTCTAACAACTTCTTCTGCGCTTTAACAAATGTATCCACAGGACACATGCCATCCTCATCTTGTGGGCACCCTTCGATACCGGTGAGAGGGGCAACACCATCGTTGATGATAACACGGATCTGGGGTCCTTCGCGGGAGGTACATGAGAGGACTATGAAACGGTTAGACTCGATACAGTGAAATAGCAACAGGAACGTACGCTGGAATTGAACATTGGTAGCAAATGGCGCCAGCTGGGAAACCTTGAACTTTCTCTTCTTTGGAATATGGTTATAAGGAAGTGGGCCGTCCTCCGCAAAGGACGTCAGGTTCAAGGCGGTGATGACTATACAATGCATTAGTGGATATTGTAGTCAAAGTCAGAAAGGTCCTTACTGTTCAACACAACGACTTCATGTGTAGCATCGACATATAAAGCTTGGTCAACAGGGAATGTCCTAGTATCGCCATCGAGCGTAAAGTTCATCGAGAACTTGTTCGTTTCCTCAGTTACGGGGCGTTGTTCTAAACGGTGAATCATCTCTTGGACCCATCCGGCTCCTTGGACGCGTGCAACTGGTGAACCGAATGCAGAGTTGTACCAGAATCCTAGGTCGAGACTAGATATCGATCAGTGAAACAGTTCAATGCAGAGTAACAACACAACATACGCGTAGTCAAAGCCTTCCCATTCTTCTTCGGTGAACAGTTCACAGAACTTCGAATAGCCAATGGCAACAGTCTTTCATTCGATAATTGAGAAACAGCCACAATCAACCGGGATAATGGAACACTCACCTCGTATGCACACATCTGCTGCATGGTATAAACATCTTCGATGCTCAGTTCAAATCCTTTGATTTGTTTCTGCAGACGTTTGCGAGCGGTAGCTAGGTATTTGTCCGCCCAGCGAGCAACATACCATGTTCCTCGGTCGGAAACGGTTCGCCGATTGGCATTAGGGCATCTGGTAGAACGATTAGCTAGACATCTTTGCGAGTAAAGAGGTGGACGTACACATCGTAAGGCGCTAGCGTATTGTTGAACTGAAATCAGAAATCAGTCTGCATCCATCTAAAGAAACGCAATAATACACATACGTTGGCAGCCTCAATTGTGATGCTTTGCTGATATTTGCCTTCGATTGGATAGCCAAAGAAGCCGAGCGCAAAGTTAAGCGCGGAGTGAAGCATACGATCCCTGTAAATGATGTCAGTTACTGTTACTATATACAGAAGCAGGGGCCTACTGAGATTCTGTTCTGAATACAGGAATCGTGTTGCTCTCAGTAAAGTTCTCGAGAAGGAAGCCATATTTAAGCCGCATGGATATTCCGAGATCATCTAACGAGAACAAATGTGAGCATTAGATAAGAGATAGCTTCGCTTGACGTACATAGTTGCTGTCTCCCGAACGGAGTGAGCACTGTGAGTCAGAACCGAGTAAGCATCAGGTCATGAGAGGGGGTTGGAGTCGAAGGACGTACGTTCTTCGCCGAGCTTGTATGTCCTTTAGCCACGTTAGAATGTGATGGGGCACAGAGAGGACACTGCATACCAATCGTTCATGAATTCCAGTTCACCCTTGGTTGTCCACTGGTCGGCCACATTATGCAAACGCGAAGAGAAGTTTGCAGGACCACCATACGATGCTATGAAAACGAATGAGCATGGCCCCGGAGCAACAGTAGTAAGACACGCACCCCATGCGGTTGGGTATCTCGCACCGTGCCTGTGTAAGAAATGCAGGCCGGTCACTCTACACGTATCTGGCGTCTCTGGTCCCGACTTTATCCCGAAGGCACCATTTCCAACACTATACCAAGGCGAAAGGTTTCCCCAAGATTTGAATAGGTCGAATTTGCTATGCTTCTTTCCGTGACCTCCCAAGGATTCCGGAACCACTAATTGTGCTGCACCGGTGTGTAATGGCTGGACAGGTGCAGTAGCAATAACGGCAGCCTCTGCACCAGTAGGTGTACCACCGGGATAACCTACATCACTTGGGAACAATTCTGGGAAAGTGTTTGTGGGTGAAGTTGGAGGGTAGTTGTGAACTTCTGTCGAGCCTGCCCATGGAGATGCTAATGCTGGTACATTGTCGGGGCTTTGGTTCTGATTATGATTAATGTATGAGGGAGAGATGCAGACTTGGCCACATACGGCATACTGAGCCAGTACGCAAGCCAATATACCACCAGCAAACGCTCCCGTGAGATGAAGAAGAGAGAAAGACCGTTTGGTTATCTTCGACGACGACGAAGGCGGTTGTGAAGGAATGTGCTCGACGTCGTCCGGTTCTTGTTTGACATGGGTAGGTAATAAGGCCTCTCGTTCAGCATCGACGACCCCACGAGGGTCAGCCATGGTGGTAGTTCGGGTGTAAGATGGATACTCTCCAAATACGGCAGGAAACCGCCAAATGAGGCAATTTCTGACTCTCTTTCCGACGGTCACCATCCCGGTCTCCCGGACAAGATAACTTCAGTTCAAGCCGTCAATCAGAATTTCTTTAATATATTCCAAGCTTCTTTGTGGTATATTTTCTCCTTTTCAGAGAGTGAAAGCCTTTCTAATCTAGTGAGCCGCCGCTTAGATCCATCTCCTATGTAACGTGTCATATTCAGCAAACCTTTCCCAGAGCCACCAGGAGGGCCTTCTCGATGTCTTTCATTCGTCTTGATTCGTCGCTCGTTCTCCAAGACAGGCAATCTAAATCTCGCCTTTTCAGTCTTTTGCACCTTGCATGGCTTCTCATCTGCCATCTCATCGCTCTTTTGTTTATTCTCTCCATGGCTGGTTTTCTACTACTCTTTGCCAAATCGCCAGCAGCTGGGGTATACACCATTTATCAACTGATAAATATCGTGTGTCTATGTCGCTATTCGTTTGACACGAGAGTACTTCATTGTCTGTGGGGTTTAACGATGCCTAGTACGTTCATATGTCTCTTCTTGATTACGCATTTGGTCTGACTGCGTTCAAGTATCCATACTTGTTTCAGAGCTCGGAAATCATACTCGCCACACAGAAATCTCAGAAATTGTCACTATTTCATCGTTGAGCGCCGCTCATTTCCTCATCTACCCTTTGTTTCTGCATACCATCGCGTTGGAACCTGTTCTGAGTGTTCATCAAAGTGGAAGTGCTATCTGGGAGTATACGGAGAAAGACTCTCAATTCAGGCAATTGGAGTTTATCGACGAGAAAGCAGAAGTTTAGAGGGATATAACATCCTTAATTCTTGTATATTGCCAATGACCCTAATGTGTTACCTTACCCTCACCCTCATAATCTGTATCATACCTAACCACTGCCAATCAAACTGTACAGCAGCAATATCCATTCGTACAAGAATACTTTACGGGATTAATAGCAGTCTATTATCACTATATAAAAGCTCGAATATAATAGCAGACATCTGATTGGCTCTCATCTGCAGCTCCGTGAACACCGAACGACTTTCAAACGCGGTAGACAATGCTCAACACGCGTTCAAATCTTTTTAGCTAGGTTGAATATAACCGTCAATTTCAGCTGCACAAATAGAAAACGCGAATGCTACTCACCATATCCGGGAACACCATTGGCAGCTCCCGTGAGATCATCCACATCCCAGAAACCACTGGACCTGCAACACCTACTAGCATAGCAGCCAGTCGTGTCCATTTAGCCTTTCCTGACTGTTTGAGTCGTCCTAGAACACTGGGATAATAACGGTTCCATACTACAACCGCGCCCTCTACGCCATGAATGAGCGTTAGAGCAAGAAGCGAGCCGTAGAGGAACCACGACAGTTTCGGATAATGCTGAAGGTGAAATTTGACAAATTCAAAATCAAGTTCAGAGCTGTGTAGAGGTGATGCGGGTGAAGCTGGTATACCACGGTGAGTTATGAAATGAAGAGTGAAGAGAGGAATGAGAGGGTATGCTGTGAGGGTTAGAAGAGATGGCCATCGGCGTTTCGCCTTCTTTGGTGGTTCATTTTTCTGGCCTTCGACGAGAGAGCTGGCGGGCATTGATGCTGTCGGGGGAAAGATAGTATCCAAGAGTCGTTTAGCGACACCAGAAAGTGAATGTAACGCCATAGGTCCTAGGACAAGAAAGGCTTCGCCGAAAGGTGTTTGGTAGTATTCCCGTCCCAGAATCTTCAGAGATGCTTTAAGATCCTGATTCTATCGATAGAGATTCTTTGAGACTCACCATTACTTGTCCACTCAAGCTAGATCCCCCCAAGTTCGCCAAAACCGGTGCAGAAAGGTGTATCAACAGAAACGTGGAGATAAACGGTGACGAACAATGTGAAATTGTTGTCAGGATATTCCTTGCCGTTTTGACTTTCGTCGAGTAAGGTCGTGGTTCGGCCATTGTGGGTGGTGGTGAAGGTGTGTGCACAGCAAGCACAGGGACTGCTTCGGCAGAGACGCGACGCGTTGTGCCGGCCAAGCTTCTTCCCTTCTCACCTCCATGATCTTCTCAACAACTTGCTTTGCCTTTCCAAGCTATCTGAAAATTCCGCTAAGTTTCTGGAAACCTCATTCGGATTCGGTTTAGCATGAGCCTAGAATTTCTGTGTGCTCACGACAGCAATAATCCGGACCTTGAAGGTCAGGTATTGGTCGGGTATCTGCAGCGGCGTACCTTTGCAAACGATACCATTCATCCAGTTTCCGAAGATATTCTCCCTGTTGCAGTCCCAGGCAAAGGATCGCATACAAACAACCGTCAAAATCATTATGTCGCTGGTCATTGGGCACGCCAAGGTCTCTGGGCTTTCAGCCAAGGCTCGTGCGGGGTAGCGTTCAACGACGATGTTACGCTGTTGGTAGCATGTCCCTGAACATTTTTCTCGGCGACTCTTCGCAACAAAGCTTACGGATGATTTTCGGTTACGATAGATTTCACGTCCTTTGAGCTTGCAAAGCAGCTCGTTGAGGCTTGGGCTGTCCCTGTAATATCGAATTATTCCGCTGGTCAGCCTCTATAAAAGCTTTGTTTCAGGATGTAGAGCTTCACCAATCGACAGACTTTTTCTGTAATGTTCGGCAAGGGCTCTCTCGTCTCTTTTGCTCTCCTCGCAGTTGGGGTTTCGGCTCAGCAAGGTGAGTTGCCACTGCAAATGCGTCTGGGCCGGTCACTGATTGGTTTCAAGTCGGGACACTAACCGCTGAGAATCACCCAAAGCTCACGTATCAGCGCTGCAGCGCTGGTGGAAGCTGTTCTACAGTACAAGGTAAACGAATTCATATTCTTCGTCGCCGCGGGTACTGAGGTCCTTGTTCACAGGATCTGTCGGTCAGTAGACATTGTGGACGATTTTATCTTCTTTCATAACTGATAGATATGGCCAGTCCTCGACTCCAACTGGAGGTGGCTCCACACGACCTCGGGCTCGACCAACTGTTACACCGGTAACGCATGGGACACTTCTCTTTGCCCCAATGGTGCCACCTGTGCACAGAACTGTGCTCTCGACGGTGCTGACTATAGCGGCACCTACGGTATTACCACTTCCGGCAACTCTCTTAGGCTCAAGTTCGTTACGAACGGCCCATACTCCAAGAACATCGGCTCTCGTGTCTACTTGATGGACTCCTCCGATTCCAAATACCAAATCTTCAACCTGAAGAACCAGGAGTTCACCTTCGATGTTGATATGTCTGCTCTTCCTTGCGGTCTCAACGGAGCATTGTACTTCGTTGAGATGGACGCAGACGGTGGTTTGTCCAAGCATTCTTCTAATAAGGCTGGTGCCAAGTATGGTACTGGATACTGTGATTCGCAATGCCCTCACGACATCAAGTTTATCGGCGGTCAGGTGAGTATTGAGCTTACTTGTAGTGATGATGTCTCTAACTTCGAACCAGGCCAACGTTGAAGGCTGGGCTGCCTCTGCCACCGACCCCAATGCTGGCAAGGGCAAATACGGCGCATGTTGTGCCGAGATGGACATCTGGGTCAGTTACTTGATTCGTTTCCTCAGTGCTAGTGTTGAACATGTCTTTTGGAACAGGAAGCTAACAGCATCTCCTCTGCGTACACCCCACACATTTGCCAGATCAGCTCGACTGGAGCATCCCGCTGCGAGGGTGCGCACATTCCTTGTTGTATGCTTTTAGAGATTCACGATATGATCCTCAGGCAATGCATGCGGTGATGGTAGCAACAGGTACGGTGGTATTTGCGACAAGGACGGTTGCGACTTCAACTCCTTCCGTATGGGCGACAAAAACTTCCTCGGCCCCGGCAAGACTGTCGACACCAACCAAAAGATTACCGTCGTTACTCAGTTCATCACCGAGAACAACTCGACCACCGGACGACTCACCGAGATCCGTCGTCTCTATGTCCAGAATGGCCGTGTCATTCAAAACTCAAAGACCAACATCGCCGGATTGAGCGCCTTCGACTCTATCACTGACAAATTCTGCACTGACCAGAAGGCTGCTTTCGGTGACAACACTTACTTCAACACTAGGGGTGGCTTGACCGCCATGGGAGACTCCCTCGGTAGAGGTCATGTTTTAGTTATGAGTATTTGGGGTGACCATGAAGCTCGCATGCTCTGGCTCGACTCTAATTACCCCCTCGATAAGGACCCATCTACTCCAGGCGTTGCTCGTGGTACTTGTCCGACGACGTCTGGTGTCCCTGGGGATCTTGAGGCACAGTCCCCTGATGCCACTGTTGTTTTTTCCAACATCAAGTACGGTCCCATTGGATCGACCTACCGTTGAGTGAAGGTAAGCCTTATTATCAGGCATTTCTCATAGTAACCAATGCTAATTTAGGCTCACAGTGCATGATTCCTCTAAACATGGGGAAGAGGAAACGGGTTGGGTGTTACAGGATCGTGATCGATGTAAATTCGGGTTTATGTCTGGGTCAATACACTAGCATGGAATGACTTGCTACGTTGAAGAAATTTTTGGTCCGATTCCTTCTGTCGCTACAAACCATCCACCTTCATGCCAACAGGATGTGATACCTCCCACTCCAGAACCAGATTCGCACTCCCCTGCGAAGGAATCGAACATATCCAATTGATTTTCCCATCTTTGCCCACAGCCATTTCATCAACGTCGGCTTATCTGCACCATCCCATTGCACCCGTACATCTACCGATCCTGTGTGTCGGCCCTTCTCGCTCGTGTTAGACAAAAGTGTCTTAAGACTAGAGCCATTTATCGTCAGCGAGGGTCGTCTATTCGATGCGATTGAGCTTTCTCTATCCTTTGACGATACTCCCTTCTTTTTATCGCCATCTTTTTGAGGTGTCGGTATCGTAAGGCCAGGTGAGATGAGCCTGACACCTATTCGCTCGTCCTGTGACACCGGAACCTGATCTATCACTTTGATGTTTTCAGCGGTGCTGGGTTTTGTGTTCTGAACAGTAATTCGCTGCGAATACGCGAGGGTGACGGTCTTCTGGCCGAAAACGAATGCAGATTTGGATGCCTTCTTTGTTGTGCGAGGATGGTATGTGACTCGTATGGATGGATCGAGCCTGGTGGCGAAGGTGAATGTATATCTTCGCGATGAGCGGCCTCGACTTACCCCAACGCGCAATCGAATCTTTCGCCTGGACTGACCAGAGGTAAAGTCGTTTTCGAGATGAAGCTGCCGTCGACATAGATACTTGCATTCCCAGGAACGAATGCGTACTCCGATGCATTGAGGATGTCAGCCTGCGGAAAGCTCAGCGACCATTTTTTCAAGAGGACAAAAAGCGGAGGCCACCTTCAAATGCACCTTCTTGTCGGCTTTGGGGACAGTAATCCATGTCAAATTCGCATCGAGCCGCAACTGCGCAACGGACACTGAGTGAGCTTGCCCATCTCCCGGAATAGTTATGGTTCCTGGAACACGGAAAGTTGCAGTGATATTGCCTTTGTCTACGGAAGGCGCCGTAACCATGACAGGCATCTGTACGGGAGGAGATGACCTATATCTCCGGGGCGATCTCGACCTTGACCTCCTCGACCTCGAAACTGATGAATACTCCATTGAAGGTGTACGTGACCGTCGTCGTGAACGATACAATTCATATTCCGGTGCTTGTTGTGCGGGGATTATGGTCACCGTTGGCTGGTGTATCACACGTTCCTCCATGAGATTCCATGATACGAGTTCAGGTATCTTAGAGTTGTAGGATGGTTTAGCAGTATCCAGTGTCAGTTCCACGTTTTCCCAGGCCTAACTAGCTGGATGAGCTGGGGTAATGGAGAAATAATTAGATACACTGACCTCGCCGGTGTTCTGTGTAATCTTAGCTTGGTAGTGCAGAGTGACACAGTCCTCCCTAGTCAGAGTATTGACCCTGATATCGTAGTGCGCATCCCAATTAGCCGAAGTAACAGCTACGCCGGCGGACAGTGAGAAGGAGCGCTATGAGATTCTGAGGACGCCTACCATATGTCACAATCAACTCGACCTTTCCCTTCTTTTCCGCAAAGATCCCGACACCAAGTTGCATGCGAAGTCTTCTATCTTGAGGTACGATTTCAAGGGGCTCCCCGTCAGCATCGAGAATGCGCTGCCGTTCAGCGGCCATCTTTTGCTCGACATCATCTAACCGCTTCGTGATTCTCAACCTCTCTTCGTCCACCTTGCCGCCAACCTGATTGAAACCATCGACCACAGAGCCAATATCTTGAGGGTTCTTCAGGTTGATTAACGCTCCTTTGATGTAGAGTTCCAAAGCCTCTTTTGATAGATCATTGCGGTGAAGCGCATTGCGCAGGAGTTCCTCTTCCCCTTCAAGCTCCCTCAATAAGGGACTGGTCGGGTCCTCCCTGACGAGGTCGTCTGGCTGGACAGGGCAAATTGTGATATCGTGTATAGCGGCGCGTCCTCTGCCTTCCACACTATAAAGTACCTGAAGAAGTTAGCACCACGTAGATGTTGAGAATGAGCAAGCAGACGCACCGAACGGACTCTCGTTCCAACACATTAGGTAGACCCGAGATATTGACCTGAGTCTGACCTTCTTCCACCTTAAAGCGGAACCATCTGGTCACTTCTGCTCTCCCTGTGTATACGCTGACAGATTGGATTCTCCCGTCTTGACACGATACGAGGTTCAGAGTTTGCGACGACATGAGGGTTTGGGATGACACGATGTCCAGTCATGTTGGTTCGACTCTTGTATCCTCCGGCGCTCAGGTTCATGTTTACAGTTTAATGGTTACCAGGTAGATTGAGCCGCCCATGTCCTTCCCGTGCCCTTGTACTTTTTCATTGTTAAAATATGTCAAAATGATAATCCAACCCTTTTTTCAGACAATCACTACACACCTTCAGATACCATGAATCCCAGCTCTGACGACAGGACCGACTATAGAGAAACGAGGCCAGCTAAAAAGTTGGCTGGCCTTGAGAGATTGGGAAGAGCACAGCACGGGCCGGCTGAGCCGCAGCGATTTCATAACTGGCCGTCACGTAATAGCACCTTTTTGTTGATCTACCACACCACTATCCGGAAATGCGCAAACGTCGAGCCAGCTATAGCAGCGACCAAGAGCGTGAAAATGAAATGTCCTCTTCATCTAAACGTGCTCGTCTCAGCTCCCTTCACGAATCTACCCAAGGAACGAACAATGAAGCTAGTGATATCGAAGAAGAGACACAAGGGCCCTCTGACCCAGCTCCAGCCTCACTCGACGACGACCTTGAAGAGAGGCTCGGCCGACAAATAGTTGAAAGTATACAATCCAGACATGAGAATCCTGTTGATCAGGTACTTCTTCAATTTCTCTCAAATCTCAATAATCTCTGAGCCACTCGACCTAGGGAGTCGCGGAATATGGGACAATAGAAGCAATAGAGATGCATCAGTTCATGTGCCACAAGAACCTGAAGTTCACTTTTGGACCGAACATCAATTTTATCATCGGTGAGTCGAGTTTGCGTCTAGGGACAGGGTTATTAAATAGATCGCGTCCAGGTCATAATGGAAGTACGTCGCGTATGTCGTTACGCTCTATATCTTCTAAAATATTTACAAGGTGGAAAAAGTGCGATTTTGACTGCAATTATGGTGGCACTTGGAGGCAAGACCACTTCTACCGGACGAGCCAAAGGGATCAAAGATTTTGTTCGTTCGGGTCAACAGTACGAATCCTCAATCACACTAATGGCGTCAGACTGACATATGAATAGGGTAGCTGAGGTTACAATCTCTCTGAAGAACCAAGGAGACGAAGCGTACAAGCCCGATCAATACGGCAAGTCAATCGTTATCACCAGACGTTTCACAAAGACTGGTCAATCCACGTGGAAGATTAAGAGTAAAGACGGACGGACTATTAGCACAAAGAAGGAGGAACTGAATGCCATATGTGATCATATGAACCTCCAAGTGGATAATCCGATGAGTATTCTCACTCAAGGCGCGCAGTGTTTGTCCCATAATGACACCACTTTTGTCTAACTACATCGAACAGACGCGGCCAAGAATTTCTTGAGAGGATCGTCCAAGAAAGACATGTACAAGGTAGTATTCAGAAAATACTTTACTTGAATCCTTTTTTTGACCGCGATGATAGCTCTTTCTTGAAGGAACGCAGCTTGCTGCACTCGCCGAGGAGTATAAGATATGTCGGGACAACGTTGATCATATCGACAAAATCATAACCCGTAAAAGTGACGATGTACCCGATTTGCAAGCTGCCTACGATGAAGCTGTTGCAAGGCATGATGAAGCGGTTCATGCTCAAGAGCAGAGGCGTAAGTTGGACAGTCTGAAGGCGGAGTACGCTTGGGCGGGGGTTGCAGTCAAGGCACAGGAACTTCAGACGAAAGTCGAGGAGTCTGCAAGACAAGAACGACGCAAGGACAGAGTAAAGGACAGCCTAACGGCTTCAGAGGTATGTGGAAACTATTCTACATGCCACCGCATCGACCTCAGGGCCACATTTTTAGTTAGATCTAGAGACTTCAACGCAAGGGTTCACAGAGGCCAAGAGGGTACTTGATGATTTTGGTGATCGGCCAACGCGGCTGGAAGAGCGACGCGAAGAACTCCGAGCTGATATACGACAAGTCAAGTCAAATATCATGGAATGCCGGGTATGTAAAGCCGAAGATTGATCAAAGCTACATAGAAGGCGTCCTGATGCACACCCAGGATGACATCACAAGCATCAACAACCAAATCTGCGGTCTCGATAGCCAAATCGCAGAGCTTACTGTGCAAATAAACGAGGAGAAGGAACGTTTGGAGTCGGATACGCAGGCGAAATTAGCCGAGTACCAGCAAAAGTTGGAGCGTGCTCAAGAGGCTATAGACAATGCTTCTCGGGAGGTCACAAGTGCTGGAGAGCGTATTACTACACTGGGACCGCAAGTTCAAGATCTTTTAACTCGCTGGGAAGAAGAGAAGGAGAGGTTCAAGACTTCCGAGGACAAGATCGCGTACTGTCAAGACATGATAGCACGTTGCAGACAAGGCGAACGTAATCGATACCTCGCGTATGGAAACAACATTCCGCAGGTTTTGGAACGAGTAAGGGATACAAGATGGCATGGGAATGTACCGCTTGGTCCGTTAGGTTTATATGTCAAGGTGAAGGACGCAGAAAAGTGGGCTGAGCTACTGAGGAATCAGCTTGGACGACTGCTAACTGCATTTGCGATCACCGACGCTCGAGATCGACCAATTCTCAAGCAGATTCTCGACAACTTCAACAAGTAGTATCTTTCTTGATCTTGGGGCTCTTTACGCTAATCCAACCACCACCACAGTAGACATATCATGATTATCATCTATGAGCAGGATTTATTTGAATACGGGGCTGGAGAACCATCTCCTGATCTCCTTACCGTTCTTCGAGCCTTGGAGGTAAACCGGCGGCATTATTTTTGTATTCATTTCTGACATCTCTTTTCGATGTTTTAGATTTCTGACCCGTGGGTTGAGCGAATCCTGATCAACCAGAGGCAGATCGAGCGCACGCTCCTGGGCCAAACCCGGAGAGACGGTGAAGATATCCTTGCTCGTATACATTCTGGTCATGCATGGACAGCTGACGGTTTCGATCTCCGGCGATACCCGTGGGTGACTTGTTTCCTGGATGTTCTTCCCCAAGAGGCTAACAATATTGTCCAGAGAAGGAGGCGGTAAAACGGATCCTCTTCCCTTTGCCCGCCCGAGCAACAATTCTGGGCTATTGTTGACGGGGGATGCTGCGTCAGAGAGAAGGTACAATCGATTCGTGGTCTCGGACACTCCTGACAATTTTGTAGGCGTTACGAGACAGAGTTGAATGAGGCTCAGACGGCTCACCAGCCGATCTCTAGCGCTGTTGATACGGCTAGAGATGATCTTGATCGTAAAAGACACGAATTGGACGTTGCAAAGGCAAATATCAACTCGTATTCTCTGCTGTTTTATTAATTTCTTCATAGAGAGAAGAACGAAGACTTAAGGGCGCACTCCGTCGGGCGCAACAGCACCGTCGCAACGTCGAAGAAGAAGAGGATACCTCTGTGCCTCTCGATATCGCTACCATCGAAGGTACAAAAAAGGTCAGCTTATATCAATACAACTCTATTGCAAGCAGGACTCCTATCTCACCTCCACAATCACGGCACCAGGAACACGAGGACGAAAAGGCGTCATTGCTCCAGCAATTCACGACCATCGCACAACGAGAGAACGAACATAAAGAGAACGAGAGGCAGCTCAACGAGGAGCTGAATCAAGTCAAAGCCCAAATCGAAGACTTTTCTGCCCGACGGCAAGTCCTTGTGGTACGCTTGCCTCGCATTTCTCCTTGCGCGGACGTTTGCCTGATTAGCTACGCAGGATCAGTACTCTGCAAAGCTGGAGGCAAGAGAAAGGGCCGATAATGATGTGCAACACTGGCAGCGAAAAGTTGCCGAAGAGGAACAGAAACTCTTGGAAGTGCGGGCTCAAGTGGAAGCGTTTGAGCATGAGTTCCAGGTGAGTTAGACGATGGTAGTCAATTTCCCATCCTGATTATTTTGTACCAAGAACTTGAGAACGGATGCTGAGAGAGTCGGTGCAGAGGTAGAGATACCCAGAAAGCCCAAGGATGTCCAAAAGGAGATTCAAACGATTGAGAGGGCTCTGCACGCGCGTGATAGGAGAAGGTTTGTCGTTCTTATCGGTATCATTGCCAAAATTCCTTCTGACATTGTGCAGGCAACGATGTACTATCGAAGAACTAGCTGCGGAAGTTAAGAGAAGAAAGGAAACATTAGACCGCCTGAACAACGACCTCGAGTTGATGGAGAAATTAAACGAGGTGGGCCAAACTCTTTACTTGGTTTACTCCCAACATAAATTTCTCATACTTTGGTCCTTAGCTTTTGCGGGCCTCGTTGGACTTGCGGGAAGAAAGATGGGATAGCTGGCGAAGTTACATTTCCCTGCGCACCAAGTTCATGTTCACTATGCATATGCACAAGCGTGGCTACCACGGAAGAGTTTTGTTTGATCACATAGGGCAGGAACTCGCTTTGGATGTAGGTCACATCTCCTATACGTATTTCGCGTGCTTACGCAGGTTTAGGTCAGGAAGAACGATCAAAGCGAAGTAAGAGGCGGTGACATACAAGGTCTAAGCGGTGGCGAGAAATCGTTCGCCACTGTCTCTCTCCTCCTGGCGCTCTGGCAGGCGATAGATTGACCATTGAGGTGCCTTGGTGAGTCGATGTCGCGTCTGTCTACTTGATTTTCGATCTAATTTCGTATATCGCAGACGAGTTCGATGTATTCATGGACCTGGCCAATAGAAAGGTCACCATGAAAATGATGGTGAGTTTGTCGATGCTCACCAATGACAATCTAACTTACGCGGTTAAAGATCGACACGGCCAAATATGATAGGAAGCAATATGTTCTAATAACGCCCCAGGATATGGGAGGGGTCATCATTGATCCGACTAAGGTTCGCGTCCAACGAATGGCGGACCCTGAGCGAGGTCAAGGTGTTCTCGCAATGTCTTGAGCTCTATATTTCGGACAATCTACTTTAACGAATTTAATATTTAGCTTATGCTTTGTATCTACTGTCTAGACTACTTGCACATCTATCGATATTTTTCGAGCAAGGGTACCACTGGAATTTCGTAAGTACCTGATAATTATAAGCGCCCGATGCGCCAAACCACAACCATGACCACCTCTTTCTACGAAATGCAAATCCTACAACTTGTCGCAAGATAATTTGGACGACTGGCTACTTTACTACGATGTTGGGTCAAATATGCATCAAATCGCCGCCGTGGCACGGTCGTCTTGGTACTGACACTCGAGAGTAAACAAAGTCACAAACTTGAGGAGGTTTAGATCGGAAGTTTCAGGCTATTATAGTATGTGCTATTGGGTTTCATCGCGGCACTGAGCTGACAGTTAGAAGCCATATCACCTTCGCAACCCTACAACGATCTGAACCTCGCTGAAACTCGTTCGGACTTGCGGTATTCCATGAATGAACCTGAATAATTCGGAAGTCCGAGATCTGTATAAAAATGCCTGCAAGCCAACCTATCCAACAACTTTCACACTCTTTCCTTCCGACTTGCCTTCTTTCGTGACAGATACCGGTCTATCTCACACTCATTTAACCATTCAAGATGCCCTCCTTCACCGCTCTCACTATCTACATCCTCGCTGCTATCACCACAGCGACAAATGCTGCGCCCGTTCAACTTCCTGGTACCTCTCCAATTGGCATGAATGGCTTGCCTTTGACTGGCGGTACCGATGGCCTGCCTATGGCTGAAGCTGTTGGAAGCTTCGACAAAGTTGCTCGGGATTTCGCCGGTGTGCCCGAAAGTCTGCGCAAATTCGACTCAATAGCTCCCCAGCCCATTGCTAGACAACTTGGTGCTGTTGAGAACCTTCTACCTGTCGGGGATGTTCTTGGCAAGCTCGCACCAGTGACCGACGTTTTGGGCAAAGTAGTGCCTCTTACTTCCGTCGTCGACAAGGTAGCCCCTCAGCTTGCTGCTAGACAGCTCGATGCCATCGAAAAACTTGTCCCCGTCGGAGATGTACTTGGAAAGCTGGCGCCCGTCACTGACGTGCTTGGGAAGGTTGCACCGGTTGCTGGAATTCTCGGTGCACGGACTGATTCCGACTCCTGCTCTCCTTGCATGGCAAAGAGTATCATTTCCGATGCCATGAGTCAAATACAGCCCGTTCTTCAGAAGCTTGGTGAGCTTGTTATGATTTGAATGTCTCGTGCAATCGAACTAATACACTGCTTGCAACAGAGTCACTTCAGACCACCGACATAACCACTCAAACGCTCGGGCCTATCCTAGATGAGGTCAAAAATATTGTGTCCGGCGCAACCGACAAGGTCAAGGCACTCGCTGGTGGAATGAATGCCTCTGGCGATGTTTCTGTTGGTGATGTTGCTAGCGAGATCGCACCTCTGGTCAATGTGAGGATTCTTTTACCTTGACATGAAATTTATCGCTTAAATGATGCGTTCCAGATGGTTTTGGGCTCGCTTGGCAATGTACTCAAGCTCACTAACACCGGGAATCTCATGTCCGTCATCGGCCTCCTCTCTGGCGCTGCGTAAGTACTCATACGTGCTACTTTCATTGACATATCCTGACCTGCGAATGTCTTGTTTTCAGATCTCCTCTCGCCGGTCTTCTTCAATCCACCAAGTCTCTGCTAGGTGACGATTTCACATCCAAACTTGTGCCGATGATCAGCAACACCCTCGGGCTTGTATCGCAGCTGGGCTGTGCGTCCAACTTTGATTTCTTGGGTATCAATGTCCATGATCTAGCTGGAAAGATCATTGGTGGTGTTTCTGGGTTACTCTAGTACACCTTTATACCCGCGTCACTCGTTACCACCCTATTGTATATTACTGTAGTTTACTACACTCATTTTCGCTAGCCGATGTGAATACGTTTTCGTTAAGATAGCATCTTCGAGCGAGAATCGTCACAACAGGGTTACTTTCCTAGTACAGGGGCATATCATATGGAACTTTGGGACCTAGTATTCGGAGATGCATCTCCCATGACCTTTACTCTCCACCTCATCCTTCCGCGCCTCCGGACCTGTTCTCTCGTTGTGCAAGCTCGGCATCTTGATAACCAACTTGAAGACAACCTCAATCCTCGCGCAGCCTCTCCTCGACGGCCCTCTGTTTGTCTCTCAGCACGTGGACCTTTTCATCCTTGCTAGCGTTGTAGGAGACAGTGGCTTGGTTGAAGCTGACATACCCATAAATTGAGGTTTGCGAGGTAACGTATGAAGTGAAGCACTTACGGATTCTCTTCGCTCTTCTGGAATTGTTTGTACAACAAATCCTTGTACTGTTGAAGCCTAAGTCCTGGGTGATCCTGACGAAGTTTAGGCAGCTCGCGTTCAGAGTACGCTTCGAATGCGGCCTTGAATCGCCTCTAATTACGTCACAGCATCGTTAGTGTATGTATCACAACGGTGAAAGAAACGAAATCCACCTCTGGATGTCTTTCGATTCCAGCTGCCTGACTGCCGACGCTCGCTTTATCGGTCTTGGCGTTGACGACTTCGAGTAGGTCGAGCATGTTGTCAATGCCTGTTGCAGCATAGCTCTCGACTTCCTTTGGCGCGTCTGTGCCGGGTTTCTCATCTTTAGTGGAGACAGCGCCCAATCCACCGCCAGCGGCCAGTGCCCCGGGTCCGGCAGGTTTTTCTGCAGGTTTCTTTTTCGCTCCAGCTTTTGGGGCAGCTTTAACCTGTAAATTGTTACCAAAATTTAGTGATAGCTCAGATAAAGATCGGATTACTCGTCACTTTAGCTGAAGCACCCTTCTCTTCCTCATCTAGCAAACGAGCGTTTTCGGCTTTTCGTGCCAGATCAGCCTTTCTTTTCTCTTCCTTATCGGCTTTGGCCTTTGAAGTCTTGGATGTTGGATCCGTCCATGCAGCTGCCTCTTTACGTTCCTATTGTGTCCAACATTCAGCTCGGTGCTCGGTAGATGAGTGCCAGTTACACGTACCCTTTCCGCTGCTGCAGCCTCTGCCTTTTTAGCCTCGTTCTCTGCCTTTTTCGCACGACCTGACTCTTTCTTTGCGTTTCCTCCCTTTGGCGCCATTATTTTCGACTTTTCTGGTCTGGTTTCCTGCGAAGAATTTAGAAGATGAGAGTAGATGAGTAAAGATGACTAGGGCTGTATGCCCATGACGCACCGTGACACATATCAGAATCTTATCGTTATCTTGATCGATTGGCAGCACGCAGCCTCATGTTTCCCTTGTCTTCTTCCAGTAACTCTTGTAATTTTCCGTCTCTCTGCTTGCTTACTTTTCTCGACCACACCTAACTCTCACTCTATTTCACTGATAATTCTCTGGCAATGACGGATGTTGTAGGAAACAAGTTCGCTCCGGGTGCTCACTGTACGTGTGTTCTACGAAATTTACTACATCCGTTGACCCTAGTATCTGTTCGACGTAGATGGCCCCGTACTTTCTCAAACGGATCTCTACCTTCTCAAGGCAGAACTAGAACTGAATCCTCTGCTCACCAACTCCGTTCCGGCATTCCATCTCATCTTCAATCTTGCTACCGGTCAAACGGGCGGCTTCAATCCTGCTGCGCCCGGTGAACGAGAGCTCGCGTTTACGCAGAAGGACGAGTTTGCGACTATTCCTCGCGTAAGCCAGCTCATATTGATAACGGAGTTGACACCTTGGTGTACAATCGTGAAGAATGAGGGTGGAGTTACGCTTGGAGATATTTGTCAGACGGTCTGGAAGGAGTACGTCAATCCATTCTTTTGTGTCCAGGACGACGTGATGCTGAACAATGAAATGATTTATGAATTTCAGGTATTCGGAACACAACATTACAGATGCAGAGTTTAGTTCCCTTCCCGTGCGTTTGCAAGAACAGGTGAAGCGAGCTGCGATGTCAAGGAGTGTTCAGCCTGGTATGTTTCACTGTTTGTTTCCTGTATCAGTGACATCAAGCTAAGATATCACGGAAGGTGCTTGGGGGGGATATGGCTACGCTCCACAGCAAATACCGAACCGATTCAAACGATATGGTGTGTCATGGTCACTTCCCTCAACAGCTTCATGGCTGACGTGGCTACTTTTCTCAGATTGGCTGCGGGACAAGATATTCTTCGACCGTATGTCCAAACGTGATAGCTATGCGAAAGAAAGATTGGGATTCAGTGCAGGGAACATATTCATCATGGAGTTTGTTGCGTAGTTTGCCAGTGAAGGTGCTGATTTACTGTATATTGCTTATCTCGCTTTCATGTACATGTATTTTCTACGGATGTACACCTACATAACACTCTGAACTATTTGCATCCTTGCTCCCATACATGCACAGCGTCCAAAGTCGAGGACGAAGGTACGAGACTTGACATGAGATGGGTGCTGAATGGGCGCTTCAAGAGCGCTCAATCTGGAATTCACGAGGCTGTCGAGTCTTCTGGCGGTGTTTGCGGTGCTTATAACAGGTAGGCAATTCGCAGGAGATAGTAATACCGTCAAGGAAGAACTGATCGTTGCGGTGTATAAATGTGGTCGGTGTTAAGACCTTGACATTGCGAGTCTTGCATCGCAATGTAACGAATTGCATGAACACCCGCTTCCGCCAATTTGGGACCAGCCTCACCGAAGCTTGGACAAGGTGTTTTCGAGTTCGTGTAGCCAAGGTTACCCAGAGCCTTTGATGCTAGCAGTTGACTGTCACCAAGCAAAAACGAAGCTGTAGTGGCCACAAAAGTATCGCTGTGGTCGGGTCTACAGTAGATCTTGGGGTACCTCAACAGCTCCGAATACCTCTAGGCAAGGAACGTAGAAGTGGGAAGTTATCGCAGCTGACGAATGCCAAGGTTTACAACTTATGGTACGACATCGCAAAACTCAAGGCTGTAGCCTAATATTATCTAGTGAGTCCGTAGTCTAAACTGACATATGTAGATGCGTACACTCGGAAGACTCACCGCCCGTATAAAGCCGTACAATGGTCATCACTGCGCAACGCGGGATGCTAGTAATGAGGTTCAACAAGTGAACTGCCCACGGGCCCCGAGTCTTAAATTTTGTACGTGAAGGCTGTAGAAAGAAAAAGGAAATACGCCCGGGTGATCATTTCCTTCAAGGTACAAGGCCCAAGGGCTGTTCATGTCAATGGCGTGGTTGTGCAGAAAAGAGGTTGGAAGCGGTGCATGCAGCTCCCAACCCCGTGATCCGTGGGAGGATTTACGTAGCCGACAGAATTTTTAAAGGGAGCAAAAAATCGTTCTTCTTCCTCAAACCATCATGCCTCACGATCTTGTTATTTCTATCCCTTCTTCACCCTCAAGACACTCACGCTCGTCGTCAGTTTCTTCGAGCTCGTCGCGTCATGAATCAAAGCGGACAAACTCACTCGCGATAACTCCCTTACCCAAGGCATTTTTCCATCCGGAGATTCTGCACCATCTTCATGCTCATTTCGCCACATTTGGGCGGATAAATCAATGGGTGCCTCTGCAAGGTTTTGGCAGAATCTTGGTCGTGTATGAGACGGAGGACGATGCAGAAAAGGCGAAGACCGCAAACGATCCGATTGTTCTGGCGGAGAGCGAAGATAGGTTAGTGACGTTTCCGTTATCTTCCATGGCAACCAGCTCAACTGAGATTGATTGTAGAGACGAAATTGTACTGCGAGTCTACCGTGCAGACCCCAATCCTCTTATCCCTGAGGACGGTTCGCTCCGAGAAGACGCTTTCTTACGACCTCCAGAAATCGAACGCAACTTCCTCATCTCGCCACCGGGCTCACCGCCAGTTGGCTGGGAACCAATTCGGGAGGATCCACCTAATGCAACACCACTTGCTGATGACCTCATTGCTACATTGAAGAGTCTTCAGCTACAACAGCAGGCTACTCCAGGCATAGAGATCCTCCTGGATCCTGAGGAAGGCTCAGGGGTTTCCGTTGTCCTCGAGGACTTTGATTCGAACTCCGGCGAAGAGGATGCCATGGACGAGGACGGGGACTGGGTCTATGGTGTGACGATGCCTTCCCGAACGAAGTGGAAAGCTATGCCTATACCTACTGCTATGCCGCCTGTGAGGGCGCCCACGCCAAGACCAGAGCCTGCCTCAATGCCCCCACAATTGTGTGTTTGAGATGTCTGCCGAATGATATGTGAGTACTGCTTCGACCCCTTTCTTTTCGTGATGAAACCTATTCAGACCTGTTCCGAGTCCCCTCGGGGATGCAGAGGACAACCTTATATTGCCTTTTATGTTTCTGACCCTGCTCTCCTCATCGTACTGGTGTTCATCAAGACTAACTTGTTATTTCTAGGATCATCTAATTATACGATATCGTTTTCCTGGGACACATTGTACTTCTACCAATACGTGAGTATTTACACCCGCTCCTCACTTGTACTATGATGCAAAACCTTATCAGACCTGTTCTGACTCTAATGGAGACAACCTTATATTGCCTTTTTTTTGCTGATCTTCTTCGCACCCCGCCGTATGTTTTACCTGATGCTGACTGCTGTTATGCTTCCAGATTTCTCGCACTGCTTTCATATCCACATGCATTTATGTTTTCGTAGCATCGGACATTTCTCGTAACGATAATGGGACATTTACATAGGGTGTACTTTTATGTGTAACATTGTAACCGTTTGGACTGGATATGGACAGATAGAGTGGATACTCGTATACGCACCTCAGCTTAAATTGTGAACATGAACAGGAATTGCTGGTACAAACCTTGACACCGTCGTAAACGTTTGCCGCAGTTGGGCGCTTCGCTAACCTGGATCGCGTGATCTGGAGTGTGGACTGGCGCTCTTGCACTCACTCCCAACTCCCGTGAATTGCTTCAAGCGAGAGCCCAATGTAAGTAGGTGTTTACGGTTAGACGATCGATACTGAGGTGGACTCTTTCACACAGGAAAAATGTTGCCAGCTGAGCATCAAATGCCTGAAGTAGAGCGGTCTTGATAAGGGAACAAACTATTCGGAAACCTTCATGGCTTCGCACGTCGGGCTCAGTTTACTAACAGTTTACTTAGTGCGTGATTCGTGTTCTTGATTTCCACCTTTCATTATTGAAATTCCAAGACCACTACCTAGGCTTACTGCTGTAAACGATAATTTCCTCTGCGTTGCCAACAAGCAAGATTCAACACGTCCCTTGTTGAAAGCTCGAACAGAAACACCTTCTGAACACCCGATGCTATTCAGTTCGAGAGCCTATCGAAGCAGTTCTATAGCCTTGGGATACCACAGTTACAGTATTCCATTGCTGCATCTATTGCGCGGTTGAAACTTCGTTCAGAAACGGCTCTAAGGCCGAATCCGAAGTATTCTTGGGGCAGTCTGCTCAGGTTGGCACTCCCGATGCATTTCCAGTTCGAAGCTCGTCCCTTCCTCGCACTTGCACTGTCGTTCACACGAATGATAATCCTCCTGGCTGAACACGATCACCACGATGGAGAACGTCAAAGATTCTGTCAGTTTCTAGCATCGCAAGAGAATTGATTATAGGTGCCGAATTATCGCTCCTGGCCTCGTGCCCTGTCAAGAAGAGTGAAGCATGCTTCCTGAAATTAGCGGCTTAGAGAGCTTTGCTCTACTCTAGGGTGACGACGGTGACGGCTGCACATCGGTTGGCGAATGCCAGTCGGACGCCGGATGCACTTGACGTGCCTGTACAGGAGGTACGGTGGATGCTTGTGACCCGGCCGTCAGAAATGAAAGCGGGAGCGAAACGAGATGGGCAAGGTTTTCGAAAAGCGGACTTGATTTTAGGTCAGTCCTTTACAATCAAATAATCCACAGACTCGAAAAAATCACCATAAACAATTTCTGGATCTCATCCTCGGGGCGATTGTAGTGTCCCTTACCTTTCCTACTCCGGTGGTTGTACTCAAGTAACCACGGCCCGTCAAGTGCTTAGCGCTCGCCGAGCGCAGCATTGCTTATTGTTTTGACTAATAGCAAATCCGGGAGAATGTTCGAATTCTGTTTCGACGATACCTCGGACAACCTATCACCAGAGTGCGAGCTCCGAGACAAGGACCAGGCATGCTCGCTGTTCCGCACGGTTCCGCCTATGGCCTCGTTTTCTGATGGGCTGCAATGTAAGCCTAAGTATACTCTGATGGGGCCGCACAACTTCAAGGACTTTTGAAGCTCACATTTATTGAATTGTCCTCTGCATACCTATGAGGCTGCTCAGTGCCACGGAAGACATCTACAAGCTGTATAAATTTGACAGTGTGAGTCGCAGACTATTCTCAAAAATAAGAAGTTTCTGTGGCTCAGAACTATTTCATAGTACCGTGCACGTGTGTATCCACACGGAAGGAGATAAGCTGAGCTTCGGCTGCTAGGTCTGGACAAGACAAAGACCAGCTATCGCCATCAGACCTCAGCTTGACATTTTCATCAGCGCTGTGCGTTTGACATCCCAACAAACTAACCATTGCGTCGGACCGCTGCAAGACGCGTTCATAGGCACGACTCGGAATGGATAGACTCTTGCTCTCTCTCTCTCGCTCTTGATCAGTCCTGGACTCCTGGTTCTGCACCGGTGATGTATATTTCTCGCTCATCGGACTACCATTTACCCGGTTGATGGTGAGCCCTTCCTGCTCGTCTACTGGTCAAACGTTAAATTTCAGCTCCGCTCAGGGTACCGGTTGGTACAAATCACACATCTATCAGGTCTAGTGGCCGAAGTTGACCGCTTTCTATCTTGGGATGTGCAATCGGCGCGCAAATGGAAACAGGAGGAGTTCAAAGAGAATTTAACACCTACACGTGTCTATCTCGCTGAAAAGAGCAATAACCCCGACGTGATGGTACCCCGATGTGTAGCCGACCGGTAGTAGTATGATTATTTGTTTCTTTCACTTTCTTTCACACTCTCAGGTTGACGTCTGTTGACGTATCCATCTTTAGAGTACTTCTGTTCATCAAAGCATCATCTTCGCGCTTGAAGGATTATCCTTTCAACAAAGGCTTGGTAACCCAAGGTGCTAGTGAGGGTATGATGCACATATAGCTAACACTTATTTAGACGTCATCAAGACTTCGGTGGTGGTTATTCGAAATGAAGATGGGGTGGTCCTTGTGTATCGTTTGGTTCGTATGCACCCCCTCGGAATTCCTTGGTCTTGGCTGTGTTACTTGGGCAACGATTTTGCTTCCGTGGCTAAACTGGCCGTGATGGCGGGCCTGGACGCGTCACTCTCCGACGCAGGTATTTTCCAAACTAGCCTTTAATGGGCCTAGGTCCATTTTGGCCCACGATTCATCCTTTGTCCCTTGTCATACTCTGAAGTTGTGGTGGTTCAACACTCGAGTACTAATCTGAAGAGTTTAGGCCCTGGCAACTCGACCTATCTTCATAATTGCGCCTTTCCATCGAACGATTGTTAACGCGATGTTTTACTGGCCAGAACCTGCTAGAACGGCAATCATTTACGGCTCCGACTAACTTTCGTTGTGACCGCCGTTTCCGCCGCCTCACAATGAAGCGAGGCACTTCGCATGGAACTAGTGAACAACAATATGGAGATGCCAGGCGCCTCCCTGCACCTCCTTGATGGGGCTCATCAGGGTTGCAATATGTACCCCAATTCAGCTATCCGAGAGCTAAACCCAAGCGTTGATTCGGAACTTCGGCCACACTATTGACCTGATAATACCACGAAGGCTTCGGACATGAGATATCCCTGTGGATATATGCCGTATGGATGAAAACAAGTCAAGATAGGGATGGCGTTCTGAATTCTGCCTTGCGCATGGACCGACTTGAAAGTTGGACGCGAGCTGACTTTCGGTCGCATCGATTCTAAATCATAATGTTTTCGAATCTGATGTTGGAATTACCTGAGTATACCCTTTACGACAGCCTATTGGCATAGACCAAAGGATTCGAGCCTTACATCTGTGATGTAATCAATCAATTCTTCATGAGCCTTGGACTGGAAAACTGCCAAAGGGGTATATGATATTACCACCTCAAAAACTTTAATTCGACCTTGCAACAAATTGCTCAATGACAAGTGTTGGTGTTAACGCGACCTTAATTCCACCAAACCTTTGGGGGTAGGCTCGTACCAGAAATCACATTCAATATTTAAAATGTTTTAAGAACGACAGCCGACTGGCCTGTGATCAGCTTGTTCCTCGGATCGTGGGACCCCGCGGAGTTGTCTGATTTTTGTCGAGGATTCGGCAACAAAAGCAGCTTAGTGATGCAGATGTGCCTGCGTCCAGCTGCGTTCCGGCAAATTATTGTTGCTGCAGTCGCATGATTATGGTCCTTGCGTTAGAAACGATGTCAGTCTCCACCTTGAGGACAATTGGGGCGGAAATACCACACCACATGGATGAGCAGGATCAGTGACTAGTGACTGGCCATTGCTTTGTCGTACGACGTAGAGCGCCAACGCGCCAAAGCGGTGGTTTGAGCCGAATTCTGATGGCTCAGAGTTTGCTGTTCTGATTGCCTGGACCGGGCACTTTTCTTTTTCTTCGATCGTGATCGACTGCCTTTTGAGATAGCAAAGGAAGATGGGTGGATATATCAGGATATAAGTATCTGAGATCAGAGGGCTGCACGATACCCAGCTCCCGATCCCCGATATTTTCATTCTCCCGCCGTGGCCCTGCCACCACCTCCGCTCACACTTCCATAACCATCTAGCGTGATGCTGACCACCCGAAGTCGCATTCAAGGATGGGAGCCGGCTCGTTCGGAAGGTGACGAGGTCATCTTGTCTTCACAACCATGCCAAATCTTCACCTTCAACGTCGCAGGCGTAAGCGCAGACACGCCACATACCTATTCCGAATCCTCGACCTCTTCGTCCTCATGCTTCCGTCAAGACATGCAACCAGTCTCAGAGGCACCCAACCCCCGAAAGGGAAGTCCAGGTTGGATACCCCGTCCGAGGAATCCTTTCATCATCTTCCGATGTGACTACGTTCGAAAGCACAGCGGCTCCAAGGCCTCAGACAAGTCTCTGTCAAAACGAGCAGCCGAGGCATGGCGGTGTCTTCCAGCGAAAGATAAGGAGTATTATTTGCGGCTGGCCGACGACGCGAAGGTGGCGCATGAGCGAATGTATCCTGACTATGTCTACAAGCCAAGGAAAAGGGTTGCTTCAGGCCCAGTCGGCTGTAAGTCATCGTCTCGCAAGCATCACCCTTATCCTACCGGGCAGCGTTCATGCGCCAAGAGCCAGCAGCCTGTATCCCTAAAAAACGACGGTGCCGATTCTTCCAGGCGAAGGTCCACGTCTCTCCCGCTCAAGACACCATCCATACCATTCCTAGTTCGACCAGAACCCCCTACCCACGCTGCCAGGCGAGCGATGTCCGTGGAAAAGTCTACTACACAAGCACAGAATTCTCCCGTGGATACAAGTATCGATGGTACTGAAGGCACCGTGACTGTAAGTCATCATATCAGACTTTGTATCAATCAAGGTGCTCACCTCTTCGTTAGGCCGTCGCAGACATGGTTATACCAGAACCATCAGAAGGCGATGGCGTTGGTTATGGCACATCGCCACTCGATGCCGTCTCTTCCTCCTTGACCAGCTGGGATGGCGTTTATTACCAATCGAGTAATGCACAAGTGATGCCCTTCGAGCCGTACTGGCCACCCGATTCAACCTGTACCTCCCCTTCGACCGCCTCAACGACTCATCACTACTGCTACGATGAGGCTCATACCGGCGAGACTCATGTGATAGGACAACAGCCCTGGCAGCACGAGACGTACACTACCAAGCAATACCCATATTACACGGCGTACCCGTATGATACCCAGCTTGGCGAGGTTAGCCTCCACGCCGCCGCTCGTGGATACGCTTTGGGTAACTTTGAGCGTGGCATGAACGAGTATGCTGCAACGAATGGAGATTGCCTCGCATTTGATATGTCCTACGAGGAGGAGCAAAAAGTCTTTGAAGGGTTCATCCGGTTCTGACCTATATTAATCTTGATTTTCCTTGTGGTATGATGTTGTTATTTTCTTATTGATAAGTTATGGCCACGAACTCTTTGTATGTAGCGATACCTCCTGTCTTCTCATATGTCTATACGCAGTAATCTGTAGGCTTGACATTAATTCAGCTGTATTTACTTGTAATGTAGTATAGTTTTAACTTACCTTTACGATATTCGGAAATGCTCGCTCTGTGCTGGCAGCATTTGATACCATTTCTTTGAGTGAAATTCACGACTAACGGACAAATTTACAATTCGTATTCGAAAGGAGCCTGCTTTCGTTGATTGATATCAATGGTGTACGACGGAGACTTAATATCGTCATCTTACTTTCTTGTTTCTTTGCCGGCTACCTTCAGCCTTTCACCCATCTAATTATCCCGTAGGGTGTTGCTGCAGTGTCCTTGTTGGGCATTGTGTCCACGTAAATGCCAATTTCCGCAATAGAGGTGCCAAGCTTGGAGGAGGAGGCATTCTCTTCCAGTATTAGGCGACAACTTTGACCTCTCTCCCCGTTAAGGGTCGTCAAATTCCATTCGAACAACTGTGAGCGAGAAGTAACTGGATCTTCCCCGACAACATAAATTATTTGTCGTTTCAGCCCCTCTATCTCAGCTGAGGCGCAAGAAAGAAGCACATGGGATATCCCAATTGCCGAGGAAGGATGTTCAGCGTTTGAAGGTGGCTCTGTGGGAACCTGAGCAATCTTGTGAGACTCCTGAAGCGGCTGAGAAATGAAGGAGGGCGTACTCTTAAAGAGCGATTAGTGATGTCCCCGCAGAAAAACGGCAGGATTCCTGTTTTCTCGGCTGGAGGAGCCGTGATGAGCCATTTTAGAACATTGCCATCGGGTCTCGTCCTCCCACCGCTCTGTTCAGGAGCGTAGAGATCATCATGACCGTCCGATCTCGCGCGGTTGTTAATGATATCCGATATTCGACATATTTCTGAACCATTTCCTAGAAAAGCGTAGTCGATCCATCCTGGAGAACTCTTTGCCCATCTGTGACTATCGCGTTTAAGCCTTGCGGGTGTGCCAGGTGGGTACCACGATGGTGGATGTACAAAGGATATCAACTCTAGATAAACGCCGTCCTTCAACACCTAACCCATGCGCTGTTCAGTTTATTGTACTTCAAAAAAAAAGAAAAGAAAACTTACTACAAGTGCATTTTCCGTCAAGCCGTCTGCATGTTTGCCACCGGGCAAAACACTATCAAAGAGTCAATCTTTGTTACGAGTCCGAGTGTACGAGGATTCGTCTTTATGAGCCAAAAGTTTCCTTTTTGGGACCCTCTTGTGTGCGAAAAAATTTCTACATTTGTCGCGCTCGGCAGGGATCGGAGATGAATGTAAGTATTTTTGACCGACGCTCTGAAAATAATTCTTTAGCAATATCTCGGAACCCCGTGCTTGCAGACGCTTGCATGTTAGCGGGCCAACTAGTTGCATTATGAGTATATGAATTACACGCATACTAATAGTCAATAACACGCGCGAAACGTTTCGGCGGTACAAGAAAGAGTCTGGCCTATACATTTTTGAAAAACGAATGAACGTGAAACGAATGGGCTGGGCTTGTGAATGGTCACACGGGACGATAGAGAGAATTGCGTTGGTGAGACGAGACAAGAAGTATGGTGTGACCGTTCGAGCGTTCGTTTTGTTGCGGGTGAGTTTAGACTGCCTGTCCTATGACCTACGTAAACGGAGTTGTCAGCGTGAAGCAGGCCTGTAAAGTACAGGATAAACAAGAGGAGAGACTTGCTGGTTCTGAATCTGATTGCGACTCGGCGTCTAGACGAATCTTGCCCTGGGACTTGGGTACGTGTTCCTCGTCGGCTTCAAGGTCGAGAACGTGATGCTGGGACGAAGTGAGAAAACAACGGAAGACCTTTCTTTCTCGTTTACTCACCGTGCTAGGGGCTGCGGCCGCGGAACGTGGGGTGTTGAAGGTCAGCGAAATGCTACCTATGAAAGCGGTTCCGTCGCCAGAGGTGTTGGATCGACGAAGCTCTTCGCGAGAATTAAGTCTGTAAAGGGCGTGTACCGATATCAAACGACTAGTAGCGACTGGGTAAGTGCACTTACGTCGAGAAAAACGAAGTAGAGTGGACTAGAGGACCGTAATTTGATTAGTATGAGTCATATATAGGTGATATATAGTTGACAGCGCGTACACCGAGCAAGTATCACATAGAATGCGATGTAAAGGAATGTATCCGGCCAGATCGTGATCTGTGAATCATAAGTTAGCGTCAAATCCAAGCGAACGAGAACCACACCGTTATCAGGGACAATATAGCACATATCCTATAATTGGTTTGGGGCGAAAAGGTATGTAAGACTACAGTGCTCTTTTGGCAAGTATGGCACTTACGATGTTAGCAAGCCCGTTCTCACACAAAAATATATCAGTTTCGCCATAATTCTATCAGTACTGCAGCGACGGCTTTCTTAGCAGGTGTCTTGGTTTGAGTCAGATTGCGTCTTACTCGGGCATGCCTGACTTTGAGGACCAGAGGTACCAGGACAGTGACGCCGAGATCGCGACATCGGTACCGGCGCTCAATGCATTCACAACGCGCGATAAAACCTGGTCATATTTTTTTCAGTGTCTTTGCGACGGTCGATCTTGAGATGCTTACATTCAATTGTTTCAGTTCATTAAATGTCGCGATTTGCCACCTAGCGGTGTATGGAGTTATCAGTGTTAGTATTTCAAAGCATGAAGTGGCTTACGATTGTCCGAAGTATACTGAAACGAGAGTAAATAGATCCAACGTACAGTAAAGCCTGTGACGGTCATTCACGACGCACCCATAGTTACTGCAAATTCTGCTAGCGCCAGGAGGATCTGAGTCATAGACAGTGCGTGAGCACAAGGCAGGTGTTGTGTTATATCTATACTTACGAGTATCGTAGTGATGGACAATGTCTTCTGGCTAACTGTATGTAGCACATTGGTACGGCTTGGTGTAGAACTTGGTAGGAAAAGACGTACATATCCATAGTCTCCACAAAAGGAAACTGCGATGGAAGCTAGTAGAGTCGGATATCGTTCAGTGGTATCAAATAACCCACAATTGGACTATCATCGCGATCACGCCCTATATATCAATTAATATAAAGGATGTGACCTCGTAAACGAGCCGTACCGTGAAAACTATCATTAGCTGTAATAGTTTAATAAACTTTGAAGAAGGTAGTCAAGCTAAGATTTACCAATAACGTCCTGGCAAACGTCGTCAGTGTTATAGATACGATCAGTCACAGAGAAACGCTTACCAAATAATCCGGTCCAGAGCGTCGGGGTTGGAGAAATCTTTGACCAGGTAAGAGTATAGAACATGAGAGATCATAGTTTGATGGAGGGTGTCCATTATGCTGGATTTGAACCTTGAGTTATCATGCTTCGTAGTTCGTGGCGCGAGTCTCACACAACAAAACCGACCTGAAAATATAATTGAGTGCCGTCTACTGAAGTGCGACAATCCACACACCATCGCCTGCATTCTCCATGAATCCTTTCGTCTGTATATCTATATAAATAAAGATTGTTAATGGGGGAGCTCGTCGAGTATTAACTGGATTCGAATACTCGGTAGTAGGACCATGCTTGATAGCCTACGACGCCCCAAAGACTATTGAATGTAAATTGAATTGGTTTGACCTTGAATTTATGGTAGGCCTACATGGACGCCAGGAGAATTCCGACGAACAGGGCGCCCATCTGTAGGATGCGTAGCACCGGTCAAACGTGTACATTGTTTAGCTATGGTAATGACTACAGACTTACCGTCTTGTCGATGCCATGAACAGGTGTCTCTGAATTAGTTGTCGTCATTTTGGGAGAGGAGCGTGAGGTGGCTCCAGCCGTTGGTTGGTCTTTTATATTTTTGAACAGGTCGCGTTTGATCCGGTTTTGATATATTTGATAGGTCGATGGTAAGTGGTTACTGGTATTCTCGGAGAAGTTCCAGAAGTAAATGACTTAGCAGGCTTAAACGTAACGCTCCGCGAGTTACTCGCTAAGAATGGGAACAAAACCAATCTTTAGGCTCGAATCTCGTTGGAAGGACCCTTCAGCGAGACAAATTGCGTCTCCGCTAAGCAACGACCTTCGAGGTGTGATTCAATCGGATCCGAAGAAGCTGGTACGATACGACTTACAACAAAAGGCCAATAGCTCGACGCTGAGCACTCTGACAACTCTTATGAGAAACACGGCAAGAGGCAAGCTGATCACCACATACCATTCACTAGCCATTGTTATGTTTCGCAAGAATGTTCTAGTTTTCAGTTTTCTCCCCCCCTCCTACCCTGATCGCAAGATTGGATCTACATTGCCGCACGGCCGTTCAGGGTCTGCGGGGACCTTGAAATGATAGAAAACATTACCAAAGATGCAGTAGACCTATTTCTTAGCGACAATTCTTTAGGCAATTGGCACTGTAAGGCGAGTTCGATGTGACTTGCGAGAACCAACGTCGTCAAGCACGGAGACATCCGGTTTCCCACGATAGCCGCTCTGATATACCTTGCTTCACTGGAAAAACAACTTTAATTGCACGGATCAAGATATATTTCGTACACATTCATCTTATTCTACTGTAAACACATCGCTCGTCCTGTTACATGTCATCCTGTTCGTCGTAAGAACAATCAGTCTCTATTCCGGAGTCGTCAGGATCCTCATATTCGCCACTGTCTTCACTGGCTCCGTCCAAGGTAGAAAGAACTATGGCGAACATGAGGTTGAAGTGAGCGGTCGGGTGGCTGGGATTCGTGTCTATGTTCCAGGGTCCGGCTAATGTGAAGCCGGGAATGACCAGAGAACCAACAGGGATTTCACCTTCGTAACGCGGCATAGCAGACAAATTGTCCCAGTTTGAGGATTCTGGTCGGAATCCTTCGATACCACTGGGACCATTGGGTCTGCCGTCATATATAGGCACTGCACGATCCTAAGTCTTTTTGTTTACAATAATCAGATTCGGTTAAGAGACTTACTATCATGATGATAGAGCCTGAACGGTGCGTCCACCGGTAAAGGCATCCTTGGGCGCTCATTCCTCTTGCTCTTCGTTCGGCTGAAACGGTTGAGGTCGCGTTTGTTTGGACTAGCTAAAAGATGGTCAGATTACTTTCCCAGTGTATAAACGCAAAATTTACTCACGATTTTTCCTTACGCTCCCTTGCGATTTTTGCTTCTTCGATTGAAGACATAAGGATCCACCAAATATAGGACAATGGACAACATTGTCGCCCATAAGAGTACATATGAACGCGCTTGCGTATTCGAAGTCCTGTGACATTAGCTGGACGTAGAGCTTCCTGGCAAAGTTGTCGACTTCGCCGCTGCCTCGGACAAGTTCCGAGCTTGTTACGAACCCAGGACATACAAATGTGACCGGGCGATCTGCATGCGATCCTTGATGGACGAGACATGCATCCAGTTCACGACCTGTACGAATGTTCTGTGGCGCCGACCTCGTTATGTTGATATAGATCTCATGCTTCTCGAACGTCATCATACGAACTAGCGCACTAGAAGAATAAGGATTGAGATGGGAAAGACTATTAGAAACTGTAGACGTACGTTTGTTCCAGTCCGTTTAGCTGCCTCATGATAGGTCCATATCTAGCCGTGCATACTTCCCTAGCCGCCAGGTCTTTTGTACTGAGGTACGGTACGAGCTTTCCGGCAGTCATTCTGAATGAGTAGGTCAGTATCCGGCCATAACGAACTATTGAATAACATACTGAGGAACCCATTCTTGCTGTGCGAATTCGGAATAAAATGGTCGGAGTACTCGATGCTGTAGTCTTGCTTTGAATATTTGTTTCGCCACAGGATGTAATTCGCTAGTCAGATCAAAATTGATATTTAGATTGCGATAGGATAATAGAAATTTCGTATGGTAACTAACCTGGGTGCTTGAGTACTTTGAGCCGACATAGTGTTTGAAGGACCTGCTGCGTTCTCGTCCTTGTCGCTTTCCGAGCTGAGTGTAACTGAGGTGTCTCTGTCGGTTTGCACTGGGTTAGCAACGCGAGGTTCTTTTGTCTTTGACTCTGCTGGAAGCTGCGCTGATTTAGCGTCACTATTCGGAGCGGCATTAGTGGTGATTGTATATGCATCAAGAAGGGGAACAACCCACCGACTAGCATGCGATGCTTGCATGGGATCTGTTGTTGCTGTTTTTGTGCTCGTGGCCTCGCGATCATGGTTACTTTGATCTATCTTCCTGCGTTGCGCCGAGTGATCTTCAGAGACACTATGATAAATACTTGTCAGTCAGGTCTGTCGCGGACGCAAATTACTGACTTACTTTTCTCGTCCACGTTTAAGGTTGGTATTCTTCTGGTACTGGGCGTTGGAGAAATTTTTGGCCATTTCTTTTTCGTCCCTGTAGTATAAATAGATAAGGTCTTGCCAAGAGATGCTTCATGTCAAGCACGTACCAGTCTGGAGAGAGTCGCTCAGTGAATTTCTTCGGGACACTGGTAGAAGTGGAAGCGACGTTCGAAGTGGCTGGATTATGTATTTTGAGCAAAGGTATCTTCTGCTTGGGTCCTTGTTGCTGTGCTTGAGTTGGCTTGCGTTCGTACACGATCTGAGAATAGTCTTCGTAATACCTGAGAACGATGAGAATCGTCAGAAAGAGAAGTGTACTGATAATTGAAAGAAACTCACTCTTGATTAGCTTCCTCCCCGTTTTGCGATCGCTCATTTTGTTTTCGCCTGATGAACTGAGTCAGCGTAATATCAACCTGTTTGAGTGATAATGGGTCTTACAACCGTTCACTAGTACGGCGACCTTTTGTTTCGTCGATCATAGTGTTTTCCTCAGTACGAGCAGACGTCGCAGAATGATCACCATGCCCGCCTACCAAGAGTGGGTTCAAGTTGACCGAGACATCGCCAGTGATTCCAGGAAGGGTACCAAACTTGGGCGAGGCGGGAACTGCGAACCGTACCATCTTTTCAGGTACACTGGCATGGAGATTAATGATTTGAGATAGATGCTTTAATGATGAACCAACCTCCCGGGATGCTCGCTTGGAGTCGCAGAGGACTGACTTTCTTCCTGGCACATAAATTGTAGCGGAGACACTGGACGTGTCATGTTGGCAGGTTTGAGCTTTGGACTGTAAGGATAAATTATTTGCGTTAGAATTCTGCCCTCGTATGCATAGACAACTCTCACCTGAAAGTGACGCCTGTGTCGAGACCGCGTTCGCTATTGCCGGCGATGCTCTCGGGTTCATTTCGACGCGATGTATTAGCTGTCTTGCCAGCGTTTCGAAAGATCGGGGCAGGCAAAGAGGGTTTAAGCTGTGCTTGAGTCTTTGGGGCCATTGTAGACGCGCGTTTGTGAAGACTTTAGAGCAAGATATTGGTTCTTGGATTGGTTTGGAGGACTTGATCATTGCTGAGAAGATTTCATCGTACTTTATACTACTCGTCGCATGGAAAAAAAAAAAAAATACAAGCGCACCTTCTTTGGTCCTAGGAGATACCTCTCACATCTTCATTTCTCGAGCGCGGACCAGAAAATTTTCCAGTGAATGCAAAGTTGACAGGTATTGTCCGAGAATGGCGGGTATGCGATAAATGGCTTGGATGTGTAAAAAAGCTAGAGAAACGTTGTCATAGAATATAAATAAAGTGGAGTCGGAACCTTGCACAACGACAGGAAGGGAAGAGAAAGGGAAGAAGGTTTACGAAGCGCTGTTTGGGAAAGGTGCACGTGCACGCGTAGTTGACGTCACACCAGCTTCCCAACTTCGAGACCGCGGGTGAAATTTTCTTTCCTCCACTCTCATGACTTCGGACAGCGACTTGAATCAAGACACAGAGCGCTATGGTACCTGGCAAGTGATTTAAAAAAAGATTGCCTGTCCAATGCTGTAATGACTAAGTACACGACTCTAGCGACCCCGAATTGAACGAAGTTTGACCGCATCCGACCACTCAGCATTATCAAAATACCGGTTGTAAACCCGCGCACAGGCGTATCTCCCGGGGCATATAACACATCCAGATCAGTCTGAAGTTTTCGTACTCCCTGCCACCTATCACACCTGCTATGATTGACAATTACGACGTGGAAGGCGCTAGTAAGTCTCTTTGTCTGTCCACAATGTAGATTCCAACTCTTCTCATCGCAGAAGTCTGTCTTGATAACTGGTTTGTAACCAGGAACGCGGCCGAGCATTCAAAACCGAACGTGTCGCAGGTTGTTGAAGTCAGTGTCTTGCTTTCTGTCACAATGTATAGCACTGAAAACCGTCCATAGGGTACACTTCAAATGGATACTATCCACGGCGGTATACCGTGTGCTTGGAGGATGGTAACAAACCTTGAAGAGCCAGAAGAACTCGTCTTCAAAATCCAAGGTGTGGCTTCTTTCATTGACCTGCCTCCTTTCACGAAGTACCCTGGCAAGTGAGTGCTGACAATTATGTTTATTATCGTCTTCGTCCTTAACCCTTTTCGTTCTTAGGCGTGCTCGCGCTGGATTTCTTCGTCAAGGCCTGACTATCACGGGCTTTGGTTCTGGAGAGTTCCAGAAGGCCGTCGATGGCATCAAGATTGTAGACCATGTTTTGAAGAGAAATGTTCCGGTGCCAGATGCAGAACCATTGGCCTGCTTTGGTGAAATTGACGGCGCCACTACCCTCCACATCAGTAACCGCTTTTTCTCTCCTCGTCGCCTAGTCGAAGGGGAGGCAGCCGTGAACTTCGCGCAAGACGTCGACCCCTATGATATCCTTCGGAAGCTAGCAGGGTCTGACTTCGTCCACACTAAGGAGAACGTCGTGACATATGAACGGATCAAGAGTATTGTTGACCATGACGACATCAAGTGAGTTTTTTTCCCCTTTCTGTTTACGACGATATACTGTAGACGGTCTTACAATATATTATACAGATTCGAT
Source organism: Paramarasmius palmivorus (assembly GCA_037176845.1). Classification (NCBI taxonomy): domain Eukaryota; kingdom Fungi; phylum Basidiomycota; class Agaricomycetes; order Agaricales; family Marasmiaceae; genus Paramarasmius; species Paramarasmius palmivorus. The sequence goes on along the minus strand of JAYKXP010000046.1, from coordinate 310,616 downwards.
CCTGCCTCTCCAGCTGTCTTCCGAACTGGCGACGTAGTGGAAGTTCAGTTTACCATGATGCTCGTTCCTATCGGAAAGGGTGGGCGACCACCATACAAGACGTTCCCTGTTTTGAGGTCAATCACTTTACTTGAAGATACGTTTAGCCAGGTATTTATCTTTGCTGTGACTTAGAGTGGCATTATGCTCACACCAACTACGACACGTAGAAAGCTGCTGTCCAAAGCATTGTCGGTCCGAAGGCCAGAATCACGTTGAAGAGGGACGCAGGTAATTGGAAAGAAACTGAAGAAACTACTGCGAAGCAGATGCGAAAAATGAAGATCTGATTAGACTCCAATGTATCGTTCTATAGAATTTTCTTGCACAAATTCACAGCTCAGTTGTTTGTCACTCAGTGTCGTAAAGAAGGAGGGGGAAATCGGTTTCATTGATCCCACATGTCGCAGCTATGCAACACAATCCGTGCACCCCGGCTGGCTACTTCCGAGGACCTGATTTCGTGGTGAATAGTCAGGCGACCGGTCAGATGTGTCGAGAACGTTTGGAAGGCGCTCCGCATTGTTGGGACGTATTGATGTACTTGGTTCACAGGATTGAACATAGCTGGAAGCTACTTTGGGGGAAAAATTTGCTACGGTCTGATGTTACAAGGATTGTCTTTCTCGAATTCTTTCGTTATAGTCCAGTCGTTCACTTGCTCAACCGATCGACTGAATCTGGATACACGAAACGATCACCGGGACGCACTTCATTCTGGCAGACAACAAATCCGAGGCAAACTGAGCGTAAAACATTCCGACGAAAGGTATTTTGGTGCCTCGGCCTTCCTGCTTGCAAAGCGAGAATATAGATATCGGTGTATTAATTCCCGCTGCCTTCGGTGGATGCGACGCCGATTGAAGTATCAGTGGATCTTCTTTTTTTTTTTTTTTTTTGCAGCATTGACATGACAGGCACCACCACACCACCCAATAATCTATACCGTGGACATAGAGATTTGGATCCATCTCGTCGCATCTGAATCCCGCGCTGTGGGGATCGGGATCATGAAAGAAGCACTGAAAAAAAAAAAACGTCAGTCAGTCATCGCTTGTAAAATTTTCTGATGTCTATACCAGGTCCGGAGCGCCCTTATATTTAATACCTGGATCAAAGTCGCTATTCTCTAACCCAATTGATGCTACGCCTTACCCCTGAACATTCGCAAGAAATTCTCCTTCGCATTTGTCGTTGCCTCCAGGTTCACGAATTGCTTCCCCTTCGCACAGTCTCTCGCCAATTTCGTCGTACCGTCGTCAAGGTTCTTATGGAGCATTTGATCATCGAACCAGCTACCATCGACCTCGTACGACGCTACATCACGTCGGTTGTAGAAAACACAAGGCAGCCCCGAATTGTCCGTCACGTAGTTCTGGACGTTGCCCTCTCCCAGTGGGAGATATTGCACCACCTCCATTTTACTTGCGCCAATCGAAAGACGAAGTGTCATTCCTTGTCTGTCGCTTGCTCTGCTCGTGACCCACGATGGAAGGATTTGACAGAGACTTTTATAAAACACCTCGTTTCACTACTTCCGAATCTGACGACACTCGTTATCAAACCAGTCGATCCCAACTTTCAGTATAAGCTCCTCGGGTCGTACGAGTCGCTGGTCAGCTTAACCCTACACTCACCGCTACACTCGCCGCTTACCGCTACGTCGGTCCCCGACGGTTGGTTGTCTCTCATGCTCCCTCAACTCGAGGAAGTAACCCTTATTCAGGAGACATCCTTGGCATTTGGACAAGACTCCTTGCCGATGCTATTAGCTAAATACGTCAATGCGCCGCGCATGAAGGAAGCGTCCATTATTGGTATTGTCGACGGGCGGATTATCGGTGTGCAGGAGTTTCTGTTTGCATTTGGTTCCAGCCTCCAGGTGGTGAAGATACTTGGATGTTTCTCTTTTAACGGTACGCCTCGCCTTGTAACATTGATGCCTCCTCGCTCAAGTCCCTTTATAGACTTTGAAGAAGTCCCCCTACCTAGACTTCCGCACGTCACTGCTTTACACCTGGAACTGAACATCGCCAATCGAATAATGTCTAGCGACGTCAAGGCTGCGGACCTTTTTCCATGCCTGCAAACCTTTGTCCTAGAGAGTGACTGGAAAACGGTCGAGACAGGGTCTTCGGACGTTGACTGGGACGATTTGCAGAGGGTTTTGCTCTCTGTCGCAGAGCTTCGACCAGTCCCGCGACTTGTTTGCGGGTATAGAGGTGCACGCGAAGTTCAATCCGTTCGGAAGATCTTTACCCGAGTCTTTGTTCTGCGACTCTTCGAAGAGACTATAGACCAATGGGACGTGACGGCCCATTTCCCCGACATGGACCAAATGAGATGTGATCCCCTTCCACAGCGCACCCTCTTCGCGGATCATGACGAAAAGCAGGAAGAAGGACAGGAATCGGTTCGTAGGAAACGAGCACAATACGGAGTCCAGCTTACAAGTATATGATCGCCTACGCCTTGTCTCGTTTCTTGATTGAAATAGTTGGCCATTCATTCAAATGTCCACCTTTTATAGATGTTTACTAGGCACCAAGAAATGATAATAGATTGTATCAGTGTTACATGCAGTCGTCCGAAATGTCTATGCAGCTCAGCGTGCTTATTTTCCTTTGTCTAATGAGCTGGTTATACCTGTCTTCGGCGTCTAAGGTCGTCCCAATAAACACCTCGACGATGCCACCCCGATATCGCAAACCACGAGTCACCAGGTCCGTTCTATGCAATATACCATCAGTCCTGATCACGACGAGTTCCGTCCGAGAACGGCACTTACTTCGACGAGTAAACGCCCGGATGCATCCCTTCTTGAACGATATAATGTGTGAAGTCATTGGAAGGCCTTCGAAGTATCTTGAAGATGCCGGTTGACTCGCACTCTCGATAATATTCGTTGGCTATAACGACGTTCTCGAATGGTCTCCATATCAAATGCTCCTTAGAACCTTCTTTGAGATATTCCGCAGCCCCGCCCTGCCTGGAGGATAGTAAGTACGAGTGAGTAAATGCAATTGTCTGAATCGTACCAGTTGATAAATATGCCATGAACATATAAACCCATATCGGGATCCTTTCCCAGATAAACTATCCAACGTTTGTATAACTGAGCCGAAGACGTCTGAAGTATTGGTGTGGGAGGCGTGCTACCGGGTCTTTTTCCAATGGAACAGAGCACGAGCAGCCGGGAACCTATTTCATCTTGCTCAGATCCAGACGGCGAGCAAGATATAGGACGGGGGGGACTAGCAACGAATGGTGGCGTATTAATGAAGCCCGGCCCCTTGGTTGAGGTAGACAAACTACTCTGCCAGTGGCTACTTGTAGTGTGGTGAATATCGATGGCTGAAGGTTCGACAGGACTAGGAAAGGCAGACGACGTCTGGAGAGGTGCCATTTCTTCGTTATTCCTTGAGTCGTCCTGTTTAGAAATCCCTCCAGACCCCTGCCATTCTTCTGACTCGACCCATCGCCATTCCTTAGCGTCGTCTGGCGTAGAACTAGTTGATATTCGACACTCAATTTCCGGCAAGTGGCGTGCATTGCAGTTGACTTCTTCAACCTCCTGGCCCGGAACGAGTTCGCAGTGACGGTCTTTTATTGCATTGCTTGGTCGGGAATCCTTGCTATCAGAATACGGTGTTTTTCCTGACAGCTCTGTACTGAGCAGAGCGGGATGGAGTGGCAAGGTGCATTCGTCGATAGGAGAGATTGGTTTAGCTCCGGTGTCGACGAGATGGACTCCTGCAATGTGGCACTTCTCGGTAAACGTCGAGTACAAAAAGGAGCAAATTCTGACCTTCGTCGAGTAAGCCTCTCGGGGCAGTCAATGTGTTGGGGGTCATGGTGGTCACGATGGGAAGGTCTCGTCAGGGAAGAAAAAGAAAAAGAAACGTAACACTCGCTCGTGTTCCTAATAATATATGATTCGACGGTGGTATCATGTTTGTAGCGATTGTATTCCATGACCGCGAACTGTTCAATTACCATCTCAGTTTCCGCAAGTTGTTCCCTCCTGCCAAGGTTAGAGTTCAAAGCTCCCATATACCTCTTTACCTCTGGACAAGGACGCCCTTGGTTCCTACCATTCTGAATCCAGCTTGGTCGACCTTTACTCCGAATGCAAGGCAATACAAAAAAAGCACCACTTCCTTGCGTAGCCGTCTCTATAAGCAGTCCTGGTTGCTTTAAAGCTGCAATTTCAACAAACCTGGCAGTCCCCGAGCGGCAAGCCACGCAAAAAATCATGTTGCAAGGTCAAGACGTGTATTTGTTCAACCCGCTAACCCTCCTGATTACGGCCACATTGTAACATATTATTGCGGTTTTATTCGGTGAGTTGTTTCTTACAGGTATTGTCCCTGTGAATCTAAAAGGTTTCTGGGTCAACGGTCGTCGGTCATTGATGGGAGTTGACCTTTACTCGAGCCCTGGATCCGGGAAATCTATATTCAACTAGGACGGAGAAATCCTACGTTTACAAGAAACGTTCTCATAAAGACATTTAGCCTCTGCGTTTCGGGGTGTAGAAAGAGTGCTTACCTCTGAAACGATACCTGTCCGATATAGTGTGACTGGTCTTGGTGCGCATCTCTGGTACAAGTATCTTGTTTTCCGACCCGTCTCGTCGAAGGCGACATTCAACGAGAAGGTACATCTTGACAGAGCAGTCACGAGCACGGTTCTTTCTTCTTTCGACTCGGGGAGCCTCACTATTGCAAGTAGTCTTTATTTGATATGTTCCTTTGTGTTGCTACTGACCGAGTAACCACTGGCATTCCAGTGCCCGTTCAGGAACGTCATCCACAACTGGGCAAAAGAGTAACGGGTTGTAATAATAACAATCCTCAGTCGTTCGTATACTGATCGATTTTAAGGGGTGGGGGATTACTTGACGGAAACATATTACGGGTCTAGGGAAATGCTAGAAAAGCTAGATAGAGGTACTGGTAAGCACTTGTCATCTGTTAGCTTATGACCATCTCACCGATGCATATTCTATAAGAATGGACACCACGAACGCGCTAGTGCATCTTTTTCTGCTGTCTGCCGTCGGTACAGTGTCCTTTTCAAGGTAATCCTCCGATACATCCCGCACATAACCTGGAATATGCCTTTTCAATGTCGTCTATTCGACAAGGTCGGTGTGTATGACAGCTAGTAGCGGCCGCAGACGAGACTGTCCAATTCAAGGTGGGAGTTTACGAAGTGAGACCCCTCGATACACGTGGCTCTCGCGTTTCAACCCTTCCTCCTTCTTTGAAGTCTCTCTTTCAAATCTCGCTGGCCATTGTCCTTTATTCAGCTACACGTAGGTGCGAAGTTTTTACTGTTGTATAGAACCATAAGGTTCGTAATAACTGTATCTGGTCATCTCAATCCTGAACTTACAGGTTTGTCCATCCAAAACCCCCATATCACCCTTCCTCGTCAAGGAATCCATCGCTGCGCAGCCTTTTCATCAGTCGAGAACATCCACCAGCCGACTCTTTGTTCAGAAGGAGAATTCTCTTTCTCTATGAGGTGTAGGCCAAGGAAGGTGCCGGCTTTGTGTCACCATTCGCATTGTCAACCTGCTCTCCAAAGCATCGTCGTGTGTCCACGCTCCGCCGCTCACTATATACGGGTATATTGCTTTTATTCAATTAGGGCCATACAGGTATGTGCCATGTGTATCTCATCTACAGACTTTTCTCATATGACTTTCAGGTTCGAAGTCGAGCAGCATTCTTCCGAAACCTTTAGAAGGCCTTGGGTTCCCAATAATCCGAGCCCATCTCGCATCACTCTATCCCAATACAATACTTACAAGCTCTTACGCCATGTGAGGTTGACTGGAAGGTTCATGTATTTCGATTCACTGCTTCACCGTCCAATGCAAATTTAGTGGATGGTTGCTTTGAAGAACAATGGGCATTAGATGTTAGTCTACGGGCGGTCGAATTACTAGTAGCCGACTTGACTTACGTTTCATTAGTCACACACACGACTGCAAACATCACGCCTGGCAGGGCGAACTCTTTTCCTTTCTTTAACTTTATCAGTCTTGTTGATCTATCTTGTTTTTCTGTGTCTGACGGTGGGTGATCCTACAATACATCTAGCTGGAAAATAAACGACCGACCGAATTCAGACAGAATGCAAACCACTACTACGCCAGCGACAACGACTCGTCGTCTTGCAGTCTCGTCTATAATACATGAACAAGATCTGCACCTGCTAGCCCTCAACCGCATCGCGAAGAACCCACCATTAACCCCCAGGATTACAAACTCCGATGTACTTGAACAAGGTCCAAACGATATTGTACAAGAGAGCAAACCACAATCAACGGAGAGCCACACAGCTCATCAACTCGCCGAAATACGAATCCCCAGTCCACCTATGGTATCCGTTCTTGCTTTCCTTAAACGTACGTCGCAGGGCGGAAGCAGACAGGTAGGTTGTTACCCTCTTTATGCCAAACTCGTGTCTGATCCATACTAGGGCGTCGAAGAACTCCGCGAGGATACGAGGCCATCACAAGTCGGTAACCTTTGCCCCTAGTCTCCATATCCAGTTTAATTCTGTGAACAGTCTCCTCGATCCTGCTTCGTCCACCGAGCAAGACCCACCCACGTGAGTGAGCAACAGCAGCGACGGGAAGCTCTAGAAAACGATCCCTGGGTCTTTAAAAGCTTACCTGCGACTGAAACCATTGTATGCAATGCATGCTACCGTCAAGTAGCTTCACACAAGGGGCGCCATTACGATCTATGGACTTGGAGGGCCCATCGGTCTAGATGTACGGTCATTCGGCAAATTCGGCGAGGCTTGGGATTGCCAGAAGTAAGTGATTTACGATATTTGCCTCGTCCCGTATCTAACAATGTATTGCAACCTATTACGAACCTTTTACAAAGGATGACGGTTACTGGGCCCACTATGACAGGAATATTGAGGATGAGAAGCGTCGCGGCAAAAGACGGTTCTGAGTCAATCAACGGGGCCGATAGCTATGTCTCTTTAGCGTCACGGTTTTATATAAAATCCTCTTGTATTCGCTCATGATCTAGTGGTTGACATCTTGAATAGTGATCGTCGGCCTCAGCTACTTCAAGACGGATCTCGGTCAACACCCTCGGTACCTATATATTACCTCAAGTCAAGCGAGATTTACTAGCACCTTGTGGGGTCATTACCCTGAATGAATTGTCTTTACGGTAGCCGGTAAGCGTGACTACTGCGGCGTGCGATGGTACTTTCAACCACTCGCCGTCACGATCAAAAAAGGGTAAGTTACTGCTATTGCCAGATCTTCTACATTACTGAGGCCTGGCATACAAAGCTCATCATGTGTCTTACTACCGATGACAGACGACTCTCAATAGCGTCCCTCCTCCATGTCGACCACAACACATCCTTGGCAATTTCACGCCCCACCTACGCGTCTCCTACTTCAAATGTGGATCTGCCCGACCATGTTGTGGTAGACAATGCCTATAAGCCTTCTATTCCTGGAGACGTAGTAAGGAGCCCCGGGCCTATGTCCTCTACCTTCGTTCGAGAGTCTGGATCGCGTACCCCTTTACCAGTGGTTTATCAGGAGCATTTGTTCAAGGTTACCTCTTCGTTAGTACGTCCTATTTCCTAGCTTTCTGTTCGCTTTGACACAGTACTTACTCAACACGCGCAAGAACCTGTCTCATCGTGCCGAACAAAAGCGTAAGCCACCTGTATCGTCAACCTCGAAATACACTGTTCGTCATGCATCCCAAGACTTTTATGGTTCACCAACACCAACACTGATTCTTCCAGGGGTTCCAAGGCAAACGCAGAAGAACGACTCCAAGTCAACGCCGTAACATGTTTTTACAGGACCCGTGGGTAGAGAAAGCGCTGCTCACACCTTACATCGTCGTTTGCAAAGGATGTGGAGCCGAAATTAGTCTCGGTGAGAGAGGCCTGTATTATACAGGATATTGGAAGAAGCACCGTGGTTATTGCCGGGTAATTGGTATGGCGGAGGCTAGCATCTAATAGTCCCCCTGGATTTCTTGTCCGCTTGTCAATGAATTCATCTTGAGATTGGGATAACACAGCTCTGTCCATTAGTCAAGGAATATTTTTTTAAGAAAAGTAACTCGTGTATCGTTGTGATGTCGTCCAAACAATGGCTCACGATGCCCGGTTGCCTGTATTTAAATAGTTTCCCTGGTGCCACACCATGGACGATTCCGCTGACACGTTCTCTTGATATATGTTCATCACCATGCACCCGCGACTTCCTTTGAAAGACGACGATGTGACCACCATTGTCTCTATCGCCAGAGCAGTTAGAATCTATTCCTTGAAATGCGAAAGTAAGCTTTCGACTGTGTCGCGTAATGCTTTGGGGACTGACCTTTCTACGTGTTTGCATCAACAGAAGCTGCAAAACTCGCGCTCGAACAAGAAAGCCTCAAGACCAGAGGCGGCTTGCAACCAAACGAATTAATTCCCCACGTCAAAGAACTCGTACAGATGCTAGGAGAACTAATTAATAACGACTATGGAGGATTTGCTATTCAATCTCAAAAACTAGGTAAGCTTTCCTTCTATCATGCCGCGTACTTGGTGTTCACGACGTTCTAGTACAAGTCTATGAAAGCTTCATTGCGAAGATTCCCCTTGAGTCCTTTTCTCCTACGTACCCCGACCAGGATGTACTTGCGACGCCTCGAACAGCGGTCTCTTGGAGTGGGTCGAAAGGACGGTTTATTAGGCGGGACGTTGGCACGACTCATGCATGTTTCTATGGTACTGGTAATGGTGAGAGACCTCTTTTATTTCCCTGATGATCACCGTTAGATCTCACTAGTTGGTTGCGCATTCGCTATCTTTATTCACCAGTAGCAGTCAACATTCCACACCGTGACGGAGTCGCCACCGCCACCGCTGATACAATGTTTGGCAAGAAGTTTCAACTACCACAAGCTACAGGTGACAATCGTACAAGTGATGCCCTCGACTGTCTATCACCTGGAGATGGGCCCCGAATCCTTCGTCCTCGGCTTGCCGGTATGTCAAAGCAAACAATGATAATAACAACGCTATACCGTCAACTTACCTTGATCTTCGGACAGAGTTCAACCGATTTGGTAACCGATTTCCTTCCATAATTCTACGACGAACCCAGAGAAGCGAGCAACGCAATGAAACTAGGCCTCCCACTACCACACAGTTCATGCGCGACCACGCGATAGGACACGACGGTCCCGGATATTGTGCTACTCGGCCTGAGGTAGTTCAGTCTGCTGTCAGGGATGATCAGTATAATACTGTTCCTGTTCCTGCTTCAAGTTTGCGTCCGATCGACGAGACTGTAATCTTTCAAGGAAAGCTAAACAGTGCTATGCTCAACAGTCGCATTGCGAGGGGTACAATCATTCCTACCTTCTCAGATTCACAAGCTCACACCATCTGAATCAGGGCCATGTAAAGCCGATACGGGTCTAAAATCCGATGTCTCTGGATTCCTACCAGAAAGCAAACATACACGCTTTGTCGTATATATCGGGACCGACCCAGATACAAGTAACTTCATGCATGGGATATTCTCCAAATGGTGGCGTTTCCATTTTGTCTCAACTGCTATCAAACTGATAACAAACGTCAACAGGGATGATGAGCTCGCTTGGGATGGCGCGTCGAAGTATCTTGATGGTGTTTCAACGGACCAAGTGATTTGGAAAGGATTTTCCAGCACTTCTATCGCACATCAGTATTACGAAGAATATCGATCCAGCAAAACCGTGTTCGAACTCGTATGCCAGTCTACGCCGCACTCCGAGTCCGATCTACATTATCTGGTCATAGAAGGCGTTCAACCCGGCGTCTATAGTAACAAGTAAGGGGTTTCATATAGTGTTTTTCCCTTGTTGTTGATACCTTCATAGTAAAGATCTTATTCGCAAAGGATTACGATATCGTGGCGGGAAAGTGAAGCGATACTTTGGATCTCTGTCTGATGCATTCAAGGAGTTTAGTGAATACGTCGCGAGAAGAGAAATATCGATCTGGCCAGATATAGCCGACGAATTACTGTAGGTATTCGAGCTCAGGTTTTTGTATCAAGAACACGCGTATGTATATTATCTACTCGACAATAGTTTGATACATTGGGTCGCATTTTATCTGTCCAACTGTAAATACGCTGCTTATATCCCAGCCACCCGTACCTTTCGCTATCTTATCTATGAACATCCTCCGGAAGGTCTCGCCAAGTACAGGAACGCTCGCTCTATATCCACAGATAATTGTGGGCGGAGGAGTAAGGATCAACAAGCATTCTTTGAGTCCGACCCAGTTAACCTCCCTGAAGAACTCCGTCTCTATGGTCAGCCAATCGCTTTCCAATATGAGAGTCTCTAACTTCGGCCATCGGACTACACCACCCGGTGTTCGTGTGAGGAATTCTGTGGCGAGCACTAGTTCTAGACTAGCGATACGAACATTCGGTAACGGTGGGAAAATAGTTCTGTCGCGCCCTTTCACACATGTTAGCAAAGATAAAGCAGCACTTTAAACACACGTACCATAAGGTACTATAGTGCCAATCACTTTGACAACCTCCAGCAACTCTCCGAATGCGATCAAAAACTCTATCACTCCGAAAACCGGCATTTCCGTGGCTGCTACGAGCGATGCGTTTCGCAATTTCGGAGCGCAGACATACTTGGTGAAATGGGTTACCAAGCTCCCCTGCATGTCCGAGCAATCCTCGACGATTTCCAGCGTTTCAAGGCACGGCAAATTCACAGTACCCCAGGAGGACGCTTCTCCGATAGAAGAATGGATCTTTAACATGACCAGCTTTGCGGAATATCCTTCAAGAAGCGCAATTTGAAGGAAGGGATGGAGTGGCCTGATGCAAAGTACGGTGATGTTAGGAAGATTGTGAAGCAATATAGTCATGAGGGTAGTGGACAGGTCGCCCCACGAAACGGCATGGCTTGTCGCGAGGATCGTTAATGCCCGAGTGGTCGTAGCGGAGCAAGCTCTACGCAGATAATATCCGGTTTCCCAGGTAGAGACCGAGACGTCTACGGTGGCTTGTCGAATAAGCGGCGTAGTATTAAGGTCTATGAGGGAAGTGATGTACTTTCTGCACACGTCGATAGAAGAACGCTGAATAGTGAGAGCATCCATAAGTCTTCTCCTCGCGACGTTCCGGAAGAAATGGGAGACGAAGGACAATGTGCACCAGTCACCACGCCCGAGATGGAGTAGAATCTCGTCTAGGAGTTCTGGGGTATTGATAGGGTTTGGTTTGGGTCCTAGAACGGACAAGGTATTTGGCGGGTCGAGATTAGAATCAGAGGTGTCTATATCCATGAAAAGAGGTGATTCACCTGTTAAGTTTCAACGAACCGTATCCTTTTATGCACCGTATTGTATAGCCTTCAAAAATAGCTGCTCCGTGGCTATCGCGGAGTGGACAATAATATCGGAGGTGGTTGAGAAGAAAAAAGCAAAATACGCGCCGGGGCCATGCGTTCGCGTACCTCCAGAACGCTTGTCACCAGCTTGTGACCCATCAGTCACTGGACCTTTCTTCTCTCCCAGACTCTCTGACAAGCCTATATCGGACACCATATACCCAATCCCTCTAATATTCGAGCGTTCAAGAACGGCGTTCATTTTTATACCTCTTATCGTACTTCGCACTCCACAATCCGTTTAGAGCCCGAGGGGATGTCGTGTTTACCGCTCCAGAGATATTTTGACAGCGCATCATCGTACGTGGCTACCTTTTGCTCCTCCGCGGGACAAGTATTTCAGGACGTTGTCTCTGAATAGAAACTTGTTATAACTCGATTCAAACTAAAAGAGTCAGTACTGTTCCCAGCGACATTCCTCCCACTGTTCTCAATGCACATCCAAATTATCAAAATCGTTACACTTCTCTGTCTCGCTACGCTAAGTACGACTGTTCCACCCTGTATAGTCAAGCGCTTACTGATGAATACAGCACTTCCAATATGCGAGTTTCAGTCTCTTGAGAGCATTCAAGCTGCCAAGAATGTCTCCGCTGTATCGAAGATCGAAACACGGGCTTACGAACTTACTGGTAAGGACTTTCTTGTCGCTTCTACCGCTTTTTCTGATACGTTCATGTTAGACAATATCGAGTACAATTGTTCTTACTCGCATTACCTCAACGATTCCTTTGGGGTTGGTCAAGCAGGGGAATTGATAAACCAGGATCAGTTCTGTGAGTACAATTCATGTCGAATATTTCTAGTTCTAGCTCAACATACCTCGACAGGTCTCGCCGAACCCACTAAAGAGATCAATCTTGTCGATGGCTCGTCCATCCTTGACGCCAAACGAGGTATATATAACGGATACGATGCCGTTGCCTACCAGGCTACAGTAGGTGCCTGCAGGGGCACGCCGTCAATAAAACGGTATTTATATCGGTATATGGTAGCGTTCGCAAGCAGAACACATACTCTTCGTTTATCGCAACCATGTTGTTTTGCCTATGCACTTCGTCGATTCAACATGATGCTAGCCAAAAGCTTGTATCCCCTTTACTTGTGTACTCTCTTACCTCCTCGGTCCTCGAACACGATTACTCGTTGCCTACGACTTTTCCTGACACGCCCATATCTCCGACGAAACAACTTCAAGGCGGCTTTAAGAGCCTTGAGTGACTCTTCAAACCAATTACATGAGTCGAGGACCATGTCATTTTGGTGCTGGTGTGTTACATTCCTCCTTGACGAACTTCGAATCCGTACTAAACTCGACACAGTCAACCGACGATACACGAGATTAAGCTACCAAGAAAGGAATCCTTTCGGGCGCACCGTTCCAAGAGGAGGAGGCCCAAAATCAAAGAACACTCTAATTGAGTTTGACATGTTAAAACCATATCTCTTGCCGTACGACAACGACCTTCATATTCGTGGTAAGGACAGTCTATTCAAATATGCTGGTCATGCAAACGATTCAGGGCATTCTAGATATGACCGTGCAAATCACATCAGAACCAATATACCTGTACACGTCCTGCTACCCTTCATAACAGTCACGAATGCCAGGAAACTTGCGAGTGCACATGGAATGGGAGGTTACCGACCTACCGAAGACCAAATTCGTGAGTATTTCCTCGTTCACAATTGCGAGGAGAAACATTGCTCGTGTGAAACTTTTTTTCTTCATGTTAGCAAGTTCCAAGACGTTCGTAATCACCGCAAAGCGCAAGATGACAGTCAAGATCAAAATTCTGGCGAGAAAGATCGCTCAATCGACACACATGACTCAGTATCCTTTCCACCCAAACCTGCTGATTTGGAGTTGACTGATAGAATCATTAGACAGGCGTGCGAGAAGTTTGCACCTTCGAACTTTGAAGAGGCTGGGTGTGCCGTTTGTGGTCAACTTACACCAAGAAAAAAACTATCAAAATTACGTCACGTTGCTCACCTGCTTAACGTTCTTCATGTAGAAGGCGTCACGCGCAAGGAAAGGTTCTCATCTCTCGACCCCATTACGGACCTCCCAGGACCGGTCCTGGATCGTAGGAGCGACGAGATATGCGAGGTGTGTAGGCAGGCGTTATACAACGGACAAGTGCCTCCCTTCGCACTGGCCAGAGGTCTGTGGATTGGAGAAGTCCCTCAGCAACTTGCACAGCTGCGGTATATGGAACGTGTATTGATTTCGCGGGTAAGACACACTTCAACCTTTTTCCGGATCAAGGGTGGTCGGTGCAAGATGAAAGCTCATGCTATGGCCTTTAGGTCCCCAGTTACAAAAATCTATTCTTCACTACCACCACCTCGTAGCGATTTGGATGACGTCTTTGCCATACTGTGGAGCGGACCTGCACACCCTACTATCACAGATTATAAGCGAACCCCTTTCTTGGTCCGACGCAAAGTGGTACGTGAAGCGTTAGACTGGTTAAAGCTCAATCATCCTGACTACGCCGATATCTTAATCTCAGAAGATAACTTGCTAACTTATCCGGAAGACGAGCCTCCTTGTACCGTGGAATGGAAACAGTCGACGAGTAACAAGACCCCTGAAGATACCGATACCACTGACAACGCCGAGGAAGACGGCGTGGAAGGTGATGTTGAATTTACAGTGCATGGGATTACTGGAGATGAGCTAAACACTATGAATGTTGACGATATGCGGAGGCTTGCTCTGGAGCACTTCAACAATGGAGGTAAGGTGTTGCATATTGGACAGTCCGAAAGCCCTGAATCCATTTGGCAGAACCCGGAATTGTATCCTAGAATGTTCCCATGGCTGTTTCCGTACGGCCTAGGCGGAGTAGGCACAATGGCAGGTATGTCCCATGCTCGCCATACGAAGTTTCTCTTGATGTATCATGATAAACGCTTTCAGACGGATGTTCAATTTCCGTTTGTAGCTTTCAGCCATGCTCAAATCAAGGCTGCTACGACTTCTGCCTGGCTTCTCGTAGAAAAGCGGAAGTTCGATGAAATTGCTACCAGGCTTGTGAATCTTGACCAGAACATACTAAAACGATTATCACAGCGAATAGTCCAGGGGGAAAAAGTAAAACCGCAAACGCCGGAAGAGGTAGCTTGTTACAAAGCCATTTACGATTTGGACCTTGTCGCCGGGAAGGTCGAGGGCTCTGTCACCACCAAAAAGCACATGAGGAATGAGATATGGTCCTTGATGACGCATAGAGGGGCGCCGTCTTGGTACATTACTTTCGCTCCCGCTGACAACAAACATCCTATTGCCATCTATTACGCGGACAATAGTGAGTTATTCTGTCCAACTATTCGCGACCCCGACGATCGTCTAACCCTTATTAATCGAAATCCAGTATCCGCCGCTCGCTTTTTCCACTTTATGGTCGAAGTTTTTCTAGAATGTGTTCTAGGTGTTGGTTCTTCCTTACCCGGACTGTACGGAGAGCACGCTGCTCACTACGGGGTTGTCGAGCAGCAAGGTAGACTAACGTTGCATCTTCACCTTCTTTTGTGGCTTAAAGGAGTTCTTAGCCCACAGGAAATACGCCGGCGCATACTCGATCCTGATAGCGATTTTCAACAAAGGATAATCGAATATCTGGAAAGTGTACACTCTGGCGATTTCATTACAGGCGACCACACTGAGATAAAAGCTCGTGTCAACCAAGATTCTTGCGGATCCACAGAATACCGTGATCCTACGCTAACCATGCCGGTATGCCCCCCGCCTTACTGCGTTAAACACAAGTTTGACATGAACGACAGCCATTCAGCGCAATGCGAAGACTGTATACGATACAAGGCATGGCTTTCCGACTATCAGCGCACGACTGACGATCTGCTGTTGAAATCAAATGTTCATTGGGACTGTCGTAGTGCGTACATGAACAGGGATGTGGAACTTCCAAAATGTAGGCAGAATAAACTCAGAGTATGCAAGGGGCGTTTTCCTCGATCAATTTATAGTATCACAGTAATAGACCCCGAGACTGGTGGGATATCATTGAAAAAGACAGAACCCATGATGAATACATTCAGTCACCCTCTTACCTACCTACTTCGTTGTAATACCGATGTTACAAATCTCACATCGGGGACGGCCATTAAAGCTGTCGTCATGTATGTCACCGATTACATTACAAAGTCCCCTTTGAAGACGAACGTGATATTTGACGCTATCACTTCCACATATACCAAATCAGCGGAACTGCTGTGTGGCACCTCCAGCACTCGTGAAAAGGCCAGGAAAATTTTAACACAGACCGTCAATCTTCTTTCTACCAAGACGGAGATGGGTTCTCCGATGATCTCAATGTATCTCTTGGGTCATCCTGATCATTATACCGATCACAAATTTGTCCCTTTCTATTGGCAACAATATATACGCGAGGCTCGTCGTCTGTGGCATCCAGAAGAAGTGGAGGAGGATTCCGACAAGATCGTGATTGTACAGCGTAGAAAGCGGATAATAGGCCTTTCCCCGGTATATGATTATATCTATCGGCCAAAGGCTCTTGAATCAATGAACTTGTATGATTTTGTGAGGCTATCAGAAAGAGTCAAGGTGAGAAACAGAAACCGAGCAAGCCAGACCGCATCCAAAGACGAGACAGACGATGAAGACCTTGACCACGAGGATACCTATATCCTCCCCGATGCTAAGGATTGCTTGAAAAAAGAACAGGACAATCCGTCACAGTCATGCTTCAATAGCTCGAAGTTGAGCTTCACAAGTGGGCATCCTCTCGTGGA
Source organism: Paramarasmius palmivorus (assembly GCA_037176845.1). NCBI lineage: Eukaryota > Fungi > Basidiomycota > Agaricomycetes > Agaricales > Marasmiaceae > Paramarasmius > Paramarasmius palmivorus. The sequence goes on along the minus strand of JAYKXP010000046.1, from coordinate 294,327 downwards.
TTCGCATGCCATTAGGCTCCGCAAAGATACAGAGCAACTCGTAGTAAACTTTCTTGGATCTCATCCGCCTCGATGTGATAGAGGCGATTACGAATACTACTGTTCTGTAATGCTTGCCTTCTTCAAACCTTGGCGTAACAGTACAGATCTCAGAGATAAAGACACACCTGACTGGCGGACTGCTTTCCAGCAGTACACATTCAGCGAAAGACAACAACAGTTAATGAATAATATGAATATCCGTTATGAATGCCTCGATGCGAGGGATGATTACAATGCTCAAATGAAAACCGTGGCAGATGCCGAGAAACGTCAGTTTGTCCAGTTCGATGACAGCGAATGGGAAGGAGACGTACAAACAGCTGCAGAGCACATCAAGTTTTTGGAGGATCACGAAGAAGACGCTGGCAAAGCTCAATCTCGAATTAAGCATCCCAGTGACATTATACCAACACAAGGTCACCTCCTCAGACTCCGTGATCGAAAAGCATTGGAAAGGTTAATCCATAACACTGGTTGGAACGTGTGTAGCGCCGATTCACCTATGCCCAGTATGCTTAGCACGGGTGATCCAGTCGAGTCTATACCAGACAAGACCCCTGCAGAATGGAAGGCTGTTCTGCTGGGAAAACGGCAACAAGTCATCGACTCTAAAACGGGAGATAGTGTTCGTCCGCCTGACGACCAGTCCTCACTATCATTCAATGGCAGGCCTTCTTGGTCAACAACAGTTCGAGTGATCGATAGAGAGTTCTTCGATAACAAGATCGAAAATGTACAGAGGAGAGCGAAAAACCAGCAACTAATTCAGGAGGTTATGAGCAAGTTTACGCTTAACGAAGAGCAAGAACGTGCCTTTCTCCTGATAGCGAACCACGTCGTCAGTGTTGGAAGTCTACCAATGCCACCACCCCTTGGCATGTACATCGGAGGCATGGGAGGCACCGGAAAGTCGCAAGTACTGAAAGCAGTGATATCTTTCTTTCAAAGTCGACAAGAATCTTCTAAATTCATGGTCATGGCTCCAACTGGAACCGCGGCGGCTCTACTGGGTGGTTCTACCTATCATTCTGTTTTAGGAATTGGCGAACGGAATACCAAGAGTCTCCTACCAAAAGTAAGACAACGGCTACGTGGGGTCGAGTACGTCTTCATTGACGAGGTGTCGATGATTTCTGCGAAGGAAATGTACAAAATATCGGCTCGACTAGGTCAAGTGACAAATAAGCCCGAACTTCCATTCGGCGGAATGAATTCGATATTTGCAGGGGATTTCGCACAGCTGCCGCCAGTCATAGGTCATGAATCGGGAGCGCTTTATAGCCGGACTGTTGGGGTAGAAGGAACCTCTAGATGGAAACAAGAGCAAGCGATGGGAAAGGCAGCGTGGCATCACATTACAACGGTCGTAATCCTGCGACAAAACATGCGTCAAAGGCACCAATCAGCCGATGACAGAAGGTTCCGCGCTGCACTCGAAAACATGAGGTACAAAAAATGTACTAATGCTGACATTGCGTTCCTGAACACCTTGATTTCGACCAAGATCAAAGGAAGACCCTCTATATGCGACGATGAATTCCGTAATGTCCCCATTATAACAGCTTATAACGCTGATAAGGACATTTTCAATGAAATCGGTTGCCAGCGTTTTGCTCAGGAAACAGGCCAGATACTGCACCATTTCTATTCGCAGGATGGCGTTAAACCCGTGAAGGGAAGCGTAAATCAAGACCCAGATAATGACGCCCAACTTGGCAACAAAAGAAATGTTGTTCACCTTCCAGCCATGACCGGAGACTGGCAGAGGTTCTTATGGAGCCTCCCAGGCAGTACCGCAGACAATCTTATTCCCGCCAAGCTTTCTCTTTGCATGGGAATGCCAGTAATGATTCGGTACAACGTAGCTACAGAATGCAGCGTGACACGAGGGCAAGAGGCGACGGTGTATGATTGGAGAGCTAGTCCTGGTCCCTTGGACAGGCCATGTCTTGACATCTTGTTCGTGAAGTTAAAGAATCCACCTACTAACGTCCAGCTAGACGGATTGCCCCTCAATGTAGTACCTATTACCCCCACAACGACAAAGACGTTCGTTAGACTTCCAAGTGATGATGACTTGTGTATATACCGTACTCAAGTCGAGATAGTGTTATGCTTCGCGATGACAGACTACGGATCACAGGGAAAGACACGAGACCACAACCCTGTCGATGTCAACAACTGCAGAGACTATCACGGAGTATACACAGCACTTTCTAGGGGTTCAACTGCGAAAGGTACAATCATTTTACAAGGCTTTGATCCGAACAAGATCAGGGGAGGCCTTCAAGGTTCAATACGCCAGGAATACCGAGAATTAGAACTTCTGGATGAGATTACAAAACGCCGATTCAACGAGGAACTGCCTGATACGGTGCAAGGAGATAGAAGAGAGACGTTGATCAAGAGTTTTAGGGATACTGTAGGAAGCGAGTTTATGCCACAAGGTCTTCATCCGTCAATTAGATGGTCCAAGAGAGACCCATATATTCCGCTGGATCTAGAGGAGGTCAGATATAAACTTATTGATCATGAACGTTCAATGTTGACCGAGACAAACCAGATGAGGACCAGTACAAAGCGAAAGCAGCGATCACAAGTAACACCAGTAAGTAGACCTTTTAAACGTCCAAAGCGCCCGATCAACGACCTATCGCACGTCTTTGGCACGACGAAAACACAGCCGGCATCCCAAAGTCAAAATCCTGCTAAAAGAAAGAACAACAAAGATGACGGTACACCGAGTAAGCGACCTAGAACAGAAAGTAATCCGAGTCATAACCCCTTAGGCCCGGTATGGGAGAACAATAGCTGTGCCTACGATGCAGTTTTTGTTATTGTTCATAGTATCTGGAAACAGACTCGCGCAATGTATGGACGCCAAATACGTCTGAATGCCTATAACAATAATCTGATGGCGACTTTGGAGGATGATTTTTTGCGATGTGAGAACCAGGAGGTTAGGATAAGTGAAGTTCGGAACAACCTGAGAACGCAACTTTCACTTGTTGATCCAACGACGTTCAGAATAGGAAGATATGCTGCTGTTAATGACGTCCTTGAAAGACTCTTTGAGGCTGACCATCCTTTGATACAGGCAGAGTACGTGTGTGAGACCGGACATCGTGCTACACGGGAGCCACATACGTCGTCAAACGCCATCCCCATCCTTTATCTACATGGAGAGCATTCAGTTCATTCAATCTCACAATGGGCAAGAGACATTACTATGAGATCCGCATACCAGTGTGACACTAGTTCATGCCCTCAACCTCTTCGACTTCATCTATCCTTCATAGAGGCACCCCCCGTCGTAGCGTTCGACCTGAACAACCGCCATGTACCTTATATTGACATGGTAATCCAGCTACCCGTTTCTTCGAGTTCGTTTGATTATAGATTGAAAGGTGTCATCTATTATGGAGAAAGTCACTTCACGGCTAGGGTGGTAGACGAGAATTATGGAGTTTGGTTCTATGACGGGATGCTGTATGGTGGTGAATGGCAATACAATGGGGATCTTATTGACCGTAACCTCAACCTTTCGGTCTGCCGCGGGAAAGTAGCGTCTGTAGCAATATATGCTCTACAACTCCGTGGTGATCAGTAATGCTTCACTCACAGAATATCAGACTTACATCTCGACTTCGCAGGCACGCCGTGAATGGAGCTCGGAGGAATGACAGTCCAGTGGTCACGAGGCATTAAACGCCCTTGGTATACCACGTGGATGTGCACCCTTCGCTGTTCACCATCATCACGCTGACAGCCGGAGGACTGCTCCTGCAGCTCCTCAGTGCTCAGTACTCAGTCCCGAAGGAAAAGCCATCTCAATAATGTCCTTACACAATAGAATCGTAACTCCTCCAGAGCGGGTTCGACGATTAGGTACGTTTTGATTGTCTCGTTTTATATATCCTAACGTGCGTGTATGTAGACGACGTGTTCTCCTGCACTTGGACTTTCGTTCTCCCCCCCTCTGGATCCTTCGGGGCAATCGAACAATTCAAAAAAATTTTTTTGGGTGCCTGTTCGACAGCGACACAAGGAAGAGTACCAGTGAGTACCAGTGAGTACCAGTGTGGGGGCCTACTTCAGGTGGTCACTTTTTTTCCGTCTTAAGCTATCTCCACTGGTGACAACTCTATGATAGGACCAAATCTACCCCACTGCTCAGAAATCATCATAAGAAAATGCATTACCTGGTAAGCACACGATCCAGCTACTACTGTAACCTCGACTCACAAATATCAAGCTTCGTGTTTTGTTATCCTAGTACGGCATTTTATCGACCAGTTGATTATTGGGAACAGCAATATGCACAAATAGCCTAGTATAAAGTACGTGTTTGTCGCTAACCGTCAAATGCCCGCTATCTAATAAATTTCTCAGTAGCTGTTTGTGATATTCGATATCCGATAATATGATAAACCAGTTTACCATGCATACCCGAAAAAAAAGACTTTTCTATACCATCTATCAAACCAGAGACCGACTTAGACGTACCGGCTCAATTTCGAAGGTCTGAGCCTTGCCAATACGCGCTACTAATATCTCCTCCCAGTTCTCATCTTCGGCGGTCGTTCCTCTAGTCTTTCTACCCGCTTCCAGAGCTCTTCTCGCAAACACACCTTTTCTCCTTCCGATTTAGGTTCAAGCAAGACGCTCTCTCTCTCGTTCCCGCACGATAAACGCGTCCCTCTCTCTGCTGAATCGACGCCCCCCCTGATCATTATCCTTGTTTGTTCCAAATCTTCCGCTTTCTCAGTCCGTCTTAGTCTGCTCCTCTTCAATCATACGCAAAAGTCATTCAATGGTCTATCATCCGGTACGTTCTACAACGCGCTACGTTTCCTGTCTCGTGCAAGCCGTACCTGTAGAAACGACGACGTTCAGCAAGACGAAAATGGAAGTCAAAGGTTTCAGTTTCCCTCAATAAACGTCTGTCGAAATCCGAGAAAAAGGGCTGGCTGTATTGTTACCGCCTTGTAGACAAGCATGGGCCTTTCTACCTCTACAAAGTGGGCAGAACGTGTAGGCCACCTCGTACTCGGATGAAGGAATGGAAGAAGTGCCCGAAGAAGATGGCTGAATGGTACTCAGACCCGGTTTTCGTGAACTGTTCTCATCGAGTGGGCAAGTTCTAGTCTTAACCTCTTACGACGATCTAGAATGAGTTCTGACCTTTGCCTAGAAACTGTCGTTCATCAACGCCTTGACGATATGGGATTCCCAAGAATCAAAGACTTTTGCTATGGATGTTAGTAGATGGTACTCTCGAAGCCTATAATCTATGTAATTAATATTACCCGACAGGCAAGGTTAAACATCACGAAATATTTGCCATAGACAACCCAAATGCCTGGAATGAAGTAATAAAGCCTCTGATAGAGGAAGCAGCTCAGAAGGTAGATTCGAGGATGTAATGTCGCATTGTAACAGTAGCGAACTGTGAAGAGAAACACTGTATATCATCATTGTGTACTGGCTTGCGTATGACCTTAGCGCTCGGTTCAACTTGTCTCCCACCTCCGAGGACTCGACTTGCCGCCGTTTCGGTGGCCCACTCCAGCAAGTGTCTGATGCAAGTCGAGTTCATCATGATAAAAGGCCTACGTAAAGCCGAGGTTCTTGAACTGCCTTGTAGTCTCATCGACAGAGCCTGGTGGTGTAAGATGAACGATATGATCCAGCGTTCTCGTCGAGGGTACTTGAGAAGTCATGGTGGTGGTTCAGAGGAAAGCGTGTTATCTTATCACACCCGTTTTGGCCAATACTGATGACGCGCCCACGCCTACCCACGCAGCAACCCTGCCGGTGCCAGGAGACCTTGACAGTCGACCACCATGAAGTCCTCCCTACTTCTGCCGCTATTATCTTTATCAATCGTACTAGCTTCGCCAGCACCCGGCCAGCATGTTTTAGGTAACCTGGAACTACCTCTAGGTCATTTCAGGGACACCGCTGAACAGTTTCTGGATGAAACCAAGGCAGCCGTTCTCCGGGGGAAAGCCAATATGGAGAAGTGGTATCATGATGGGAAAGAATACATCAAACAGAATGACCTGCTTTGTACGTTTCTTCTAAGGTTTTACCAACCTTTCGACTGACGGAGCTTTTGTTTAGATGAACTTGTATCTCATCCTTCATTCAACGAGCACCAGCTTCGAGTTACCGAGCCAAAGCTCTGCGACCCGCAAGTCAAACAGTACTCTGGATACCTTGATATTTCTCAGACCAAACACTTGTTCTTCTGGTGAGTGGTAAACCCCTGTCGCCGGAATTGCTTCTTACGCTATTCGCCAGGTTCTTTGAGTCACGAACCGCGCCCAAAGACGCGCCCCTTATTCTATGGCTGAATGGAGGACCAGGATGCAGCTCTTCGACTGGTCTTCTATTCGAATTAGGTCCCTGTAGCATCTCGAGTGAAGGTCACAACACCACCTACAACCCTTACAGCTGGAACAAACATGCCAACATCATCTTCCTCGATCAACCGGTTCAGGTCGGATACTCGTATGATGAGGACGGCAACACTGTGAACACCAGTCCTGTCGCTGGAAAGGACGTTTATGCTTTCCTCGAACTCTTCCTCAACCGCTTCCCTGAATACTCCACCCAGCCATTCCATATCGCCGCGGAGAGTTACGGCGGTACCTACGGACCTAACATTGCCAATGTAGTACACAAGCAGAACAAGGAGCTCTCATTCGCTCCCAATCCAGCTCTCAAGCATATCAACTTGGCTTCGGTAATCTTGGCCAACGGTCTCACTGACCCCAAGATTCAATATGGCTCAATCCCCGACTACGTTTGCGATGGACCCTACCCCATTTATGATAGTCCAGATTCACCACAATGCGCAGCCTTGAGAACGTACGTTGATCTGGTTTATTATCATTTCAGCTGATATTTAATCGGTATCCCTTGCTCCTTCAGCAAGGTCCCCACCTGCCAGCGTTTGATCGATTCGTGCTACAACTACAACTCTCGATTCACCTGTGTTCCAGCCGTGCTCTACTGCAACTCTCAGCTCATGGGACCCTTGATGCGTACGTCATTTTCACTTAATCAGTGGAGTCGCTGACAGTTTTCCCAAAAAGAAACCGGACTCAATCCATACGACGTTCGCAAAAAATGTGATCGTTCCAAGGACGGTCAACTCTGCTACAAGCAAATGGAATGGATTGATGTATGGATGAACGACCCCAAGAACAAGGCCGCTTTGGGTGCCAACCCCAGCCGTGACTTTGAGTCGTGCAATATGGAAGTCAACCAAGCGTTCACGATGCAAGGCGATGGAATGCACAACAGTGCTTTGCTGCTACCTGAACTCATCGACGAGGGTGTTCGTCTCCTTGTCTATGCCGGCAATGCTGGTATGTACTTCTTGCCTTTTCTGGGGCGTACCATTGATGATTACTGCTTGCAGATATGATGTGCAACTACCTTGGTAACGAGCGCTGGGTCGAGGAGTTGGATACCAAGTTCAAAGCCGAGTTCACCAAAGCCAAGTCTATTCCCTGGGTTGACGATGCTACCGGTCGTCAGGCAGGTGAAGTTCGTAGTGCTGGAGGTGCAGGTTTCACCGCCGGAAATGTCACGTTCGTACAAGTCTATGAGGCTGGGTGAGTTTCCTTCGTTTATCTAATACCAGCAGTGTTTGACCGGCTGGTTCCCTAGCCACATGGTTCCCTATGACCAGCCATCTGCCGCTTTAGATATGATCACCCGTTGGATTGCAGATGTGCCCTTGTCGTAAGGAATTGGACCCAGTGTTCAGTTGATGGTAGAAGTACTCAGTTATGAGAATCATGATATACATTGTCTTTAACCCATCGCTCTTAGTAACCTAGAGGAAACACGAAATGATATTTATATTTAAATGTCCGTTTATAAGTGACGTCTGCACCCATTGTCCACATCCGGTTGTCCGAGGTGAAGAGTAGGAAATAGCTGTTTTCTCGTTAGCATTCTCGCGATCCAGGATGAAATTACCACAGCTTACGGTTACAGTCCACATGCAGATGCATTGACCTGTCTAGAGGTCACATTGACCCTCCCGAATTCAACAGCATGACCATTGGTCAACTGGTCCATTGCAGCTTGGGCGAGGTTGAAGCCGGAACCAACATCGATGGCAGTGATATTGATGCTTTTTGCGATCCCAGAGGAATTAGTGTATGTAACTTCCCAACATGACCCACAGGCTGCACTGTTCCAGCCAGTTACTGCTTGAGCTGCCCCGATACGCGGGAAGCTGGGGAGCGAGCCAAATGTCGTGAAGCCGCGAGTGATGAGTCCGTGCTCGCCATCGGAACATGCGACCGTTCGCAACGAACCCGCCCTATCATCGTAGGAGGTATCATAGGCAAGGGTCTCGGCGAACGCGTACAGAGGCAGGACGGAGAGGATGAGGGAAGCGAGAAGGGATTTTGCTTTCATTTTGCTTTGGGGCTGGGATACAGTGTGTTGATGCAATTCACAGTGAGCCTTTTAACTCTCTTTGGATTTCGCGATGAAAAGGGTAAAAATATGCGAAGACGTCGTCTTCGATATTCAGCAACCAAAGAACTTGAAACAAGCATCACCTGGTACGAGGCCGAAGAGCTGAGAAAAGGGAACTAAATGTCTACGTCGTCCGACGTTGGTCCGTATCGACATTGGTAGTAGTCACGGGTATCGAGGATAGCATGTTGCGTTGTGGAGGCGTTGATCTTCTTCGGCTTGGAATCACCTTCGTAGGGGTGCTCGGATTGATATGAATTGAAATATTAGGCTTTGCAATTGGTAAATGATATCCAAAGTTCGAATCCTCGATGAGCTTGACGGTCTTCGTTCGGCGATTGTTCTCGTAGCCTGTTAGGCTAGGTCAGATGCTGCCTCCAAACTCGAAATGAACTTTCCCCTACGATTTCTACTCACTTTGAGTGCAGGATCTGGGGGGTGTCCTGACCGGACCCAGTCTTGATAATTAAAGCATTCTATTCTTGACGGTTATCTGTTCAGTCATACATCGATGGCCTTCGGGTCTTGTTTAGCTTGCATTTTCGACTTGCAGCGACCGCGGACGGCATCCTTCAGGAACTGTTTGCGGCAACAGGTGGACGTCCGGGGAACGAAGCCCTACGAAGCCTAGGGACAGCGGCAAATCGGTTATGCAGGCAAGAAAGAAGAGCTGGTCGCAGTCCGCGGGCGCTTGTTTCTCTCTAACAAGGACCATCACTACAGCACTTTCAGATTCTCCAGTTTCGCCTGTGACAGCGCTTGTAATAATTCTAGAATAGTTTTCAAGTTTTACGTCCTTGCGCCTTTGTTGACGACAAACAAGAATGCTACCAATTCCGGAAAGGATGGCGTCATTGGTCCCACCGAAACACCATGCCTCCCAGCTGCGACGACCATCGACATTGCCTTTCTGCAGCCCACAAAGCCCTGGAAAACCCAGAATCCCTTCAACTCGTAAAACACTGAAACTAATGTATCTTGAATGGTCCAAATGTGAAGCATAGCGGGAGGCGCACGAGTGTCGGGATCCCGACTGGTGGGGCGGGTTTTGTTTACCATAAACAAAGGCGCAATGGGGCAAAAGCTGGTAACTATTCTACAATTATTACAAGCGCTGGAAATGGCGACACGCTATGGCACGTCCTTCAGTTTTTTTCCTAGAGTGAATTTTGCGACTGATTGTCGACTAAACTTAGAATCCTTATCGTGTGCAACTAGCACTGCATTGGCATCCCGCTGACGCAATGCGGGAGAGAAAAAGAATCCAGAATCGAGGACGTTCAATTGTCGTTCCTATCTTTAGAATCACTTGACCCTTTTGGACCTCGGTGGTTCACCAACCTACCCGGCGACAGTGTCTATTGGTTATCTCGGGCTGGTGCATTCAGGATTTGCTTTTAATAGGTGTGGAACGAAAGGGACTCGCTTGACCACCTCCATCGGCACCCTCAGAAATGTCCTTGCACGACAAAAACGAAAAGATTCTTGTGGAAGATGAGGCCCCATCCGAACTCCCTGTACAGACGCAGCCAGGTGAGTCTACGAGTGCGGTGTTAGGCACCTACTAATCCTCATCTATCGTGAGATGCAGAACCCACTCTTCGGGAGTACATTCGTTTGGCTGCTTTGACTCGTTCCAAGGAGAAGGACGCAGGTGGACATACCGGGTGCGTATCTATGACTTGACCTTTATTTTCAATCCCTGACCAGTCAAGTGCAGAACATCAAGCCCAGGAATTCTGGGGAAAAGCGGCGTAGACCAAGAGGAACTCCTCACAGCTCAACGTGCTCTCCGTACCGCTACGTGGATTTCCGTATTCTATCTCATCACAACAGACATCCTGGGGCCGTTCAACGCCCCATTCGCCTTCTCACAAGTGGGTTATGTACCAGGAGCTATTCTCTATGTCGTTAGTAAGTCTTACGGCCCCTCTTTCTCCCGAATTCTGAGCCGAACAGGTTGTTCCAAACAGTGGGAGGCGTCGCATGCTATACTGGGCTGATTCTCTCACACCTCTTCTGCAAATTGGACTCAGTTCAGTACCCTGTGAGAACCTATTCGGACCTAGGGGGTCGAATCCTCGGCAATTGGTTCAAGCATCTTTGCACTGCGTTGCAATCTCTGCAGTTGATCGTTAACGTCAGTTCTTGAACCGGTCCTATAGTACTTACTCTGACATTTGAATGATCATTTTCAGGTTGGCACGATCTGTCTCTCGAACGGTCAGGCAGTAGAACAAATCGCTGCGAATCATCAATTCTGTTTCTCAATCAGCATCCTAATTTGGGCACTTGTTGGTATGGTTATCGGGCAGATAAGAACTTTGAAGAATTATGGCTGGCTCGCAAACTCGTGAGTGCGCTCGCGGGTTATAGACTTGTCCTCTGACGGGTGTTTCAGGGCTGTCTGGCTGAATCTTACCATCATTTTCACGTCCATGGGCTTCGTTGCACACTCACCACCGAACTTCGCGGCCGCTAAAGCATCCTTTGGCCTCGACCCTGCCCCTGTGATGAAGTCTGCCTTCGTCTCACTACCCTTATTCGCAAAGGTAAGTACACCCATAATGCATTTGAGTGTCGTCTCACATTCTGCAGGTCAATGGGATCATGAACATGGTCTTTGCATACGGTGGGGCTATGATCTTCCCCGAGTTCATGGCCGAGATGAGAAGACCGATGGACTTTTGGAAAGGAATGGTATGTCTGTGATATTCTCTACTGTAATTAGACACTCACAACCTCTCACCAGGTCTGCGCCCAGCTCCTCATCTCGACCGTCTATCTCATGTACGGATTGTACGTGTACTCATTCCAAGGCCAGTTTACGTTGGGATTGGCCTTCCAAGGCGTGAGCAAGCAGTCGTGGCAGGATGTTGGGAACGTCCTCGCTTTGATAACAGGCATTATTGCCGCTGGGTTGTATGGAAACATTGGTATCAGTGCGTGGTTCTATCACATTCGTGTTCTGGTTAGTTGATCCGCGATCTTTTGTAGAGGTTGCATACTACCACATCGTGGAGGGCTGGTTCAAAGGGCCGCCGCTCATGAGCCGAAAGGGAAGGTTTTTGTGGCCGAGTGAGTGATACTACTCAGACACCGCGATGACATTACTGAGGACTCACGTTACCAAGTTATGGTGGTGCTGTACTGGTCACTCGGTGAGTCACTTTCTCGTTGGTCTTGTACCCATGTTGAACTCGCACAACAGCTTTCATCGTCGGATCCGCAATCCCGCAAGTTCAGACAATCTCTGGTCTTATCGCCGCCATCTGCATCATGCAGTTCACCTATACCTTCCCTCCACTCCTCCTTCTTGGATATCAGATCCGTGTGTTTGCGGAAGGATACGGCAAGAACGTCTCGACACGCAGCATCAACGAACCAAGTGGTGAAGATCCAGGTGACACATGGCACGATGGCTCACGCTGGAAACGCGCAGTGTTCGGCGGCAGGTGGTATTTCAACCTGTTCAATCTGACACTGTTTTTGGGAAGTGCGGCTATGGCGTGTCTGGGTGAGTATTTTGGAAACGCGTTTGAAAACAGCGTTGACTGAGCTTCTCAAACAGGGATGTATGGGTCGGGAACTGCGATTCGGGAAACGTTCAAGGCTGGTGCAGCTACATCTTTCGGTTGTACTTCTCCTGTGTAGACCAACAGGTGTTGAGAAGTCCAATGACAACTTCATAGCATCCTAAATCCATTTGATTTAATGACATAGTAGAATATGCACTAGCCTTCCAATATACTAAGAAGCACCACATGCCTTGCTTTGTTTAGGTTAGCAAGCGGCTCGACATAGCCCCTATTTAAGTCTCTATCTGTGTAACCGTCAATGCCAGTAACGCAACTCTTCTGCTTTCGAGAGAAAGATCATGATGCTGTAGAGAATGAAGATCTAGAGGATCTGGAGGAAGACATCGGTGAGTGTCGGCTTTAAAATATAGGAGCTTAATCTAACGATTCCATTGAAGGCCGACAAACTCGTCTAGCACTCATTAACAACCCAAGAGCTCACGGCGCCTTAGCAGCTGTACCCATGTACATCATGGTCCTCCTCGTCAACTACTCCGAAACCTCCCTTGAAGGACCTATCAGGGCAGTGGCGACAAACATTTTCGTGTTTTCGTCCCTCTCGGCGCTGTTCTCAGTGATTGCCGGGTTTTTCTTCATGTGTCCTGTATACATGGAGTGGAACGCCTGGATGCCCAAGTTTCTCCTAATATGCGCTGCGCTGTTGGGTATGGTGGGGGTTGCGCTGCTTTTAGGCGCCATCATGTATCGTAGTTTGTTTGGATGACCTTACTATTATCGACACTGCCTTGTTTGCTGATTTCCACCGTCTCGTGCTCGCCCCATAGCATGCAGAGCCTAAAACCCAATTGACTTCGAGCAAGCTTGAACTTCTAGACGGAGCTACTTATGGATATTCCATTTTTAGAGTCATCGCCGACAGAATGACAACGAGTAAGCGCCCAGTAATGCTGTACTACCTAGCCACGTAGTTACAAGGCTTTCGGAGCTTTAAATACATAAATAACATGAGATAGATTGTCTGTAATCCTGTCCTGTCCTGTCCGTGATGTATCGTAATTGTTATTCAGTTAGTCCTCCGAGTCGTCTCCCTCTACTCAAGCTCTTCAACATTCTCCACAAAGTACTCATAACTGTCTGCATTATTAATGGCCACATCTGGATTCTCCTCGGCGAGTTCCTGGGCGGGGCCCCTTTGGTAGGCATGGTCATCGGTCCCTGCAGTAATTTCAAAGTGACTCGCTTCGTGGACAAGGGTTCCAGCCTAAAGACCTGTTAGTATCAAGGATAAGGACCTCTGTTGATCACGCACTCGAGAGTCGGCACCAGTGTTAGTGGTATTCCAGAAACCGCCGCAGAGGTAGATAGTCCCGAACCTGAAGTAATAGTCAGGAAAGGCTAAAGGAGACGAAGAGATGCACGAACTCGGTAGGGTATCTGCATAATTTATTCAGCAAGCTGGATGTTTGTATACTGAAAATGAGCTTACACATATGCAAAGGTAGTCTCCGAGCCGCAGTCCTCTGGCTGACACTCGTACGTGTAGTTTGTATACGGGTGCTTCAGGAGGCTCGCAAAGTTGGTAGTAACATTGTCGTGACGCGCCTGGGTGAAGTTTCCGAACCACGTTTCGTAACGGGGTGTGCCAGTCTCGTTGTTCTTGGTTAGGTACCTTAGAACAGAGTGGTTCAGCCACAATCTATTGCCATACACGGGCTGGTACTTACGAATGCGAACAATTAGTATACGACTGAGCAGCAATTGTCGCATTGAGGATCTGACGTTGCTGTTTCTTGGAGCAATTGCTATACTCAATCCTTCCTGGAGAACGTCTGACTGGTCGGGGAGTTCGGGCTTTGAGAAGCTTTCCGGAGATCTTGGATTTGAAAGCGCGCTCGACTTTAGCTTCGATTGTCTTGAGTTGCTGAGTAGATTCATCGAGATAACGGAACGTCTTGGCGGTATCGATGTCGTATGCTCCTTCCCCGCTGTTTGTGAAATCATATGCAGATGACACTGCAGACTGTGGCGTCAGCGAAGGAAAAGTACGATGTATGTAAAGAGCAACGTACAGTCATGCTCGACTTCGACTGATTGACCAGGCTCCAGTACGGTGAAAGTCTTATTGGAGGCATCATTATTCATAGACCACAAGGGGGTGTACTTCATCTTCAAACCATGGAATGAGGGCGTGTATCCATTTTCGCTTTTGATGAGGAATGTGTTCGTGGGTGCCTTTGACAAAAGGGACCGTGGGTCATTCAATAATTTAAGGGTGTCACTTCCGGTGTTCGTCAACGTGGCGAGGACTTTGAGGTTGTGGACACCGTCAACATTTTGAGGACCTAGAAACACGAGGCTTTAGTATCGGATGATGAGATCCTGATGAGGAAAGAAACATACCAGACACCTTCAACGATAGGCTCGTTTCAGCTGCCACTATTGTCGCGGCCAGCAGGAAAACAGAGGCCAAGTGAAGAAGCGAAGAGGTTATCATGGTTCTGGGGATCTCGTCTCCAGAGATGCTCGTTTTATAGGTGTGTACGGTGGAGCAAGTCCAGAGTGGAAGACGCGAGGCGAATGGCGGTGCGTGAAACATGACGCTCAGTTGAGCGATGCGTAACATTCATGAGCGCAGACGCGCTTAGAAACTGGAACTCCACGAGTAACTCGGATTATTACAGTAGATGGGCGGCCTGAGCCTCCTGCATGATCATCACCGCAGGGTTGGAGTTGTCGACCAAGAACTTTGAGAAATTGATCCCGGAGATACTGAAAATCGAAGTAACGAAGGGGGCTTCAACTTTAGACGCGCCTCGAGATCAACCACGTAAGAAATTGACTTGGTTTTGCACTTGATAGAATTGTGATGAAAGGAAGGAATTTATGTACAACCAGCTATCAGAAGCCATGTTGGCCACAAACCGGCAGAAGTGTTGTTACCTCATTGGAAGCAACCAATTTGAACAGAAAAGGCATTCTATGAGCAAGTCATAGGCTTTTTTTCTAGTGAAACATATCTTCTCGACCGAGACGTGAGGTACAAGTGACTGAACCAGGATCTCCAGGATATCGTTGTCCACAACGAGATGGTGGAGAAAGGAAAGAGGAGTGGAGTGCGTGGGAAGCGGAACGGGAATAGGCGCCCGGACCCCAGGTGTACCTTTTGATTGGAAAATCGTGCAATAACATCCTCCATCCGTCCAGTTCTTCCGTTTTCCCACCTTTTCCCTTCATATAGCTGTGAATCTTCGACCATTTCTCCCAACAAATCCTTCTCGCTTTTGAGCAGCTAGGCGAGTGCAGTTGGTTCGTTTTTCCGCTTTTGAAATTGTCTAGAAGTTGACGAATTGAGTTTAGGGTACTTCTCGCTGAGGAATGTGAAGGATCTCGCAAAAGGTCACGATGAAGGCTAGAATTCAGCTCTCCTTACTCTCGATACTCTTCCCACTATTGGTCAAAGCTCAATCTTGCGAAAATTATGGATTCCAGAATGGGTCGTCGTGTTCATGTCCAGTTGGTTTCGGTGGTTCTTCATGCAATGAACTTGCTTGTGGAGGAACCCTTTTCCAGGGATCGCAGCGTCCATATACTTCTACATCCAGTGGATTGGCAAACCTAACGTCTTCAGGATGCCAGTGTCAGAGTGGCTGGACTGGCACTGCTTGCAATGTTTGTCAAAGCGCGAACGCCTGCCAAACTGCGTACAATTCTGTCACATCAACAGGGGGTGCATCTCCTGGACTAGCAGGTGCTGAAAGCGGCCAGAATAGAACATTGGTGTGCAACACGAAGCCACGAGTCTATGCTTCTAGCCAGATGAGCTGCCGAGTAGATGTGCGTCGTCTTATTACTTATTTCACTCTTGTACTAATAATCCTCGGCCGTAGAATCCTACTCTCAAGGCGATATATCCCGGCTCCACTACTGCCAACATCATACGTACCATAGATCCTTCGCTCAGTCCTCTTCCCAACACCACTTCATTTGGTGAATCCGGAACTGTCTATGCCCAAGTCTTCTATGATGGCGAAGAAGAATTCTATTGCACAGCAGATTCTTGCGCTCAAAACTTGAATAACAACGGCGAGGGTTCCTCCGTCTGGAATTGTCAAAACCTCAAGGTTAGAAACACCACTTCCCCGTCTTTGACCCCTACTCACAGACCTACAACAGTGCACATGCGTTCCAAATGGGACTTTTTGTGGACGCGTCACAGTCAGCAACTTGACTGGCGTTATCAACACCCTCAGCGGTAACTTGGACATTGAATGCAACGCTCCGGATAACTCTACCGGGCAAGCCAACTGTGCCTTCAAACAAGCCACGATCCAAAACGTCTTCGGTTCCAGTGGTCTGACATTTACTGGGTGTTCTTTCGGCGAATGTGTCAACCAGTTTGTGATCGACAACGGTGGGAACGCCACGAGTAGCACCAGCACAACCGATCACTCTCTCAGCGGAGGCGTTATTGCAGGTCTAGCTGTCGTCGGAGGGATACTCCTGTTGGCCCTGCTTGTTCTCATATTTGGGCTTATCGCTCAGCGGAGAGCTCGACGCGCAGGATATACCAATATCGAAGGCGGAGGTGTCACCGTGGAATGGAATAATGTCAGCTATGTTATTCCTGGAACCAAAGGGACGACATGGTTCACGAAGCGGGGTGATAAGAACATATCAGACGACAAAGTCATTCTAGATGCCGTCAGTGGCCGTGTTCTCCCTGGGCAGATGATGGCAATTCTAGGTCCTAGTGGTACGCTTCTCATTCACATTGAGGCGTTCGAGCCCTAAATTTTTGGTACAGGTGCCGGCAAGACGACCTTGGTAGAGATTCTCGCAGGCAAGGCAAAATCTGGTGTTGTTTCTGGCAGCGTATCTTTCCCTTCATCCCACACCACACGGCCTCGAATTGGTTTCGTCCCTCAGCAAGATGTTCTTCCGCCAATGCTCACTGTATACGAGGCTATGCTATTTGCCGCTCGGTTACGTTTGCCTGAAGGTGTTCCCGATCTAGAAAAACAGACGCGGGTGGATCAATTGATGGAAAAGCTGGGCATCGCACATCTGCGGAACACCCGAATTGGTTATGGTGCAGATGCTAGCGGAAGTAGGTCCAGAGGTATCAGTGGAGGTGAGATGAGGAGAGTTAGTATTGGACTGGAACTCATTGCAAGCCCGGATGTGCTTATACTGGACGAGCCAACGTCTGGTGAGTTGCGTCGTTTTTATTGACGGAAACCCTGTTGAACGTATCGGTTTCGGTATCGGGTAGGATTGGACTCGGTTTCGGCTTGGAGAGTAGCAAATGTTCTTCGCTCGTTAGCTCATGATGCTTCCAATCCGACTGCCATAATAGCCTCTATTCATCAGCCAAGGTATGTTCTTGACATGAATATCATTCATGTCGGCGTAACTAACCCTCCTATAGTTCACAATTGTACCAAGCATTCGACACCATCCTTGTTCTGTCACACGGACACGCTCTTTACTGCGGTCCAGGTTCCTTCGCCCCGATAGATCACTTCTCTCAAGTTGGAATAGAAGGCCTCCCACCATACCAACAAGGATACAATGTTGCCGATTACATGTTGGAGGTTGCTAGCGATCCACCACTCTCGTTACTTCAATCCAAACGACGACTACAGCTCACCCACACTGATAGCACTCGACCTCTCGATCCTGATGCAGTAGTCGACGAAAAATCCCCAGGATCTTCGAGTACCGACTCGAGGATAGAGTTGTCTGGCGACCGGCGTCGACGAACTGGTCTTCTTTCGGGACAAACTCACTGTGCAACGACGTTTTTGACACAGATACAACGTTTGTCTGGACGTGAATGGAAGATACTAAAGAGGTAGGCATCGGTTGCTTAATTGTCTTACGTTACCACTGATGATCGCACAGAGATAAGACGCTGTTCCTCACCCATGTGGCTGTCTCATGTGTCTTGGGAGTGTTCTGTGGCGGTCTTTACTATCAGACGGGTATCACTATAGCTGGTTTCCAGTCGAGAGTTGGGTGCTTATTCTTCTTGGTGGGTACTTTACCATCTACACGTAGGCCGACAATTTTGCTGACTTCCAATCCAGGGTGCTCTTGTCGCATTCTCTTCATTGAGTGCACTCTACAACATCGTTGAGATTCGGCCTCTCTTCCTCCGTGAACGATCAAGCTCTTACTATAGGTAAGGCGTTCCCGTCTCTACGTATCGTTTGGCTCTAATTTTCTATAGTCCCACGGCATGGCTGGTCTCGCGATTCATCTTCGATGTCGTTCCTCTACGTATCATACCGACAATCATTGTTTCGACTATGTAAGAACAACCTCCGTCTCAGTCACCACTTCCTAACATGGATATCTTAGCACGTATTGGATGACTGGCCTCTCCTCTGACGCGGCCAACTTCTTTAAATTCTTGTTCATCTTAGTCCTTTATACACTAGCATTGACTCTCTTTGTGAGTGAAGCCTTTCCCCATGATTACAAGTTAGTCTAACTAGGTTGGCCGGCAGAATTTCCTACTCGGAACCCTCTTCCACAACGGTGGTATTGCCATCCTTCTATCGGCATTAACAGCGCTCTATCAAATGACCTTTGCTGGATTCTTCGTTCATCTGAATACAATTCCTCCGGTTCTTCGTTGGCTCCAATGGCTCTGCCCATTGAAATATTGCCTCGAAGCGCTGGCAGTGAATGAAGTAGGCTCGGGCTTGATGATTCAAGATACGCTTTCAGGCGTTCCAGTGAATGTATCCGCGGCTTTGATCATGGAGATAGTAAGTTTTATCCGCTCGCCTCACTTCCAGGTGCTAATGGCATCACATTAAAGCTCTTTGGGTTCGGCCAAAACAACTATTACCGAGATGTTCTGATACTGTTCGCGTTCATCGCTGGATTTGGCATAGGCGTTATCGGCATTGTGTGGCTCAGAGTACGAGAGCGTCGTTGAATCCATACTCTTTACGACGCCTTCATGATTAAAAAAGGACAGCTAGTACTCTTCTTATACGAGATTCTGGGTTTACTTGGGCGGACTTTCTGCGATGTTTCTTGTTGTACTATATACTCATTTCTTGCAATCCAGATACATAAGTACGGCGATTTTTATACAACGTCCATTATCAAGTGCTAATTACCGCCACACCCTTACTGCGGACTGGCGACCAACTTGTAGGAAGACAGAATTAGCATTGCCACATTACTGGTTCGCAAAGACTCACTATAATGCAATCTAGTATCCGCACGAAGAATCCTCGACCTTCTGGACCTCTACGTCGATACTACCCAACTCCACTGCACGGCCACCGGTCAAGTCATCCATCGCCTGGCGTGAGGACGTGAACCCTTCTACGCTGCGGTCCATTGCCAACAGGTAGATACTCTTTCTGCCCCTCCGAGTCGCGTGTGTCAATTCGTAGCAAAAGCCGCAATCCGGACTGTTCCACTGGATGCCACTGGCTGCACCGATGTGAGGAAATCCTGGAAGATCACCAAAGGTGGGGTATTCGCTCGCCAAACCGTTCTGACCGTCACTGCAGGTAACGGTCAAGAGCGAGCCGGAAGAATTGTCGTAGGTGGTATCGTAGCTGAGTTTTACAGCTTCTGAAGAAGCTGCAAAGAGGATGGCAATCGAGGTGAAGATGGCGAAGGATTTCATGCTGGGCGTTTGTGAAGAAAGAGTGAAAAGGTACTGAGGTTTGTATACAGTCGCAGGCGAAGAGAAGGCTCGTTTGCTCTTACTATACGTAGCAACTACTCCAAGCTTCGCAGTCAACTTAAGCTTTGAAGTGCCTTCGATGGGGAATTGGCGAATTCGTGATCCGCCCAATCACAATCGAGAACTACGAAGCTAAACCAACACGAACAACCTCAAGTTCCATCAAGGTCCCTCAACAAATATCGATCTTTCAGCAACGTATTTGGTCACTCGGTTTTTCCTTAGCAATCCAGTCCGATGATTGATCCCATTACAACACAAGTGCAAGAACAGTACAACAATATATGTAGTCCGTTGAGTCCGTGTTACACACCAAAACCTTAAACATCGTTTTCGTCGATTCTTCAGTCCTATTAAGCGAGCGTGAGCACAAGAAATTACGAGCAAGGCGGGCACGTACATTCGACGTCCTGAGAGTATCACTTTACAGTCCACACTCAGAACGGGCGACCTGTTGAGATTGTACATCAATCCTTCCCAATGCAACGGCGTTGCCATTCGTCAGACGATCCATCGCAGCTTGTGCGACGTTGAAGCCATTGCCAGCATGGTCGATGGCGACAACGTTAATGCTCCTAGTAACACCCTGGAAGGTGTAGGTGAGTCGATAGCTGCATGAACTAGTCAGCGTATGAATCCAAAATACCCGACTATAACTGACCAGTTGCCACAAGCAGCGCTATCCCAGCCACCGATGTCGGACGACGCTCCAATGAAGGGGAAGGTGGGCAAAGAGCCAAACGTCGGGAATCGTGAAGCGAGACCATTCCGTCCGTCACTGCATGCTACGGTCAGCATACTGCCACCGGCGTTGTCGTACGTGTTATCGTATTGAAGTTGAACAGCACCACCGAGGGCAGCGAGAGCGAGAGCGATGACACCAGTGGTGAACTTCATGTTTATGCGACGAGGAAGACTACGAGTGAAGAAAAAGTGGTGAGATTTGTTGGAGAGGTGCACCTGTTACACCCTGTATTTATTCTCTGCGAAAGATAGGTCACTGGATACCGCCGTGGTCAGTAGTATGTCAAGTTCCATGCGTCAGAGAGGTCTTGTCAGTGGAAAAGGCCTCATATCACCGTGAACTGCCATTCTGCACCTACGGGCCGAGGCCAATTCTGACACCGAAGGTACTGGAATCTGTGAAGCGAGGTCAGGAAAGGTCAAGACCACTCACGAGACCATTCATCTGAGAGCCGGGTGGTCAGCTTTGCGCTCTGGGCGGGGAAAAACTGGATCAATGAAGAAAGATGGAAATTGAATTGACATTCTTGGAAATGCAGTGACGTCTGATCATTCGAGGTCAGGCACACGAATCTACACATTTGAGAGAGGAGCGTTCTTTGTCCAACGAGTAATCAAGTCCTGTATTCGACGTTATGGGACGTGTTATGCGAGACTGAGGTTCACTCACTAATGCTGCTTGAGGTTGATCATACGGAACCATGTGGCTGTAAACAAGTATCAACGATCTAGCCCTATATCAACGACCTAAGAGCATGGTCTTACCCAGCCTCGTATACTCTCACAAACGTAACATTACCCGCGGCGACCCCTGCCCCACCCGCGCTTCTTACTTCACCCGCTGGCCGCCCATTCTTTGAGTCAACCCAAGGGGTAGACTTTGCGGCCAAGAACTCGCCGTGAAATTGGGTTTGCAGAGCTTCTACCCAGCGTTCGTTACCCTAATGGTAAGGCCAACCCTCGTTACACACGGTAGATTACAATAGTACAGGAACACTCACCATATAGTTGGTCATCATACCATCTAAACTTGTTCATATTAGACACTGTTTCGGGGCTTAGCAATTGAAAATGCACCTGCATCTCCCGCATAGACAAGGAGACGAACACCGTCGTTGATCAGCTCCGGGAGTAATGTCGCCGTTCTTGCCATTCCTTCTCCTGTAGCTGCGATCTCCCGGTTCAAAAGCCAGTTCACCACATTGTAGCTTCTTTGTGGATTCACGCCGAGTGCTATTTTGGTGCTCGTCTTGTTCATCCATGTGTTAATCCAGTTGAACTCCGCATAACAAGGGGGTAGTTCAGTGATAACGCATGACTTGCGGATGTCCATAGGATTCAGACCACTATCTAAGGACAAAGATTAATTTGGTACACATAATGAGTACTAAACAGGCTCACTTATCAACGGGCCTTCCACCGCTTCACCACAGTAAACCGATGCAGGTTCACACGTAGATCGCGTTGGATTATCATAGCATTGTTGTGTTAGCTGAACGCAGATTTCAGTAGGAGTCTGAAGGAAAGCGCATTCGTAACCTGAAGGGTCGAGAACAGGGTATGGAGCCTCCCCACACGCATATGGCTGGATAGTTGAGTATTGAATTTTTGGGTCTGTCACTCCATTGGCAAGGATGACAGACGCGAGGTTGATGTATTTCATATCCGAGGTCATCGTGAGTTGCTTGTTACGCTTGTATATAACGCTCGCGATATGTGGGGCGTACACACCGCCGTAGCTCTCGCCTGCGACATGGAAGGGTTGTATCGAGTATTCCGGGAACCGATGGAAAAAGAGTTGGAAGAAGGCGTAGACGTCCTGAGCTCCTACTGAGCTTGTGTTGACAGTGTTTCCATAATCATCGTAAGAGAAGCCGACATTCACTGGTTGGTCAAGGAAGAGGACGTTCGCGCTTTCTGTCCAGCTGTACGGGTTGTATGACACGTCTTGACCTTCTTCGGCGATGTTGCATGGCCCCAACTCCATGAGTAACCCAGC
Source organism: Paramarasmius palmivorus (assembly GCA_037176845.1). Taxonomy (NCBI): domain Eukaryota; kingdom Fungi; phylum Basidiomycota; class Agaricomycetes; order Agaricales; family Marasmiaceae; genus Paramarasmius; species Paramarasmius palmivorus. The sequence continues at coordinate 271,778 of JAYKXP010000046.1, read as the reverse complement.
AGATGAACTACAACCAGGACCACCGTTTAACCATAGAAGAAAAGGTGCATCTTTGGGAGAATGCCGCGATTCGAAGAACCTGGAATGGTTAGGTTGATTTCACTCTACAACGCATTGCGACTCACCAGAAGAAGAGATGCTTCGACTGAGATATATCCAAGTACCCAGAATATTGCTTCACTCCAGGATCACACAGCTTGGGTTTTGCGATTCGTATTTGGTGGTCCTTGAACGATGGGTGACTGAAGATTTCGTCTATTAAACAGTACTCAACGAGTTGAAAGGGTAGAAAAGGCAGGAAAACGTACATTTCAGGTCATCATATTGCTCGAGAAATTCCTCTTTCACATTGCCCAATCTTTCAAAACCCAAAATTTCCTGATCATGGACCGCCCGTCCTGCACAGACATAAGACAGCAGCAGAATCCATGCGACCTTCATGGCAGTTCAGGTCCTGACAGATATCTGCGGTTTTCGAAAACCAAGTCATTATCACTGCCCATGTGGTATCATTGACGGATTCCGATTGATCTAGCCGTCTACCGTGGGTAATCCTCTTCACCGTCTTCCATCATCTTGAAAAGTCGACCTGGGACAAGCAGGTAAATTTCCATTGTCGTATAATGACCTTCATATCACTGACCCATTCTCGACCCATTCTATAGTCTCTAGCTATCCAGCTGTCTCGAACAAGTTCAGACATCACCTATTTCGAATCAAGTTTCATCTACAGGGTTCTAGAAGTATTCAAACGAAAACAATTGTAGTAACGCCCTGGAAAGTCTCTCCAAATAGAGTCGAAGGATGCAGGACCAGCACCATATGGAATGTGCGTATTTTGCGCCGTCACTGTGCTTCTTCTCGACAATTCCAACATGGGTAATCCTCGCCTTCACCTTCCCGTGAACCCCAAATCGAAAATTGTGAACACCTGGGGTGGGCACCTATGATCTAGGTCTTCACATGATGTTCATATCCCGAGGGATGCGGCGAGTTCAGCCCTTCGAAGCTTTTTCATGACGCAAATACTGACTCTAGTGAGTGCATAAAAGGCTTTGAATCTCGAGGAGAACTAATTATTCATTTGCATCCCCTAGAAATGAAGCTCTTCGTTCTCTGCAGCGCTCTCGCCCTCGCATCTTCTGCTTTTGCTGATCTCCTTGGGTGGGATAATGCCTATGACAACGCCAGCGGCTCTCTCAACGTTGTGGCGTGTTCCGATGTAAGCGCGTTCATCTAAGAGAGACTCTTCACGCTCAACTGACGCACATTCCAGGGCGAGAACGGCCTCATCACCAGATTCGGCTTCCAGACCTTTGGCGATATCCCTACTTTCCCATTCGTTGGTGGCGCCCCTACCATCCCAGGATGGAACAGCCCTAACTGTGGAACGTGCTTTGCACTCACCTTTGCCAATTCGACTGGCACGCATACCATTCATTTCACTGCAATCGATGCTGGAGGAGCTGACTTTGTCACCGGTCAAAATGCACTCAATCTATTGACGAACGGGCAAGCTGCACAGGTTGGGGTTATCAATGTGAATGCAACAGTGGTGAACGCCACTGAATGTGGGCTGTAATAACAGCGGTGTGTTACTTGAAGTAAAGCTCTGTTTTGGTGGGTCTTAACGCGTGTTTTGGTAGCTTGGACATTTGTACGTATATCCTTGGACTGCTGAATTTTTGTACGGACTATCAATAAAGTGTACGAACTATAAGCGTTGTATAATGTCCATCTTGAATTACACCCGATTGGGACGTAGCGAGTGATATAACCCCAATATAACCTTCGAGGTGCTGAGTATGTTTGTGCTCTTCCAAGTACCTTCCCAGTATGCCAGTACTTATCTGCCGACTACAAGCCGACTCGCTCGCGAGCTCTGGAATTCGGAGCGGATGCTAAGCGTTACGGCCCGGTGCGTGACCATGCCTCTTTGCACCTGGGTCCTGCCAGTGCCAATGCCATCCTGGGGCCTGCAGTCTTCATCTCCCGATAACAAGCCACTGTACTTCGCGATTACTGTCCTATAGTCCCAGCGATACAGTTTGACTATCTGTGTCTTCCCTGTTATACAAGCCGAGAAAGTTTGGGAGATTTTCGCTTCGCTGGCATCGAACAAATCTAGGGCGAGATGCTTGCATGCATGCCAAACAGATGGTAGAGAGCATGGACGGCAAGGTGCATTTGATTTATTACTATACATGCAAGTCGAGCTAAAATCAGGTTAAATTAACCATATCAGTTTCAGAACCGCACTTATATGGCCTTTTTCAAGCGAACTTCCCAGATGGTGCACAATTCCATTCATCCATATTCATCGAACCCTTCGGCCAGAACGATGCATGTGCTGTGTTTCTAAAGCGAAATCAAGCCGGACGTTTTCACGACTCGTACAGCTGCTCAACGGCGACGAACAAGTTTGGCTACGGCAGTGTTCCACCTGATTCGAACATCACTGTTCCAAAGTTTTCGCTGCGAGAAATGAAGACTGCAAATGAAATCCTGGAAAAAGCCTCCAGATAGACTCAAGAGATGCAGCATGGACCATACATCTTCTCGGCACATGGACATTCTTCGTTTCCTTCCGCGAATTCGAAGCCTTGTAAATTGCGGGCACCTGGGGCGAGCATCCATGATCCAGGTCTTCACATGACGGTTCTGTACCGAAGAATACGGCGAATACAGCCCTTCAAAGGGTTTTCCTGGGCTTGAAATGACGCAACTGTGTAGGTTATTCAGTTCAGTGAGTATTTAAAAGGCCCCATATTTCGACCAAGACTCACCATTCACTCCACAACGATGAAGTTCTTCGCCATTTTCAACGCTCTCGCCTTTACTTCTTCTGCGATCGCTATCAACCTAGCGTGGGATACCAACTACGATTCTCCGAACGCCTCCCTTACCACTGTCGCCTGTTCCAACGTAACCATTCAATACACGGAAAACTTTTCTAAATATTGATCAACCTTACATAGGGCGACAATGGCCTCATCACCAGATTCAACTTCTCGACCTTCAGTGACCTACCAACCTTCCCATTCATTGGTGCCGCCCCCAACATTGCTGGTTTCAACAGCCCCAATTGCGGAACTTGCTTCTTACTCAACTTTACCAACTCGACTGGCACACACTCGATCCACTTCACTGGAATCGACGTGGGAGTAAACAGCTTCGTAACGGGCCAAAATGCATTAAACTCGTTGACCAACGGTCAAGCGGAACAGCTTGGGGTGATCCCTGTGAACATGACCATAGTCAACGCAACTGGATGTGGACTGTAATATTGGTAAGTTTGAACTCAAAGCCAATTCTTCACAACGCTCATTCGTTGTTCTCAGATTAGTTTGCCGCTTGTGGACATTCTTGACGGACTCGGACTGCAGAATGGACTGTACCAAGATACACGCGATGTATAATACCTTCTGACCACCAATCTCACGCATCATCGATCGAACCCCGCCCAACTGACCTGTTTCGTTAGTGATCGCTACCTCACTGCCGGCACTAAGACGCCTGATCCTCGAGGCCAATTCACATGATTGGAGTGGCATGGTTGACTATAAAGCTTCCTTCAACTGCATTGAACATCCTCGCTGATGTCGATGATGACTGCTCCACCCGTATTCTTGTATCGGTATGCATCGTGCTTCTCTTGTCAGCAGACTGGTTCATTAAGGTTTCTCATAGCTACGACATTTCTATCTTTTCTCACAAGGCAGAACATATCCTGTTATTGAAGAACGTACCATACAAATCTGTTACTGTACGCTTGCCCACGCGGCTCGCTATCGCATGGTCGTCATTTCATTCATCAATACTTTTATAGGTTTCGCCTATCCTTCCTCGACCAGAGATAACCGACTTACTGGGTTTGAAGTATCGTCGTATTCCCATCTTGGCGATCGGCAATGATATCTATTGTGATACGAGGTGAGCAACCTCTAGCTAGTATCAATCAACCTTCAGTATGAAACGTTAGATAGCTTGATCGCTGCAGCACTCGAACGACGTTTTCCCGAGTCGAAGACCCTCTTTCCCCGTCGAAAAGGCGGCGCAAAAGCTGATACCGGTCTCATTCAAGCATTTGTGAGGCACTTCTCGGACGATGTATTGTTCTTTAACGGTGTTATGTCCATGTCCTGGGAGAATCGTGACCCGAAGTTTATCGAGGATAGATCGAAGGTAAGCGGTTTGTTAAATTGCACTTCTAGCACAGCTATCTGATTGGGCTTATTCTAAACCAGCTCATGGGGGCACCCATACAAGCCTTGACGAGTGACCCCACCGCGCGACCTCGAGGAAAGGTCGCCTTGTATGCCCAGATGGTTCGTCTTGAGTTCAAGTACCACTGGTTTACAATACATGGCTAACAAACACGAAGGCATTAATCGAGGAACAACTCAAAGACGACCGAGAGTGGCTTTTCGATACTGAAACTCCCGGTTTCGCCGACGCTGCTGTATACGCTGTGTTGGCCTGGTTGAGGTCTCCTTCGTTCCGTGAAGCTGGCATTGGGCCGATTTTTGACGAGGGCAAGTTTAACTTTGCCATGAAGGTCAGTCGAATATGTTTCTCCCGTTAGGTCGTTCTATCATCCTGATGGAATGCAATCTCGAAGTGGCTAGAGCGAATGGCATCATACATTGACGCACTCAAATCTTCAAATGGTAGCCTAATCGAGCCAAAGTCTGGTGAAGATGCCGGAAAGGAAATCGCCACCGCTGCGCAGGAACCGAACGACGTTATAGGGTTTGATGAAACCGTCGCACAATGGCTTGGGTTGAAAAGGGGACAGAAGGTGTCTTTTGCACCAAGTCAGGGATATAACGGTATGTATGCGCTCTTCGTCTCCGAGAGTTCTAGTTGTGATTTTCTTGGCAGCGAAGGACTATTCGACCATGGGAACACTGATATCCTTGAACCACGAGGAGTTCTGTCTTGAGATCAAGGGAACTTTGGGGACCTTCCGTTGCCATTTCCCGACAACAGGATACACCGTTCGCGCCGCCGAGGAATAGTTCTAGATATTTAACTCTGGGAAATATTGATGTATAGGTGACAGCGGTGTGAAATACTCAAGTGAATCGGCACGACAAGACGTTAGGTCATGAGAATAATGAAGATTTGGAAATCACGATAATGTCTAGCAGGAGAAACAACTTATATATAAGGCGACTGACCGGTTCATAGTAGACCGTCACAGCTTCTTTTCCGCCAGACTGTCATGGCTTTGCAACCCACGCCCATCCTCTATCGGTGAGTGATTCAGTCCTCATACTACCCATCATCCTTGTAAATCCTGGCTAAAAGGTATGAGACGTCACCATTTTGTCGCAAGATCGAGAACATTCTTCTCTTAAAGGGTATTTCGCACAAAAGAGTTAATGTCCCTCCGGTGCTGCCAAGGCCAGTAATAACAGAAACATTTGGGCTGAACTACCGTCGAGTGCCCATCCTTACAATCGGCAACGATATCTATTGCGATTCAAGGCAAGTATGCAAAATTTCAGGTAACTAGCAAGATGACTTACCTGAGCGTAGCTTGATAATTCCAGTTCTTGAACGACGTTTCCCAGCCTCTCGTTCCATCTTCCCATCTAGGAAAGGTGGTGGTGGACCAGATAAAGGACTGATCCGGGCGTTTTCAAAGTATTTTGTGGATGATGCTATGCTACCTGCTGCAGTTCCGTTATATCCTTGGGAGAACTTGGATATTAGTGTGGTCAATGATCGAACGAAGGTGAGTATCTAAACTGGTCGGCATGAAATCAGGGTCAGAACTGAGGATGGATGGTACTGTAGTTCATGGGAAAGGGTCCGGATATAGTTGGCGAAATGTTGGGGAAACGCGGAAAGGGAATGGCTGATCTCGATGCTCAGCTCACATTGGTCGAAGAACAAATCGAAGATGGGCGAGAGTGGCTATTTGATACTGAACGTCCCGGCTTAGCAGATGTTGCTGTATATTGGGTCTGCGCGTGGTGCAAGGAGTTTGGGGCGAGTGTTCTCCATATCAACGAGGGGAAATTCCCATATACGCTCAAAGTGAGTGTCTTGACTTCGAGGAGACTCAGATGCGAATTAACTACATGCCCGACAGTGGTTTGAGCGTATGAGGGATTGTATCGAAGCAGAAGGGACACAGAATGGCAATGCGCTTTGGGAGGATGTTGATGGCGATGCTGCCGGCAAAGAAGCCGCTGCTGCCCAATGTGAAATGCATGAGTTTGACCAGCAGATCGCAAAATACCTGGGAGTGCAAAAGGAGCAGACTGTGTCAGTAGCGCCAGTCGGGGATGGTCTGTCATACAACGGTGAGTTCATGGTATATTGTGAGGACAGAAGTCTGACTGCCACGCCTACCTATACAGCGAAAGACTATTCCACCATCGGAAAGCTGGTATCCTTGGATAAGGAAGAGCTCTGTGTAGAGATCGAAGGGAAATTGGGGAAGTTTCGTTGTCACTTTCCAAGGTTGGGGTATAACGTGTATTCACTGTAAAGTAACACTGTGCCCATCCTTTTGGGGACATTCCGCTGTCACCGTTGGGGAAGGAAATGTGAGTGCTAGATTCTGGGGGGGTTATTATTCATATGATAATGCTGTGGACTACCCATCGATGAATGGAAAGTACTCGGATTCAGAGGCGCTGAGGGATACGCTGATCAAAATTTGGGGATCACAATGAAGTTGGTGGGGAAACGGTTATGAAAGCAACCGTTGAGCCGAGAAACGTACAGTACTTAAGGCAAAACGAACCCAGTCCAATAGTTCCAGCCTACAACCATTACCCCATGTCTTCGCAACCCAAACCAATCCTCTATCGGTGAGTGACTCCTCAATATTGTTGTGGCTTTTCAAATCAAGGACCTATAGGTATGAAATATCGGCCTTTTGCCGCAAGATTGAGAACATCCTCCTCCTAAAAGGCATTGAACACAAGAGAGTGGACGTGTCTCCTGTTTTACCTAGACCAGAAATCACAGAAGCTTTTGGACTAGGCTACCGTCGAATGCCTGTCATGACGATCGGGAATGATATCTATTGTGACACGAGGTGAGCGCCCAACACATGATGATACCGTACCGTACTAAAACTGACTTGAAATGGCGTATAGCCTGATGATCCCCGTCCTTGAACGACGCTTCCCTGCCTCTAAATCTATCTTTCCACCAAGAAAAGGTGGAGGTGCGCCCGATAGAGGATTGATTCGAGCGTTTTCAAAGTACTTTGGGGATGATGCTATGTTGCCTGCTGCGGTTCCTCTAGTTCCTTGGGAACACACCGATCCCGTTCTGGTCAAGGATAGAATTAAGGTGAGGAGCCAAACTAGTCCGTAGATATAGTATCTGAAGACACGAATGATAGTTCTTGGGACAAGACATCGATCTAGCTGAACACATGATGGCCAAGCGTGGAAAGGGAATGGCTGATCTTGACGCTCAACTAGCATTGGTCGAAGAACAAGTTGAGGACGGACGAGAATGGCTATTTGATACGGAACGTCCGGGTTTGGCGGATGTAGCCGTGTACTGGGTTTGTGCATGGTTCAGGGGGTTTGGAACGGGCCTGCTCGATGGCAAGGACAACAAGTACCCAGAGACGCTGAAAGTGAGTGTTTTCATTTCAAGGGCATTGATGGATGTTAACGAGCATTCCTGGAAGTGGTTTGAGCGTATGAAGTCGCATCTAGAAGCCGAGGAGGTGCGAAACAAGGTTTTGGAAGAGGTTGACAGCGATACCGCCGGCAAAGAAGCTGCTGCAGGTCGATTCGAGCCGTATGATGTCCGAGGGTTTGATGAACAGATCGCAAAATATCTTGGGGTGCAAAAGGGACAAGCAGTATCAGTAGCACCGGCAGGTGATGGTCTTCCATACAATGGTGAGTCTCAAGACAGTGAAAATAGAGATATATGACTATAGCATACCTTTACAGCGAAAGACTACTCTACTATCGGAAAGCTGGTGTCGCTGGACAAGGATGAAATCTGCCTAGAAATTGAAGGGAAGCTGGGTACATTCCGATGCCACTTTCCAAGGCTAGGATTTAATGTGCATCCTGTACAATGAACGTGGTCATGCACCTTTCCGAGAGAATACAGCTCTGATTCCGATTCCATGCGATTTCCAGTCAATTGTGATATTTTTAGCTATCTTTGCGGGACGGCATTCTTCCCAGATTGTATTCCGACCGCCCCGAGCCTGTTTTTCTCGCGTGAACAATGCCTGCAGTCGAGATAAAGGTGGTGAAGATGATAGGGATGTGCGTGTGAAACTGAACGCGGGATTCACGTCAAGTGAATTCCGCCGCAGGCATTTTGTCAGCGGCAGCCATTATGACGATAGAATGCCTGATTCTCGATCTCAACGTAGGGCCGTTCGCAGGACCTGAGAACTTCTCTTTCTCTTACCACCATGTCTGGAAAACTTGGGGTTCCCTATGACGGGAAAGGAAAGGAAATTCCTGTCCCAATCACCAATCGACCTCCTCAAAGTACTCGTTCACGTCGCTTTCGTCAACTCGCTGGACTTGTCGTCGTGCTACTTGGCGTTCATTATGCAGTAAACGGATTTGGGTTTGGAGGAGGCAGGGATAAACAGGATTTGAACGCGCTCGACATGACCAGTCACCCTCGACACCCAAAGAAAGGTCGTTACATACCTCCCGTGTTGGCGGAGAAGCACTTCTTGTACGTTGTTATCATCAGTTTCGCACAGCATATCTCTGAACCATTGTGAACCCACAGGGAGGTACCCGATGCCGACAGTGCAATCAAGGCTTCGCGACACTACGCTGGTCGACCTCACCTCGCTGGCTCCGAAGCAGACTTTGAACAAGCCAAGGACTTTCTCTCTTTCCTGCAATCTAGTCTTGGTATCAAAGCACCTCATGAGCAACCCATTTATCCTGCTGGATCCCCTGAATCTCAAAGGGCCACATTGTCTATCCCGAAACTGCGCGCACCACATGCCTGGATTGACGTATACTATCCGGTCATGAACACTCCCCTAGACCGCACACTCCAAGCCTTGGACGACAATGGAGAAGTCGTGTGGGAGGCAGATCTTGATGAACACGGAGAAGATGGTGATCCCGATGCCGCGAAGTACAGCAATGCAGTCCCTACATTCCATGGGTTGAGCTCTGCTGGAGATGTGAAAGGGCAGGTCGGTATGCATCCTTTATTAGTTTCTGCATCTGACTGACACTATACGTAGCTGGTCTATGCCAACTACGGTTTGAAGGAGGTAAGCACTGCGCATCTCCTTCTGATCTCAGACATTGAAGCTCTGTCAAGGATTACGACGGTCTGGTCGCAAAGGGTATCGACTTCAACGGAAAGATTGTTCTAGTTCGATACGGTGGTAACTTCCGTGGACTCAAGGTAGGCTCGTAGCGCACCTGATTCCCTTGTACTCATCGTTTTGATTAGATCAAAGGTGCTGAAGAACTCGGTGCTGCTGGCGTTCTCATTTACAGCGATCCTCGTGACGATGGCAGTGTCACTGTGGAGAACGGCTACAAGCCGTAAGTGGCCTCTGTTATTCCCCTTTCTGCTCTCCTGATCCCAGAGTCAGGTATCCGGAAGGGCCCGCACGTAACGCGAAAGCTGTTCAGAGGGGTAGCGTTCAGTATCTGAGCTTATACCCGGGAGATCCTACCACGCCTGGCTACCCTTCGTATGAGAATAGCACCCGTACTGACGGGGAAAACATCCCTAAGATTCCTAGTTTACCGATTTCGTGGGAGAACGCGAAGAAGCTACTCGATTTATTGGATGGCAAAGAATGGAACGGTGTTGTTAGGCTTTCGAACCAAGGTGTGTAACGTCAGCACTTTCTTTCAGGATTGCTACTAACGTTGTTGCTAGTGGACACCAAGGTTACGCCAATTTGGAACACGGTCGGTGTCATTCCGGGTCACATTAGGGATGAAATCGTCGTGCTTGGAAATCACAGAGATGGTATGTGGCCACTTTTACTCCCTTTTATACGAGGACTCATCGTATTATACAAGCATGGGTCCTAGGTGCTGCTGATCCTACGAGCGGCACTGCCTCTATCCACGAGACTATCCGTGGTTTCGGTGAACTTTTGAAGAAGGGCTGGAAACCTATGCGAACCATCGTGTTTGCGAGTTGGGATGCTGAAGAGGTTGGATCTCGTTCGGGCTATGATATGATTCATGCTTACATCTTCTCCATCAGTACGGCTTGATTGGCAGTACAGAGTGGGGTGAAGACTTTGCTGAATTCATCTCCAAATACGTCGTTGCCTACCTCAACCTTGGTCAGTATATTCGATTACTCGATTGTTTTGTTTTAGCTAACCTCATACATAGATGTTTCCACTTCCGGCTCCAGATTCAACACACAAGCCTCGCCTCTACTTTCCCATGTCGTCCGTCATGCGGCTGATGACCTTCCTCATCCCACTAAAGAGAATGCTACCCTTTGGGATGCGACAAAGGATACTGGTGATTACTTTGGCATCACTGCGCAAACCGTGGACGAGGAGTACCTCGCTGTACGCGCTCGAACAACGAATACTGCTGACGATATTGGTGTCGGTGTGCTAGGAAGTGGTTCTGACTATACAGGTGTGTCATGTGTTCCTGCAACTATACATCGACTAACACTGCAGCATAGTCTTCTTGCAAAGGTTGGGAGTACCAAGTATGAATCATGGGTTCGGTGCCAGTACCCATGACCCTGTCTATCGTGCGCCTAGTTTCTTTTCCATTCCGAGCTTTGAACTGAACATTAACCAATTTAGACTACCACTCTGTCTACGACTCGGAACTTTTCCAGGAGAGGTACGCGGACCCTGGCTTCCATCGTCACGTATGTTTTCGTACTCCGCTTTCATCTTTCGCTTTTGGCTGAACAGTATCTGCGCAAAGATTGCTATCGCAAAGCATCTCGGTCTTACGGCACTTCGTATTGCATCGCCTGCTATCCTGCCCTTCAACACCACGCATTACTCGCTTGAGCTCGATAGCTATCTAGACAAGTATGTTCTTATGAGTCTCTTCATAAACATGTATTGATATGAATACTTCGCAGGGTCGAAGCCATAATTTCAACCACCGATATTCAGGTTGATCTTTCCCCTCTTCGCCAGTCGATCGGATCTCTTCAAGTAGCTTCCCGCGCCCTCGACTTTGAGAGGCTTGCTGCTGAACGGGAGCTATGGAAGATTATCAAGAAGTGGAAGAAGAAGCATGACAAGGGCAGACGCCTCAAAAAGAAGATGTGGAAGGCCTACTGCAAATGGCAGAAGGAGGTGTTGGGGAAGGAGTGCAAGCACCACCATAGTCACGGCAAAGATATCACTGAAGTGTTCGAGAGTGAGATTCCCAGAGATCTACCCGCCGTTCATCCCGAGTCTGGCAAACCTGTGAAGCACAGGGTTGGGCGTTTGCCTGCTTGGGTTGCGGAGCAAATGGATGCAGGCAACAGTGACTTAGGCGAGGGTTGGAAGGACGATGTGGTTTATGGCCTTGCTATGGGTCTGGCTTTGAGCCCCGATCCAGAAATCGAGGTATCTTTGGCCAATTCGCTTGCCATGTTCAGTGGTGGATGCAGACGCCGCGAACGTATTGCTGATGGGCATCGTCCTCATCGACCTCACTGGCCCGGCAAGCTCATTCGCGAGTTGATCAGGGTTGTGAAACGTTTGAGGGCCATCAACCAGCAACTCATCGCCTTCGAGAGAGGCTTCATCTCCGAGGATGGTATTCCTCAGCGGGAATGGTACAAGCATTTGGGTGTTGCTCCCGGAAAATGGCTAGGTATGTTCTAGTGCTTTGTGCGTCGATTATTGATTACAACGGATTTTCAGGATATGGTGCGACCACATTGCCTGCTTTGACGGAAGCTATCACTTTTGAGAAGAATGCTACTCTTGCTCAGTACGAAGTAGGACGATTGAAGGACGTTGTGGATGGACTCACTGAGACGGTCAAGGTGAAACATCGTTGTTCGTGATTAGTTTATAAATTATGAACAAAAAGTTTGTACACATTTTACATATTTGTCTATCTTCAATGTAAGCGTAACATCTTGCGTTCCGAACAGCGGGCGAAGGTGGCCGATTTCTTTAGACGCTGGTTAGACGCACAAACACCTTTCCCACTCCTCCACGAGCACTCAACACAGCCCTACTACGCAAAGTGTCATTCTACTTCACCCTTTAGACCTACGAACCTCTTGAATAATAATTCTATATGTCTTCCGACGGGGCGAATAACAGTAAGTAAGTTGCTTCACCATCGCTGGCGAGATCAAGATTACGATAACTTTAGATCAGCGACTGCTGGCAGCAGCAAGGGAGGATAACGAGGAGATGTTACTGGAAGTTTTTGAGGCTGGGGGATTCGATATCAACTTCCAGGATGGGTGCGTCTGACTCCAATTATAACTATCCTCGGAGTGCTTACATTACCTTTTATACGTCGCAGGTTAGGAAACACAGGTACGGATACCTAGGAAGCCCCTCGCCTAAGAAGCTCAAAAGAAACTCCATCGAATGGCAGCTTTGCACAATGCGTACGTCCATTCATCGCTCACGATGTCAGCAGCACTCATCTTCATCTCGCAGGGTCATGAACGGCTCAACAGATGTCCTTGAGCATATTCTTTCGCATGAAGAATGTGACGTGGATCCGATAAACCGAACAGACAAAGCAACACCTCTTCATCTTGCTGTGAAACTCGAAGATCCGGAGCTCAGAGCTTATGTCGTTAGCAGTCTTTTGGAGGCAGGTGCCGACACAAAGTTCGTCTTGCTCATCGCTCTGATCCCGACATCGTACTGATCTGACTCTATTCAGGATAAAGAACAAATACAATCAAACGGCGCTGGATCTAGTTCCCTCAGATGATGCTGATACTAGAGCATTGATTAGGAAGTCACAGGCACAGGCTACGGTCTCGACGGACGATGTCGCAAGCGGTACGTCTCGGTTGCTTTGTCTCGTTACATATCTTGACAATTCTCAGATGATGATGGCGAACCTGGCTCTGGATCTGGATCTGACGATGACTAGAACTAGTAGAGGTCCTTCCCAGCAATTATCCTATCTATACGTTTCAGTTTTCGGGATACGGTGTACTCATACAGCAGAATGATTAATGGAATGCCGTTCAATGTAGGCATTTCCAACCCCCAAGCCCAAGCATCGTAGTCAATCTTCATGTCCACTATACACACGAAGAGAAGGCTCAAGTATCATACAGTCATCCGGTCGACGATGAAAATTAATGAATGCCGGAGCCGGCAGTTCCGAACCTTTCATCAAAACGACCATGACCTCAAACCCTCTGGACGCAAATTCACAGCATTTCACTTCAGAAGTCGCGGAACGATACGACGAGCACCATTTACACGCAGAGATGGCCAAGAGGTTGGTCATCATCATCATAAATTCACAAGCCACTCAATCCGTTCAGAATCGGTAGATCGCTCCTCAAAGCTTACACGTTTGACGATGAGGCCACGACTGTTCTTGACTATGCATGCGGAACAGGTGAAACATGGTGACTCAAATGCAAAGGTTTTTAGGCCGACGATCCCACAGGTTTGAACTCGCGAGAGATTATCCCACATGTGAAGTCTGTAATTGGAGTCGATATCAGCCAATCGATGGTGGACAAGTACAATGAACGAGCAAACAACCAAGGAATGGAACCCGACGAAATGAAGGCGATATGTGCTGATCTGAAAGGCGAAACCGGCGAGCTAGATAATGCCAAGTTCGATATGGCGATGGTAATCTATCCTTGCAACCTAATATGACAATATTGATGAACCTAGGCACCATCTCCAGTGTTGCATGTCGTATCATCATTTCGAAGACCCAAAAGCCATCACCTCCAAACTCGGGTACTTTCTGAAGCCAGGGGGATATCTATTCGTTGCAGATGTGGAAAGTACTGAAGATCACGAAGAAATACTCCCATCACAGGATCATCATGTGGTTGCCCACACGCGTGGTTTCACCAAGGAAGAAATGCAGTCGTTCTTCCTCGCATCTGGTTTAGAATCTTTCGAGTTCAAAACGGTTACTAAAGCTCGCAAAGATGGTCGGGAAGTGAATATATTTCTCGCACGTGCAATCAAACCTGAAAGATAGATTGGTAAAAAAAATTGGTATATACAACCCTCCGAATGAAATGTATATCTTCCCCTCCTGTCCTAGCATGTTAGGACAAAGCAGGATCGTTCTCGGCAAAAAATTCGTAATTGTCTGCATTCTAGGAACACGTCGATTGGATAGGTATTAGACACCTTGCGAGAAAAGGAAGACTCACCTGAACTGCCTGTCCGGGCTTGCTAGAGGCAAGAGATCTGGCGTCGCTTTGGCCATACACGATATCATCGGTTCCTGCGATTCGCTTGAAGTGAGAGACTTCGTGGACTAGGGTTCCGGCCTGGGAATCCGTTCCGGTGACAGGGGCATCCCAGAAAGCGCCACAAAGGTGGATGACACCGTAGTTACCAACTGTATAAGAGAACAGGTTCAGGTTCGAATGATACAGATGTAGGGACAATGGAGACTTTCCCTCAACATAGGCGAATACATTAGGCTTTGTACAGGAGCAATCGTATGTTTCACCATGGAAGGAATATCCCTTGATAGCGTCGAAGTTATTGGCGACTGTGTTCTTGCGAGACGTAGTGTAGGTTCCAAACCACGTGGTATAGCGAGAACTACCGCTGCTCAAAGAGTTGAGGTAACTGGGAAATCATTTCAATGAGCAGTTAATCTTGCGAGTCAAATAATACTCACGAGCTGGCACTGCTGGCGTAGTTGTGAGCGGCAGTGGCAGCTTCATCAATCTTACTCTGCCGAGTAGAAGAACACGACTTGTAGGTGGCTTTCTTTTCGAGCTTTTCGGGAACAGTTTTATTAAGCTCTGGGCGAGTGAGTCCGAGGTCGAGTCAAGTCCGAGGTCAAGGTCAACATCAAGTTCAAAGCCAAGGTCCAGGACGAGTTCGCCCTTAATATTCGCCTGCAATGATGTCTGCTGATTAGCGCGAAGCTCAGTGAGTTTCTTGGTGGTAGGGTCAACTATCTGGAAAAGGTTGTCGGCGTGGATGTCGTAGAGGCCTTCTCCGGGAAGCGTGAAGTTGTAGGCGGAGGAGACTGTTTGAATATACAAGTGATTAGCACCGTGGCCATCTCCAAGTTCGAATGACGTCAGGTACTCACGATTATGCTCGACCTCAATGGATTGGCCGGGTTCGAGGATAGCGAATGAGTCCTCCAACTTGGCAGCATGCTCGGGAACGAATTTGACCTTGACGCCTTTGAAGCTAGGTGTAACCCCTTGGACATCGGTGATGCCAAAAGTCTCGGTAGGGAGAGTCGACAAAACACCGCGGGGGTCTTTTAAGATCTTCAAGGTCTCATCCCCAGTGTTTTGCAAGGAAGCAACGACCTTCAAGTCTTTGACACCGTCCACATTCTTAGGACCTGTGATGAATTTTACAGCAACAGTGATAGTAGAGGACATGCTACCCACCGGTGACTGATAGGGAGAGGCTGCGCGAGGCCGAGACGACTGCTGATAGGCAAAGGCCGACAAGGATTGGCCTCAGTGAAGCGGAGAAAATCAGGCTACCCATAGAGCGACTGAAGCAAGAGAGTCAAACAATGAAGTAGCTTCACGAGAATGCTGCGATTTTATATTCACTTACCAGGGAAGCAGAGAAGGGGTCCCCCGCTGTTGCGCAGAGCGTTTGTGCTGTCTGTGCACGAAGGTATCCCAATAATAGATGTTGCAAGCTTCTCATGTGCTGTCTGCACTGATATATATGTAGCAGAAGGCAAGGCAGATGGTGAACATGTAGAACGGAAGAGATGTGTGCACCAGCGATATGAATGCACCGGCGCTGTCTTGTGTATCCTTCTGAGATTCAAACCCACAATTGCGCCAGCTGGAGGTACTTTCCGGGATAGATTACCCTTGGGAATGCCCGTGGTATCAAAGCTGTAGCCTGTTAGTAACCTGAAGGAGCAAATCACGGGGAACCAGTAGTTTTTTGAATCCCGCAGTCACCAGTCCCAACTTGAACCCACCTAATCTTGTCGACTGAGACAGCATGATCAAAGCTAGTTCAACCTGCCAAGCCAGACAGATTCGGGGGTCGAGATTAGGAATGTCACAATTAGCACGTCGCATCTTGGAATGGAAAGATAGCAATCGTCAGAAAGAGGGGCAAATTGAGGTGGAGTGGTACCATCGCAAACTAGAGGTATTATGTCAGCGTGGGTTCAGATAAGAAGGGGTTAACCCAACTGAGTTATGTTATAATGTGAGGCGCATCCAGTCTGCGCTAATAGGTCGCGAAAGATTCCACGGATTCTTGATGGGAAAACGTCAAGGCATGGGCATGTTGCGTAGTATACGGAGCGATTCAAGAGGAAGTGTACGAGAAGAAGGCCTTGCAACGATGATTTATGATGCTTTTGGTTTATTCCTTCAATTAATATACAGCTCTTTCCCTCTTTTCCATATAATTTAGGACAATGCAGGGTTGTTCTCAGCGAAATATTCGTGACTGTCTGCGTTCTGTGAATGCAAATATAAGTTAGATAGGTATCGGAACCGCTGCGAGGAAGACTCACCCTGATGGCCGAACTGGGGTTGCTAATAGCAAGCGATTTGGCGCCACTTTGACCATACACAACATCCGAAGTCCCTGCAATGCGGGTGAAGTGAGAGGCTTCGTGGATCAAAGTACCACCGCGAGAGTCAGTTCCGGTAACAGGAGCTCTCCAGAAAGCACCGCAAAGGTAGATGACGCCGTATGAATTAGCTATACATCGGGCAATCAGTTTCCAAATCATGCAAGAACAAAGCGAACGTGAACTTGCCATAGACATAGGCGTATGTGTTGGTCGTTGTGCAAGCACAATCGTAGGTTTCGCCAGAGAAGGAATAGCCTTTGATGGCGTTAAAGTTGCTGGCAACCGTGTTCTTGCGGGAGGTGGCATAGGTTCCGAACCATGTCGTGTATCGAGATGTACCACTGCTGAGGGCATTGAGGTACCTTTCAAGGAATCAGCAATCAATCGTTCCCCAGACCAAGCGACTCACGAGCTAGCACCGTTGGCATAGTTGGCAGCAGCGGTGGCAGCCTCAGCAAGTTGGCTTTGCTGGGTGGAAGAGCAAGACCGGTACGTAGCCCTCTTTGCGAGACCATTGCTGGGCACCTCGCGACGGGCGATTGCGAGCTTGCCCTTGACGTTGGCCTGGAGTGACGTTTCCTGGGTGGCACGAAGGTCGGTAAGCTCGCTGGTGGCAGGGTCAACAATCTGGAAGAGATTGTCGGCGTGAATATCATAAAAACCCTCTCCAGGAAGAGTGAAATTGTATGCAGCGGAGACTGTTAAGAGTTAGTAATCTCCTTTCATTTGAGGATACCTTGGCTACTCACGATCATGCTCGACTTCAACGGATTGACCAGGCTCAAGGATAGCAAACGAGTCCTCTAAGGTAGCAGCGTATTCGGGGACGAATTTGACCTTGATACCTGTGAAACCAGGAGTAACACCCCGGACATCGGTGATACCAAAAGTCTCGGTGGGGAGAGTCGACAGGACACCACGGGGGTCTTTCAAGATCTTCAAGGTCTCATCTCCAGTGTTCTGCAAGGATGCGACGACCTTTAAGTTGTCGACGCCGTCGACGCTCTCGGGACCTGTAGATGCTTAACAACAGCAATAATAATAGTAGATAGACAGCTCACCGGTGACAGAAAGGGAGAGGCTACGCGAGGCCGATGCTGCGATTGCTGACAGACAAAGGCCGACAAGGGCAGAGCGAAGAGAAGCGGAGAAGTTCATGGCGAGCTCGAAATATGTCACCAAAGAGGGGAGTCGACTCGAGTGAGGTGACATAGCGCGACTGCTATATCCTTTATATGGACTCGCCAGGTAAGCAGCAAAGAGCACACTTATTGGCGCCCAGAGCATCTACATATGTTGCCTGTGCCTTTACGAAGAACTCCTGATAATGGCACCGCATGCAGATTCCTGTCGACACGTGTTATCTGCAATGATATAGTAGAAGGTGAGATAGATGCGAATAGAAGAAACATGCGATGTACCGGAATTATTCCTTCAGTCGAATTCGACGATATAACGGCGCAGGCTGATGGTTCCAATATAATGAAGATTGCCAGTGGTCCTGGAGCAGTCATTCAGTCAATGGAGGTTGTATTAGAGCGAAGATTCAAGAAACTAACCCATAGATCCCGGTCTTGAATGCCCGCATTCATCAATGCTCTGAATACTCGAAGGTTATCTACATGCTGATTCGGGCTGGTACAGCATGATCAGAGCTGGTCAGATTGCCAAGCCAGACCCTGTGCACTCTGAAGATATCAACGTTGAGGCGAGATACCGGCGAGATCAAAGCTCTTCGAAGCTGCTACTTGAGGACAATGGTCTTGGCTCAGATGTCCCGTGCCATGCTTGATAAGGCGATTAGTGAGAATGGGTGCGACGACTTGATGTGAAAACGGACTCGATACCTCTAATTGACGAGTAACAGGTGCACTGAGCGGCGACATTATGATCTTTCCATATGGTGATGGATGCTTCCCGTAAGATGAGGAGTCGAGACCAAGAACCGCGTCATTTAGCGTGAATTGCGAGCATCCTCCTTTTGAGTCGCATCGTTTGAAATTCTGGGGGAGTACAAAATTTAAACAATGGCGACCGTCGGAGGGTTTGGAAGCGAACCCCACCTGCACTGATGTAGGAGTGGTAGTTGTCGGAGAAATGTGCCCATATTGTATGAACAACAGTCTCCCGCCTTCAATGCAATCCTATGTCCTCATTCAATTTCGACCGTCGTTGGACCTGCAAGTAATAAACTTCAACGATGCAAGCTCAAGACTAAAGAAGCTGGGATTCACCTCGGTTCGCGACGTGTACGGTTCGCATTATATTAGACAAAATCCAAACAGGCGGTAAAGAACGCGAGAATCCCTAGATGTCGCCGAGAAAAGAGTAGAAACCACAGAGTATGGAAGTCGAGGTCAGAGCAAGCTGCTAAAACTTTGTATTATCCAAACAACTCCAAACTCCAAATATGACGGGACCGTACGGCCCGGTCAGAGAGACCATGGCTCAGCGCTCAGCAAGAAACTCATTGATACATAATTTCTATCAGTACGTCGATTGCACTCTCGTATCATCCCAAATCATATGTATAGCGAATACTAACAACATCTCGTTTGATGATTTTAAAAGTACATTGGTTGTGCAAAGGATGTCATTCCATGTGTTTAAGACAAAGCAGGGTTGTTTTCTGCGAAATATTCGTGGCTGTCTGCATTCTGAGGAGCCATGTGAGTTGCATGCACATCATTAAATAAAAGGGAACTTACTCGAATAGCCTGGCTGGGGTTGCTAGAGGCGAGGGACCTTGCACCACTTTGTCCGTAGACAATGTCGTCGGTTCCTGCAATTCTGGTGAAGTGGGAAGCTTCGTGAATCAAAGTTCCACCACGAGAGTCAGTTCCGGTCACGGGAGCATTCCAGAAGGAGCGGCAGAGGTAAATAACGCCATATGAATCGGCTATACGAGAAAAGAAGAAGCGAAATCAGGTTTGGGTTCAAATGCACGAAGGGTGTATGATCACTGACGGTAAACATAGGCATATGCTGAGCTGGTGCAAGAGCAATCATAGGTTTCGCCGGAGAAGGAGTATCCCTTGATAGCGTTGAAGTTACTGGCAACTGTATTCTTGCGAGACGTAGCGTAGGTCCCGAACCAAGTGGTATAACGAGTGCTACCGCTGCTCAGAGAGTTGAGGTAACTGAGAAATAGTCATTTCAATAATCAATCAATTCTGCGAGCCGAACACTACTCACGAGCTCGCGCTGTTGGCGTAGTTGGCAGCAGCAGTAGCGGCAGCAGCAAGCTGACTCTGCTGGGTAGAAGAGCAAGACCTGTAGGTGGCCCTCTTCGCGAGACCGGTGCTAGGAACCTCGCGACGGGCGACAGCAAGTTTGCCTTTGATGTTCGCTTGGAAAGATGTCTCTTGAGTAGCGCGGAGATCACTGAGCTCGTTGGTAGCAGGGTCAATGATCTGGAAGAGATTGTCCGCGTGAATGTCGTAGAAACCCTCTCCAGGAAGAGTGAAGTTGTAGGCAGCAGAAACTAACACGAATCAACGATTTATTGACCCGGAATCAGTATCTAATACTCACGGTCGTGCTCGACTTGAATGGATTGACCAGGCTCGAGGATGGTAAACGAGTCCTCCTGTGTAGCCGCATATTCAGGAACGAACTTGACCTTGATACCAGTAAAACCGGGAGTGACGCCTTGGACATCAGTGATGCCGAAGGTCTCGGTGGGGAGAGTCGACAAGACACCACGGGGGTCTTTCAAGATCTTCAGGGTCTCATCTCCAGTGTTCTGCAAGGATGCGACGACCTTTAAGTTGTCGACGCCATCAACACTCTCGGGACCTGGTAAAGGTTTTTCAGTAATGGATGGTGATAGCTAGCTGAGAACTGACTGAAGACTGACCGGTGACAGAAAGGGAGAGGCTGCGAGAGGCCGAAACTGTAATCGCCGACATGCAAAGGCCGACAAGGGCAAAACGAACAGAGGCAGAGAATTTCATGTCGACCTATGGAGACGAAAGAAAGCACCGAGCAAGGATGTCAGACTCGAGTGAGTAGCATCCCAATATTGCCATACCTTTTATACGTACTTGCCGGATAGGTAGAAGTACCTCGCCCGTTGTCGCCTAGAGCACCTATGCTGTTGCGTTGGCCTCCTGATAATGTATACCGCGTGCATACATCTGTCGTCATGTGCAGTCCACAACGATAGTAGAAGGCGGGATAGGTGGGAACTAAAGGGATGGAGAAAGCATGTGCACGCGCCGGCGATAGTTCCTTGGGTACCCGTCCGTGTTGCGTGCGTGATTCGACGACATTGCAGCGCCAGCTTATGGTGATTTCTTGGTTCCAAGACTCGCCCAATGTCGACCGATTGAACTGTGATCCGAACACTCGCCGATGAGCAACACGAAGATGTGGAGACTACCACTTCAGCTAGTTGATTGTTTGTTAGATTGCTTTAGGAGGACATCGCAAGAGACTCACCAAGTCTAGTCAATACTTGATCAATACCCCATCAGATCTTGTCACCCTGAACAACGAGCTGGCTTGGTGCTCAGAGTTAATCTTTAGTTAATCCATCCGTCATGCTCTGGTGTCTGTTCGATGTCGACATCAACGGCGAGGCGAAATTGAAATAGAACCACACGTTACGCTGTTCAGAACTCGAGGGCAACCGTCTTGGTTATCTTGGCAAAGGATTTTTCGATGCGTACTACGCTTGATAAGGAGATTAGTACGGCTAGCGATACATACAAAGCAAACTCCATACCATTTGTTGTCCTGAGTTACAAACGCAACGACAACATGAGTTTTCCATGTGGTACCCGTGGAAGATGCGTCATCAGCCTTTAGCTTTCGGAGCTATGGGTTGAGTATCCGAGTGGAGAGGACTAAATGATGCTCATAGGACTAAGTAGTAAGCATGCATGGTGGTACTGCACGTTACTCCAGGAGAGCGGCGCGTTTGACGGTCATATGTCAATGAATCTTCGCAGGTGAGTCTCTGGACTTCATTCATATTGGAGGAGTTGAGGTCCGCTGGGGTTTTGAGCTACGACCTGGCGGGTAAATGAGCCCGGTCAACATTGTATAGGGTATACGGAGGCCTTGACGAGCTTACGGGGAATGATCCTGTATCCTCTCTCGAAATGGCACCGTTTTCTGGATCCGAAATATTAGGCCGGTTACTTCCTTGAAGGAAAGTGAAATCGGTAGTCGCGCTTTCATAGCACAGGCCATCAAAATCGACAAGATACGCCATTCATGATTCGCAGAAAACATCTTAGATAGTTTCAAGCGTGGTAATAGAGGACAAAGGAACACAGACAGAGTAGCCAGTGTAATGTGACTAAGTAGCAACTAGAAATCCTGGTTGGAAGCAATCAGATTTTATTCTCGACAAGATTGGAGCTCGTACCTGTATGTACCACTCGTGCAAGAGATCAATAGCATTGGGAGGGTCATGATGGTTGTACAGTGCAGAGATGGACGTCGGGTTGAGAAATTTTCCTGTGAACATCGACTTTCCATTTTTGGATTTGCGCGCTTCTGTAGTAAGCGCTCCTTTCATTCAAGCTTCAAGTGTGGTCACATATCCACGATTTTCAAGCCCGTGTCGATGCATGAGCCTACATCTCAGTCAAGCCGTCGTCTCGCAAATGACATGTTGAGGTGATGTTAGCGATTTCACAAGATTTGGGTATGTATATTCCATCAAATATAGTACATCTCTTTTGTTCTCGTCTCGATTCCTTAAGACTGAGCAGGGTTGTTCTCTGCAAAGTATTCGTGACTGTCTGCGTTCTAAGGGTGCAAAAGAAGTTAGGCAAACTTTCACGCATATTTGCAAAAGAAACTTACACGAATGGCTTGGCTGGGGTTGCTGGAGGCAAGGGATTTTGCACCGCTTTGACCGTAGACAACGTCGTCGGTTCCAGCGATTCTCGTGAAATGGGAGGATTCATGAATCAAAGTTCCGCCGCGAGAGTCGGTACCAGTGACAGGAGCTTGCCAGAAAGCACCACAAAGGTAGATGACACCATAGGTCTAAAAGCACAAAATAGAACACTTAGCTGCATCATTCAAATCTAAAGGAAGCGAAAACTCACGTCTGGGTAAACATATGCATAGGTACCGGAATCTGTGCAAGAGCAATCATATGTTTCGCCGGAGAAGGAGTAACCCTTGATGGCGGTGAAGTGGCTGGTAACAGTACTCTTGCGAGAAGAGGTGTAGGTTCCGAACCAGGTGGTATAGCGGGCGCTGCCACTGCTCAAGGCGTTGAGGTAACTGAGAAATAATTGTTTCAGGAAATCGTTTATCCTGCAAGCCAAATGCTACTCACGAGCTAGCGCTGCTGGCATAGTTGGCAGCCGCAGTAGCAGCAGCAGAAAGCTGGCTCTGCTGGGTGGAGGAGCAGGACCTGTAGGTAGCCCTCTTTGCGAGACCGTTGCTGGGTACCTCGCGACGGGCGATTGCGAGCTTGCCTTTGACGTTGGCCTGGAGAGATGTCTCCTGGGTAGCACGAAGGTCGGTAAGCTCGTTGGTGGCAGGGTCAACGATCTGGAAGAGGTTGTCGGCGTGAATGTCGTAGAGACCCTCTCCTGGAAGTGTGAAGTTATAAGCAGAGGAGACTGTTTGAGTGTACGAATGATTAGCGCCCTGTTAAACTTCGAATGACGTCAAGTACTCACGATCATGCTCGACATCGATGGATTGACCAGGCTCGAGGATAGTGAAAGAATCCTCTAACTTAGCAGCATACTCGGGGACGAATTTGACCTTAACACCAGTAAAGCTGGGTGTGACGCCCTCGACATCGGTGATACCAAAGGTCTCGGTGGGGAGAGTCGACAGGACACCACGGGGGTCTTTCAAGATCTTCAGGGTCTCATCTCCAGTGTTCTGCAAGGATGCGACGACCTTCAGGTTGTCGACACCGTCAACGCTTTGAGGGCCTATGGAGACTCAATATGAGACTCTACAGTGATCGTGGGTAGAAAACTCACCAGTAACAGAGAGGGAGAGGCTGCGCGACGCCGAGGCAGCGATTGCTGACATGCAGAGGCCAACAAGGGCAGAGCGAACTGAGGTAGAGAACTTCATGTTGGCGGATGGAGAGCTCGAGAGAAAGCACCGGTGTGGAGCGTCGAGGTCGAGTGAGGTAGCATCGCAGAATTGCTATACCTTTTATATGGGCTTGCTAGATAAGCAGAAAGCAGACTGTACAGCCCATCCATATTGTTGATGCCCTTGCGACGGTCTCCTGATAATGTATACCGCATGTATAGTCCTGTCGGCATGTGTTGTTTGCGACGATAGTAGAAGGCGGGACAGGTGCAGAACAGGAAGAATAGAAGAAGCATGTGCATACGCCGGTGATAGTTCCTTTAGTGCCCGTTCGTGATTCGACGAGATGGCAGCGCTAGGGTATGGTAATCTCCGGTGCTATGTATGATTTATCCTAAAGATTGCCTTCTGTCTTTGTGTCGAGGTGTTAACTGACAGGAGCTGAAGTTGTTGTTGGGACGTCCACCCAGGCTGAGAGTCCAAAACTCACAAACACCCACTCTTGAAGGATTGTATTGCGGTCCGAACGCTCGCCCCAGGAGCAACAGGATGGAATAGGACCGAGCATTCATCTTGTGATGGAAGCAGTCATTTAAGGTTGAGTTAGCCTGTTTTGGGAGGTCATCACAAGAAACTCACCACAGCCAATAGTATATCCGTATGTCCGGCCCCATACCAACACCGCTGCAATCAATGTTGTGAGCATTCATCAACGCGTTCATCTAGATTGCAACAGCATGTCCGGAAGCCGTTCGATCTGGGTCATAAAACACAAGCCCTCAATCTCTGCGTATACAAGTGATACCATTGATGAGAGGCCCTGGAATAGAACCACACACTGAGCTTGAAATTTTGCGGGGCCTCACTCGAGGTAACGGCGGAGATTCTCGTTGCTGTGTACGATAATGCATCAGCGAAGGTGGTAGTACTATAAATAAATCCATACCAGCTGCATGGCGCTGCAATGAGTTGCAGATGTCGCAAGCGTGATGAGCTTTCCATGTGGTATCTAGTCATGATAAGGCCAAGAATCACAAATGCACACGTTGTGGCTACAATAACCCGGCCCTTCTTCAGCCTCCTTCTACTATGCTGTATGTAGTTCCTAGCACATCGAAGTATGCGCACGGTTACAGAAAGTGGAGCGAGCTATCGCACCAGAAGTCCTCTGAAATTGTAGCCGCAGACCGCAGTGGGAATGCCAACTTGCCCGAAAGTTGACATGCGGAGAATAATCACCTGAAATGACTGGATAATGATTCATGAACGCCATCGAAACTGATATGATATGCAAAATACGCACCATACGGTGGCCTTGCCTGCTTCAAACTTGCAACTTATCGCGCAATGTCAACGACTCCGGGTCGTTGGCGATTGAAGGTATGCATATTCAGTCGGCGGTTCAACTAGAGTTCTTTGCACTTCTGTGATCCAGATTCAAGTCTTCGGCGTTAGAAGTATCCGCTAGTATTCGATTGAAAGCGGAGCGATTACAGGCAATGAACACGAGGCGTGATGAGATGATGGTCGCTGGCGAAGCTGTGAAGCACTAAAGCGTGAGAACGAACGAATTCACCCTCGCCTTGCCAAGTCACAGTTCGAACGTTCACTTCGCACTAGATATGAGCAACCTATCAGAGAAGAGAAGACAGGAAATCGAAGAAAAACGAGCCAAACTTGCTGAGCTTAGGCGGGCTCGGCTCGAATGGGAGCAGAATAATATTGCGGCCGTCGCGCCTCCAGCAGCAGCACCGGCTCAGGCCTCTGAAGTGCGTTGATACTCGTTATGCCAACCAAAAGCCCCACACGCTAAATGTCTTGGCACGAAACAGTCTTCCAATGACTCGGAGAAAACTCAGGGAAACTGACGGACTGGCCATGGTGTGCAAATGGTGGCAAATGGCGCATTCTGTGTCGGTGGGAGGCTGGGAGCATTCTAAATCCACAATCTAAAGCACATTGTAGATTGAGCCGTACGTCCATGTTGATGCCGCTGGGGTTTGAACAAGACACTCATGGGGGGAAAAGCACCAAGTACACAGAGCAATTCATGTCTGACTTTTTATTGCAACAACGGGCCCTTGGCAAATCAGACCCAAATCCAGCACTCAAATTTAGTGTCGTTCAATCCATTGCCCGTATCCAGGTTGACAAACTTGAAAGAATCTTTCTAAGGGGCCACCTTGTCAGCGGGTAGCAACTATTTGTGATGCAGAAGGAGCATACCATGGCTTCTGAAGTGTTTAACTTTCGTTCAGCTTGACTCGATGAGAAGGGATTAATCAAGGTTAGGAACATGCCTGATTGATTGGATACAGGGCCTCGATTTAGAAAGATGATTGCCCGAAACAGGCTCTTGTCCTGAGGCGGATGCGCCCTTTCAAGAGCCCAGGTATGCACCGAAAGACACCTAAACTCAGTTTTAAAACTCTATTTCGCAATTCCCTAGTCTTCCCTAGTCCAACCAGCACTGGATAAATATCGATGCAATCTATAACTTTAAGGTATCATCGTAAATTACATCTCTATATGTCGAGCAAGCATCTGTAAAGTACACCAATCACTGTTTGTCCGCAGTGAAGATCTTTCTCAAGTTATCCCACACGACCTTGGGACTTTGAGCAGCATCAATACCATGCCAGAGACCGCGGTCCTTGTAATAGTCAACCACAGGACCGGTCTGCGAATGGTAGGTGCTCAAACGTTTGCGAAGTGTCTCAACGTTGTCGTCGGAACGTTGAATGAGGGGCTCTCCGGTAACGTCATCCTTCATGGGAACTTTTGGTGGGCTGTGAAGAAGGTTGGGTTAGTGACACGTTGACGACGGTAGAAAGAGATCGGGAGAAAAGCGGGACGCGTGGTATAGTGCGGAGAATGGACGTAAAAGCGCGGACGACGGCAGATGTCCAAGGGAAAAGAAGGACGTAGCAGTGGCGCCTGATAGCTTGGCGGAGATCGGGCGCGGCCGCATGCGGAGGTTTGGGTTGTCAAGATGGATATGAGCACTCACTGGAACTCTTTGTGGTACGTCCTTCCTGAAGTAGGATGGATGAGTCTTCCCGTGATTCGCGAAATGAGGAGCTGGTCGTCGATGAGTAGCTGGACAACCGAGTCGAGTTTCTCCTTGCGAGATTCGAGCATGCCGTCGAGTTTCTTTGCTTGAGGAACGGTTCTTGGGAACCCATCGAGAACGAATCTGTTTAAAACGAAGTATGTGAGCGCGTTGAGCTCCGAGTTTCGATGTTTTGTAGTCCACGTACCCATTCTTGCAAGCCTTGTTGTTCTCCAATTGGTCCTTGATCATGTTAACCATGATGTCGTCCGAAACGAGACCTCCAGCATCCATAATCTTCTTCGCCTCTACTCCCAGAGGAGTCTTCTGTGCAACCTGCTCCCGCAGCATGTCACCAGTCGCGAGATGGCAGACGCAGAATTCGTCACGTATCCGGGGTGCTTGTGTTCCTTTGCCTGTGATTCGAGTCTTGTCAATGACTTGTTCGTTCTTCCTACACCAAAGAACATACCGGCACCAGGAGGACCAATGAGTATCGTTCTCAGCTGCTGAGCAGGAGTGGGTGTAACACCCTTGGATTTGTCCTCCAACGACTTTATTTTTTCATTGAGCTGATTGACGAGAGACTTGAGGTATTCGAGCTCTTCTTGGGCACCCATAGCAGCGACGAGAAAGTGGACACGTAGACGAAGAACGACAAGGGAGAACGAACCGACGTCAAGGTAAATATTTCACTTCGCCCTGGAATGAATAGGAAAGAAAAATTCCCACGTAGCGGGGTTGGTTGGCTGGCGGTCCGTTGAGACCGGTTGACCCTCTTTTCTCATCCCTCATGTCGCTCAGGTCGTCTCCACTAATTTCCCGCTACAGCGGTCGGAAATCTGGACGGATAGGCATGGGACTGCCGGGGGATCTCAAGTTGATCGGAGAACCGCACAATTGCCACTTCTCGTGATAAGTACAGCAAGCAACTCGGTAACGTTCACCTATAGGTCGGGCTGGTTAACCTCAGAAGTCTCGAAGCACGAGAAATCAGAGATGACACAATCTTCAATGCGATTTGACTTGTGGTCATCCCTATGGCCAAGTATCATCGCTTCAACGTCCAGCTAAGTAGCGGGATGCATCATGGATATCGTCGTCAAACAATAACTGTAAAAGAGTGATTTATGGGGAAAGTAACTATCTCCGAGAAACGAAGCATACGGTAACATACAAATATCGAGCTGTATAGGTTATATGTGAAGGAGTGTAGATGAAAAGCATAAGCCAAATTATTTCCCTGTCCTGATTTATCGTGGTTGGCTGTAAAGCTGATCCTGCTCGTTGTCGACCTCCCAACTGACCGCTCTTTCCATGATAGTTTGCAACGACGACTCGGCAGAAACTCCACCATGCAAAACGTGCCGACGCATCCGCTTGGGCATCTTCTTCAGTAAGGTCTCTTTGAAGGAGTACAGCCCCGGACGTTCAGGAAGCAGCTCTCCGGACCGTTTGAGAGCCAAAAAGACCTTCCGGATGCCACCTTCAGAAGTATATTCTACCTCGTCAAACGACCTCTTGAGCTTGTTGATAGCTGAGGACTGTATGAACCAGTAGAACATTTGCTCGAAGACCTCAAGCAAGGTCGGTTCGCCCTCCGGCCGATCCACCTGGATACAGGCTTTGAACCATTCCTCTGCACTTCCTTTCAATACAGCCCCTAACAAGTGCACTCGGAGTGTTTCCTGCGAGCTAACAACCCAGCCCTCGTCGTCCATGTAGACCCGGGGAGGGCCAGTCAACCCAAAGGCTTCACAGTGGAAAATGAAGTTGCGGAGGAAGTCATCAAGCACGATGATATCGCATTCTCCTCGGTAAGTCTTCATTTTTGAAGGGCCAAGGGGAATACGCGGTGTGGGTCCCCTAGGTCGTGAAACATGGAGACGTGACTCGATGGTTTCGACCATCCTTGCAAAGATTCTATGGCGTAGTTTTCGGCCTGTACCATAGGGAGTGTCGTCGTATACGTATAATACGCGTCTATTGGGACTTGGAGCGGTAAGTGCGAGTTGATGGGATGGGTTGTTTTGGCTTCGAGTATCAGATGCATCGGACCTCATACTAGCACGTCTATTATCACTGCCGCTCGAACGATTAGCAGCAGGTGCAACAGGCTGAAACGTAGTGGAGGCTGCCGAGCGTCGATGACTCCTGTCTTCCTGTACATGGAGCGTCTAGACATTGCATGAAAATTAAAGAACATGTAGATAATCTGGGATTGTGCGTACCCATGTCATACTCTTGCGACTTCTTGACTCTGCACTGGCTCGATTAGACATGATTCGCTCGAAATGGAGGGAAGAGGTTTGCTGAATCAGAGGTCACCGTCCTGGTGCTTGGGTAAGTGATGGTGGACGTGGTCGAAACTTCAAAGGGCCGACGCGTATCAGATTTCCAATTTCTTGGCAATGGCAGCGCTTGTGCTTCACCATCATGTTCATGTCGCCCAATCTGCGGCGACGATACAGGAACTTGCAGAATGACGTTCTATTAGTGCCTATTCTGGCGACGAAGGTTTGTTTAGCACATTTCTATATGCTTAGATGGATATCTAACGCACCAGGTCCATCCAACCAACAGTGTCTTACCGAAATCGTCGTTTTATGGATAGCTTGTGCAACTTGACTGAAAATTGTCGAAAAGTAGCGAGCATGTAGCTTCAGTACTGGCCAAGTACTGGGGTGTGCATTGTAAACGCACTGGGCGCGAGAAGGAGAGGATTCAGAGGGCCGTGAGAGTAAGTCAAGAGCTAGAGATATAAAAAGCGCGCCAGACGCGTTTCTAGGCATCTTGTCCTTCTCTCCTTCCTACTACTCAAGTACAAGCACAATGAAAACCAGCACAATCTCAACTACTTTCGTCTTCCTCTCACTCGCCCAAGCCATTCTCGCTGGCCCTTCAATCAGCCATGCCTATGGACCTAGCGCTACACTTCTGGCATCGAAGGCCGTACCTACATGCTCGCCGACGTACACCTGTCCTAGGATCAACGGTCAGACGTCTGTTGCAAGTTATTCTCAGGTTGAAGGATCTAGAATCTTGTTGTGCATGTATGTCCATACACTGTCCAGTACCTACGGCTGGCTAATTCATGTTGGACAGACTCGCCCAAACACCCGATACAAATATCGCCGCAGCAACCAATACGAGAGAAAAAGGATCCGCTACCGCGAACTCGAACACCTTATCTTCAGACTTCAATGCTGCTGAATCCGAAAACGTCAACGTTCCTGGCCACGTCAATTCCCAAGTCTCGCCCTCGCTTGAATCCAGAGAATTCATCTCCGTTCATTGTGCTTACAGTGTCAATACTGGAGCTCTAGTTCTTAGCAATAGCCTCAACCCCTCTGGAGTGTGCTCGGATATGGCGGCTCTCGCACCCTGTGGCTCTTTGAAACGTGCTATACCTGGAGAATGGGCGACTCGCGAGCAGAAGATGAGGCTCGCCAAACAGAAACTAGGGATTTCTCGGCCGAAGGTCTCACGTCCAAATTGATGTTAGCCGAATAATTTCGCTCCTCGGTATGTGGGTTTACGCTTCAGTCCTACAGGGTAGAGTAGCTGAAGTAGGCACAGCTCGACTTCGTTTTCGCCTTGGACATTGCGTATAATTATCGGGAACGCGGATATACTGGTTTGTGTATGGTACTCTCCACTCTGAGGCTGTCGGTAACTGACTGCTCCATGACAGGCTTGTGACAGTAGACGTTGCTGTCGTGCCCTCGGCGATCGATACCCCCAATCTATACCATGTACTATACTATTCAACGGATTATCATCCTGTATTAGGTTCACCTGTGATTCGTTGCATGAAATCAAAACACGATCGGATACACGAGGTATTCAGAGTTGGCCATCCATGGCACTTTTTGCAATACTATCTGACACTCGCATCGAAGGGTATTAAAGAACAGGTATAACCCTAGGCCATCCCATTCTATGATATAGCGTCTCCTCACACCCTGAAGCCACCTCAGACCATCCTACCGCGTTTCTCGATCTCGATCCGCCGTTGTAAAGCTGACCACCTGCACATCCTTTGTCGCTTCTAATCCAGGCGCAGTTTTGCTCCCTCGAGCGCTCGAGTTGGCTGATTCTACATCATCCGCCAACCTGTCGACATTCTCCTTGTTTACAGAGTCAGTTATGGAACCCGCTTGGTTGTAGTCGCGGATAGTCTCTATTTGGATCTGGACGCCTGTAGGAGAGCGACCGATTTCGCTGGGGCCCGGTCGTCTCTGAACAAGAGCGATTGCGTTAGCGAAAGAGAGTTGACGCGAGACTCGAAGGAAAACGTACCCTCGAAGCAGATCCAGAATACTCTTGTAGAGAATGCATATCGTTGGCAGGTGTGCTACGTTGACTATTTCTAATAGCTCGCCTTGCGTTGAGAGTTGCTAACAAGGAATTGGCGTACACTGTTGGATATCCAGATTAGTTTTTGCCGAGAAGAGACTCGTGGAATAAGGGCGCATACATCTGCCAACTTTGGAGTATGGGTACGGATAATCAGCGGGTGTTCTTCGTACGGTGGATGGACTTACTTATGAAGTAGAAACAGAAATAGATGAGTTTGTCAGGGAATATAAGGATCTGATCAGGAATAGAACGCGTGCATGAGTATACTCGGACGCGTTTTGTATAGAAAAGCTTACTGTG
Source organism: Paramarasmius palmivorus (assembly GCA_037176845.1). NCBI lineage: Eukaryota > Fungi > Basidiomycota > Agaricomycetes > Agaricales > Marasmiaceae > Paramarasmius > Paramarasmius palmivorus. Next base: position 240,332 of record JAYKXP010000046.1, on the reverse strand, counting down.
ATTAAAGATAGACAGGCGAATAGGGATGTAAGGATGCCAGTGTTGATAGAGAATAGCATCTACGAAGGGGCGCTTAGGGAGCGCGTTGAGTGTCTGAGAGACTCTTGCTTACCAGCCGATTAATCATATGATTACTCCACGCAAATCCAGTCCGAGATGAGCTGAGAAGCGTACATATTGACGCGCTTATTGTTATGTCCGCCGCTGCCGCGAGGGCGTTTATGGACATGGACAACCCCTAAGTCCACGGTGAGCGACGGCGCTTAATTATGGCGCGCGTAAATACACGTACTCTCAATCGTTTCAGGGACTGGTAGGTGTTGAGATGCCATGCCTAGTCGTTGGTGATCAGGGAAAAGCTGAAAGAAGCTGGATAGCGAAGAGTACATACAAGTCCCTGTGCCATGTAGGCTGTATGCACATGATATAATTAGCCCCGTTTTCTTACATCGAAAAGCGGAGTAATCACCTACGGACACAGCGAACTCAGCCGCCACTAGAATTCCCTAGGAGTGAACAATTGATTAGTGGATGATGGAATGCACGTAAGAGTGAACGCACAATCCCGAGGACCAAGGGTATATTTTTTCGAACTGGAGAATATACCCGGTTAGTTGAAGAACATTCCAACCAGATCAAAGCTCGTACAAGACCATATCCGATATGTAAGGAATGTCTGAACAAATAAGCCCGTAAAACCGTTGAATAGGACTTCGATCTGAATGGTTTGTAGATGGGGGTGAGATGACAGTAAGTAATATGTCGTGCCGCACTTACGTAGACGGTGCTGTAAATTGAATATATCAGTTATAGTTCAGTACATTATAAGAAGCGGGTCACTAACTCTAGAACTTTCTTCAGCGTGTCATTGTTACCAAAATTACTGACAAGGTAGGTATACACTAGGACAGTCAAGCTTCAGCAGCGTCAGGCGTTTTTGAACGAAATTCGCTCACCGATCTCGCAGATGATTACTTGGTGGATGGTATCGCTAAGGAATGTCGCAATAACCTGACAGGCAGGAGAATTTAACGTGCGGACTCCACGGTTCGGAAGGTACAAAAACTCACTGTCGCCTTTAGAATCCACCGGTCATTGCGATAGTTATCAAAATAGAACCAAGTCTGCACGCAGGTGACACCCCACAACGCAGTCGCAATCAAGGTCCCTATGAACATCGAGCCGATCCTGTGATCATGACAGTGAACATAGGAGCACAGAACTAGAAGCGATCGAAATACGAACGTGGCGTCGATCTGGCCTACTGGATCAATTTGAGCTGCATCGTCCATCTTCTTGGTAAATCGCGCAGACTCGTTTTTAGGTGGTGGGTGAGGGAGAGGAAGAAGGGAGAGAGAGAGAGAGATGGAGACTCACCACATCGTATTTGAAGTAGGAATATGCCTCCGTGACGGTTTTGGAAAGATACTTGTGATAGCGCCGACATTTCCATTGAAAAATTCTTCATTCCACAGACTTTCGCTTCGTGTGTCCCGATGATCGATGCTAAAAGAAATTGTGGGGCCTAACAACCGGGAAAGGAATACTAAATGGCATTTGCAGGCTAGAAAGAACAGAGAAACCGTAGTCACGTACAATAAGGTCTCGTTGAAATGGGCATAGAGAAGAGCCTCCAAGAAGACCAACGTTAACGTACCCAGGGAAGAGAATCCTAGCGAGGCTGGTTGTTGGTTATAAGAGGTTATAAGTAGATGATGCAGTGGAATTGAAATTCTGGGAAGACTTTTCTACCGGGTAAAAATGCAATTGGCGTGCGGGGGATATGTTAACCTGTGTCCGACATCGACGAAATTGAAACCTGATTCCTATTGAATCTCTGCCTCCAGAAAGGGCAAAGTGGCCGAATAGGAGGTATTAAACTGGGAGAATAAAATCGTCGAGTCGCCGCCCCTCGCCGCCCACGGTCGCCACCAAGTGGAAGAGGCATGATCAAACATGTTTGATAACAAGTCACCAATTGCTTGCCAATCGCAAGCATCCCGCAAAGCCTACAAAGTCTTGGAGTCTCTTGGGGTTGCGCAATTGCTTGTCCATCGATTTTCGAAGTAATCGAGGCCGATAACCCCAATGGGTATCTTTCTCTTCGAGGACGTGGACGGGATATCGTTAAATCTCGGTACCATCTAAAAGGTTTCGCTTGGACGCCCAAGCTGCTAATCACTAGACCAAGTCCTCAGGCTAGATCTCGTGTACATTGCGAGCCTTGTCCAAGTGTAAACGAGGTGTTGTGTAAAGCTTGAACTCGTTCGAGGGACTGGTTGGGTTTGAAAAGATATGAATGAGGATAAAATGCACTAGAATAAGCTGGGGGAAGAATGGGAACCCATATCTGGGACCGTTTCGACGAGCAAGTATTCGAAGGCAACTTTGGCAGTCAATTGCAAAGGTGTGTACCCTTGTGTACCGAAGATGACCCGCATGCCGACGGCTCGCTCATGCGTTCTCACGGACCACAATACTGCCCTTTACCACGAGTCCCGACGTTGAACCACTGCCATTTCCTTCTTCTATCTCATCGCAACTTTACAGGAACCTACCCCGGATCGACGCTGAGAGGTTCCTGATATCGACGCAGTGGGGGCTCGTTTAACAGAGCTCAAGAAGATCATCTCGGACATTCTATCCTCGCGGAAACTCAAGAAGTTCAACGAAAACTGATATCACGGTCTCTGTTAGAGGGTCAGGCTCGGAGAATTGTGGAGCGATGAAGATGTAAACTTTACGATCACCATAGCAGTTAAAGCTGGCAAGATGCATTTTCGGGTTCTTCTCCGAGATATTCTCTTTCGCAACAAGGATCTTACGAGTTCAGATGATTGCAACCACTTGACCAACGAATCCTCTCGGAAATGACAACAGGTGACGCATGGTCAACCGTGTGTATCTGTAGTAAGAAACGAATAGGTTTTTGGGCAACTTTTGGTACGCAGTTTTGCCAGTTTCTTGGAGCTGTTCTTGATTCAAGATTTGCAATTTCGCTCTTCAGGTACTTCCATTGATGTCATCGTGCCCAAACTGGCTTCCAGCTGTCCTCAGCTTGAACCGTACTTCTTTTGATTTCTTAGCCATCACGAGCATTACCTATTAGTCTCATTTCTTCTTCGACAACAAATTCTGCTCCACAGTCGCGAGTTACCGTGAGTTAACCATCGGCATCTATGGTCGTATATCATTACTAGCGGATGATTATTGGAATTACCGGCACTACCTCCCTTCCCTGTGGTCTGGAAAATAAGTTGAAGTGGGGATGCATTACCCGAAGCAATCACCGTCGAAAATGATTTTGAATGTGGGGGTGAGGCATTGTCCACGCGATATCCTAGTTCTGGTTATACTGATGACGCTTCTGTCAGCTGTAGAACTTTTCCGAGAGGTTGTGCGGTTCAGCCTTCATGATTCATTTTTCCAACGGATTCTCTTCGGTTTGATTCACAGTCACTTAATTCTATACGAGAGTGGATACCATTAGAGGTAGACGGTGACCACAACCTGGGCAGTCGAGTATAAAAGGTGCCAGTTTTGCGCTTATGCTCTACACCGATCCAACAGATCCAACAGGTCATCCACAGGTCTTACTGGTCTTCTCGATGTTCCCAAAGTCTGCTCTGCTCTCTCTTGCTCTCCTCGCTGTTGGCATATCTGCCCAGCAAGTTGGTACGAAACCTCTAGATCCTTTCCTAATCCTTATCTCATAACACCACAGGCACACAAACTGCCGAGACGCATCCTGCGCTCACCTACCAAACGTGCACTGCCCCTGGTAGCTGTACTTCAGTCTCATCTAGTATTGTACTTGATTCGTACGTGGTCCCACGAGATTGTCGACGAGATTTTGTTAACATTACCGATTAGCAACTGGCGCTGGCTTCATGTTTTGGACGGTGTACGTATAATCTTGCCGGTACAAACCATTTCCTGGCTGACTGTACGAGTAGACCGACAACTGCTACACCGGAAACGAATGGGACACTTCCGTGTGCCCAGACGGCGCCACTTGCGCCCAGAGCTGCGCTCTCGATGGTGCTGACTACAGTGGAACATACGGTATCACCACTTCTGGCGACGCCCTGACTTTGAAGTTTGTTACCAACGGTCCCTACTCCACCAACATTGGTTCTCGTGTCTACTTGATGGACGGCGACTCCTCTTACAAGTCCTTCAACCTGCTTGGTCAAGAATTCAGCTTTGACGTTGACATGTCCAACTTACCTTGCGGTCTCAATGGTGCCTTGTACTTTGTTGAGATGGCCGCTGATGGTGGTATGGAGGGAAACAACGCCGCTGGTGCCAAGTACGGAACCGGATATTGTGATACTCAATGCCCACACGATATCAAGTTCATTGGTGGCGAGGTGGGCCCATTCATGACTCCGTCTTGTATATGTTACTCATGGAACGCTATTAGGCCAATGTTGAGGGCTGGGAACCTTCTCCCAACGACCAAAATGCTGGAAAGGGTCAATATGGTGCTTGCTGTAATGAAATGGATATCTGGGTCAGTCACTTCACTTGGTTGCTCACTCCTAGCATTAAACGTTCTCTTTCAACAGGAGGCCAACAACAACGCGGCAGCCTACACTCCTCACGTCTGCACTGGCACGGGTACTGGCCAGACTCGTTGCGAAGGTGATCCTCTCGATAATTTCTTGATACCTTTCCACTGATGCAATTCTACTGTAGGCACCGACTGTGGTGACGGCGACCAGAGATACGATGGTATTTGTGACAAGGATGGCTGTGATTTCAACTCCTTCCGTATGGGAGATCAGACATTCCTCGGTCCCGGCATGACTGTCGACACCAACTCCAAATTCACTGTCGTCACCCAATTCGTTACCGACAGCAACTCCACCTCTGGAACTCTCACTGAGATCCGTCGTCTCTACGTCCAGAACGGCCAAGTCATTCAGAACTCGCAGACTAACATCCCGGGAATGGACGCCTTCGACTCAATCACTGACGAATTCTGCAACCAACAAAAGACGGCATTCGGTGACACCAACTCCTTCGAAGACAGGGGAGGACTTGCTGTTATGGGTGAAGCCTTCTCCCGAGGAATGGTCCTAGTCATGAGTCTTTGGGATGACCATGAAGCCGAGATGTTGTGGCTCGACTCCAACTACCCGCTCGACAAGGATGCTTCCACTCCAGGTGTTGCTCGCGGCACTTGCAGCGCTGACTCCGGTGACCCTGAGACTGTCGAGTCCCAGCACGGCGATGCCAGTGTCATCTTCTCCAACATCAAGGTTGGCCCCATCGGCTCAACCCTTCCTGCCTAAATGTACGACTAACGTTTCCCTCGTTTAACTGGTATACTGATGTTACCACAGTTCTGCACAGAAAATAGCACCATTCTCGTGTACTAATAGGACTGTCTACTCTGCACTTGAGAGTTTACTGAGTAGTGGGTCAATTGCACGCGGATGAAGAGAAATAGGCTAAACCATTGAATCATTTGTACTTTACGTGTATCTTTTCAATCAATTCAAGGCTTTCAATGCTCTAATGTTGTGCTCAATGTATACGAGGCGAAGAATAGATGAGACCAACATTCGTGGGAACTTTGAACTGGCTTGTGTAACAGTTCGCTCGAGTCATCCTTACTCTGACCCTCCTCACTTTCGCGGTTGTCTCTGTTGGATGTGCCTGGCAGGTACGGATCCAGGACCTATAGATCTCAAGGTGCGCCACGCGCATACATTTCAGGAAAGGAGGACCAAAATCACTAATTGCAGAGTATTCCAGAATCTGAAGCCTTTTTCCGCCGTAACTGCTATCATCAATTTTGAAAGTGTGCCTTTTCGGATTATTGAATACCTCGCTTTTCTGGACGTCAAGTCCGAGAACGCTTGTATCTAGAACGTTCATGGGAATGCGTCATTGGGACGGATGTTCCGGCTCAATTACAGGTTCGGGTCTACGGGGCGAGTGGTGAGTAGGATCAGCATGTCCTGGTTTTTCAATATATCTAATCAAATTGGTTCTTCGTGGTCAAGTATCTGTTCGCGACTGGGAAGGCTCTGAATGACTCTGTCTCCAATGACACCTTTGAACGCTCTTCACACCATAAATTTTGACCTTGCAACGCCCTGAAACCCCTTCAACACTGTTCCTCATATGGCCGTTATCTCTCATGGTTATTGATAGATAGCACGACCCTCCATATGTCGATACGCACAGGTCTTGTGCCCTGGGTTACGTTTTAGGACTACGGATGGACTTCGGGTCTGGCATCCTTCCAAAAATACCACCACCTGCTGAAACGCTCTAGAAAGCATCTTGGATTATTCCTTTTCTATACTGCTACATAGCGCTGCATCCAGTGTTTTTCCGCATCGTTATGGTATAAAGGCTGGAAGGATGACCAGCTGGAAACCTCAGGTCACCCTCTCAGGTTCAGCGACTCCCAGGTATTCGGAATGTTCCCCAAAGCATCCCTCCTCTCTCTTGCTCTCCTCGCCATTGGCGCCGTTGGGCAACAAGGTGAATGATCATTTTAATGCTGTCATTGGTCGGGTGTTGAACGCAGTCAAAATAGTTGGAACGAACACGGCTGAGAATCACCCCAAGCTCACCTATTCTCAATGCTCGGCTGGTGGTAGTTGCAGCACTCAGCAGGGCTCAGTCGTGCTCGACAGTAACTGGAGGTAAGCTGACCTACTTGCTACGGCACGCAAAGGAATGACTTATTCCTTTCTAGATGGCTCCACAGTACCTCGTACGTACCTCGTAGTTTCTACGCGTTGTCTGGCTAACATTACCTAAAGTGGCTTCACCAACTGCTACACCGGCGAGTAGCATTCCATGAAGCGTTTTGCCGCTCTTCTTACTTGCCTGTTTCTAGGTAACACCTGGGATACCTCGCTCTGCCCGGACAACACTGCCTGCGCTCAGAACTGTGCGCTCGATGGTGCAGACTACAGCGGCACCTACGGTATTACCACGTCCGGAAATGCCCTTACATTGAAGTTCGTCACCCAGTCTCAGGGGAAGAATATCGGTTCCCGTGTCTACTTGATGGACTCGTCCGACTCCAAGTACAAGATGTTCAACCTCCTCAACCAGGAGTTCACCTTTGACGTCGATATGTCCAACTTGCCTTGCGGTCTTAACGGAGCTTTGTACTTTGTTGAAATGCTTCCAGACGGTGGTTTGACTGGCAACAACAAGGCTGGTGCCAAGTACGGAACTGGATACTGTGACACCCAATGTCCTCATGATCTCAAGTTCATCGCTGGCGAGGTATGTATCACGTCCTTGTTCGCTTTCGCCCGCTGACGTTCTTCTCAGGCCAACGTAGAGGGCTGGGCGCCTTCAAGCTCTGATTCGAATGCAGGCAGTGGCACAGCTGGTTCCTGCTGTAACGAAATGGACATTTGGGTCAGTTAATTGAACTGATTCCTTGGTACTAGTGCTAAACGTCCTCTTTTCAAACAGGAGGCAAACAACAATGCTGCTGCTTACACTCCCCACGTCTGCCGAGGCACTGGCGCTGGTCAGACTCGCTGCACAGGTAATACGTCCGTTCAGTTTCATTCTCGATAACACTGATCCGAACTCAACGTAGGTACCGACTGTGGTGACGGCGACGAACGATATGACGGTCTCTGTGACAAGGATGGTTGCGACTTCAACTCCTTCCGTATGGGAGACACAAGCTTCCTCGGGCCTGGCAAGACCGTCAACACCAACTCTAAATTCACTGTCGTCACCCAATTCATCACCAACAACAACTCTACCTCCGGGACACTAACTGAGATCCGTCGTCTGTATGTTCAGAACGGACAGGTTATTCAGAACTCGAAAGTCAACGTCCCAGGAATGGATGCATTTGACTCCGTTACCGACGAATACTGCAACCAGCAAAAGCAGGCTTTCGGTGACACCAACTCCTTCGCTGACAGGGGAGGACTTGCTGTTATGGGCGAAGCCTTCTCCCGTGGAATGGTGTTGGTCATGAGTCTTTGGGATGACCATGAAGCCGAGATGCTCTGGCTCGACTCCAACTACCCGCTCGACAAGGATGCTTCCACTCCAGGTGTTGCTCGTGGTACTTGCAGCGCTGACTCCGGTGACCCTCAGACCGTCGAGTCCCAACACGCATCTGCATCCGTAGCATTCTCGAACATTAAAACCGGCCCAATCGGTTCCACCTACGGCCACTAATCGGTACGTTCTCCCAGAGTCTTATTATAACGCAACTGAATGTGGATGATCACAGCCGCCTGGCAAACAGTTGCATAGTTTGTAGAAAGGTTGTTGGTTGTTCTTGTTTCCTCCATTGGCAGTATCTTATACCTGGGTTGCGATACTGTTTTGTAGTCAGTTTACATGTACTAGTAACAAGAGACGAATACGACTTTGTGAAATCGACTTTGTGAAATCTCCCCTTCGATTCTTTTGTGTTCTATAGCCGATGCTACCACTTCTGCTTCGGCCGACCCACTTCAGCTTGAATTTCGGCCCCACCGTCATCACCGGCTTGCTCGTTGAAGCGAGCTATGTATAATTTACGATACTAACGGAGGGCTTTCTTATAACCCCCAGAACACGTTCGACGCAACCAGTCCGCTCAAAAAATCCCTCGATTACCTTGCAATGGCTCTCGGACCCGTGAACGGCACCCCTGTCAACGACCAGCCTTACAAAGTGGCTTTCTTGGGACCCTTGGGTACATATTCTCACCAGGTATATATCAACACTTTGCGGATCCTCCGTAAACTGAATACAATAAACAGGTGGCCTACGAACGCTTCAACGAAACCGTCGAGTTTCGTGAGAAAAGCAGTATATCAGGTGGGTATAATGGACTGTTCTTGGAAGGCCATACTCATACCCTTTTGCGATAGCTGTTTTCGATTCTCTCGGTGAAGTCGACTTTGGGATCATACCACAAGAAAACACGATTTTTGGACCTGTAGTCGAGACGTACGATGCTTTGCGACACGTTCGGGATGGGTTTGTATGTGGAGATGTGTCCCTCAAGGTTCAGCATTGCCTCGTCGTTCGAGAGGGGGTGAAGCTTTCAGATATCGTTTGTGTCATGAGCCATGAGCAAGTGCGTCGTCTCTTCATCTTTTAGCGGCTAAGGCTAACAGCGACTTTTAGGCACTGGGACAGTGTAGAGGCTTTATATCGGAACATCTCCCCCAGGCAGCGACGAGAAAGACACCTTCGACTGCAGCAGCAGCTAAAGCGCTTCTCGAGTTACCAGCTGACCATGCTGCTATTTGCTCCAAGATGTGTATCAAGATGTTCGAGGGGTTGGAGGTGCTACATGAAGGCATTCAGGACGAACAAAGTACGTTTCGCAGTAGCCTGACTGAAATGATACCTCATCGAAACCCTAGCCAACTTCACTCGTTTCTACCTCCTCGCAAAGAACTCTAAAGTTCGACTTCCCGCGTCAACAACTTCCTCCCCAGCGAAGGCTTTACTTCGAATTGGCCCCTACTCTCAGAAGACCAATAGGAACGGCCAAACGAACCCTTGTCACCATATCGATATCGCTACTTTGATCACATCAATACGACTTCACGTTGAGCGGATAGACCGTCGACCTGCACTGGACGGTGTACCGTTCAACGATGTATATTTTGTAGAAGTGAAAAGAATCTCAGAAGGCGGGTTAGATGGGGTATCAGACGAAAATGGATGGGCAAAACAGGTTGAAGATGCACAAAAGCGCATCCGAGAAGTTGGTGGCGAAGCACATCTGCTCGGCCTATGGTGATTTTCTCGTAGAGACCAAGTAGACGTGGTGCCCTTTGTAGCTTTATAATCCTTGTTTTCTAGTGCTGTAATATGCTGCTGTATTGTAACTCAATAATTTCCCTCTGAAGAGATCGTTCCTTTTTTCATATCTAAATAGGTCGTGTACGGTCAATGGTATATCATAGACTTCTCCTGACAACTTCATCCAACCGAAAATGTGTTGACATATCGAACGCCAGTCACGAAATAGGGAGCAGGTCGTTAAGTCGTTATAATCTAATGTCGTGAACGCATACTCATTGTTCTCATCGTCGGGACTATCGAGAAAGAGTCAGTGCATATGCCTTAGAGAACGCAGTATAGCTGACACTCACACATCATCAACCCTTTGATATCCTTCACCCTGGCATTTTGTATCGATTTCCTCAGTAGCACCACCCTTATCGACGCCCATACCAGTAGGACCACGCCAAACGCCATCGGGATTAGCCAGTACAATGGAGACAAATGGAAGGAACCGCCAAAGACAACATGGAGTGGTGGAGTGTAGATGATGAACATGCCCAAGCAAGCGCCCGCGAGGATTCCGGCAAAGTTCCATTTGTTCCCAATGATCGATTTGCCGAAGGGGAAGGAGAGCTTGGCCTTGACAGCGAATACGTTGAAGCACTGGATGATGAATATGGATAGGTATACTGGACGTCCAGGTTAGCGAAACGCTACATAGGCCTTATAGAATGCTCACCAATGGATTGGGCTTGACCGAGAGCGTCAATCTGCTTATCAGCATTGATACGCTGTCCACGACCGTTTATAAAGTCTGGGCTTCCTTTTTCGAAGTATCCTCCGTCTTGCTGAGCAACGCGTAGATCGCTAGGTGAAAATCCGTTGACCCAGAACACCACGAAGTAAGCGACAAGCCTATATATAGCGGGTCAGCCCAATTTGCCACAGCATAAGCGCTGAGCTTAAGACTCACGAGCCAATGCATTCAATCATCCCAGCTTCCAAATACGAATAACTGAGCAACTTGGCGTCTACCAGCTTCTCGTCGTCAGTCTCCTCCATCAAGTCCTCCCAGAAAACACGAGTAAAAGGCTCCTTGATCTTGCTGAAGAGCTTAGAGATTCGACTAGGATGAATGGTTTGTTGCGTTTCGCTGTCTCGTCGTAGAGTCTTTGTGCGGCGTAAAGCGCGCTTTTTGAGGGACGTGATAGATCGCTCGTTGACTACGGGCTGAAAGTCAATACCGTCCGGTTTGCATTATGAGGCTGCACGACATACCAGGTTTCCGGGGTGTCATTCTCATCAATCCGTCTTGAGTCTCTGGTTTGTCCCATGCAAAAGAAAGCTAATAACCAGAGTCAATGAGTATAACTTCGTAGCTCAACCTTTAAACTCACAGCAACGAAGAGCTCGAATCCAAGATCTAACATGTTGAGTCAGTGAGGACCTCAAAATGTGATAAGGAGAAGCATACCAATGACTAGAATAAGGATAGCAGACAGAGGTAACGGTATGGGGACGACAACGTCTGAGGATCAATATTAGTTAAAGCCTCTGAAGTCATGCCATGCGCTAAACATACAAAGCAATTGAGGAATGACCTCAGGTGTACTGTGGGTGATCGTGTATCTGAACGATGAATCGTCACCGACTATACTGTGACTAGAATCATATGGCTTACTGGATAGATCGCTTGAGGTTAACAAAGATCTGTCTGCCTTCAGCCACACCCTCTGTAAAATGCATCAGTACCGGAACTATGAAATGATGAGATGATACTTACTAACTGTTGAAGCAAAGTTATCATCAAGAAGAATCATCTTCGCAGCTTCCTTCGAGACGTCCGAACCCGACATATTCATTGCGATACCGAGATCAGCCTTCTTGAGAGCCGGAGAATCGTTGACACCGTCTCCGGTCACTCCAACAATATGTCCAAGGGCCTGGGCGCGCTTTACAATCTCGAGTTTATGTTTGGGCGAAGTCCTGGCGAACACTATTTCTTGCTTAGCGAAAACTAAGAACGGAAGAAAATCATCAGTATCTGAACCAGGAATATCCAGTTAAACGTACTCTGATCCCACTGCCAACCCTGCAGCGCGTCTATATCGTCACCATGAACTACGACCGCATCCACCTCGTCGTCATAGATCTCCTCGATTGGCCTTCCGGTCTTCGCAGCCAGCGTCTCTCTTGTATCACCCAAAATCAAATTGATCTTCCTTGCAATTGCCTCAGCGGTCTTGGGGTGGTCACCAGTTACCATCATAACTTTGATGCCAGCTAAGCGAAGAGTACCAATGGCCTCACGTACACCATGTTTCGGAGGATCTTCCAAGCTGACGAGGCCAACGAAACAGTAGTCGGATGAAGGATATTGACCATCGGTCTTTGAGAAGGCATGATCAACGGGATATTGATCGCCAGGGAGAAGGGACTGAGCACAAGCGATGACACGGTGGCCACGGGAGGCCATGTACTAGAAAAGAGTTCAGTAAGGGGGCAATGTCTGCACGAACACAGCGTACGTTGTAAGCCTCGTCGTACGCGGTTCTGAAATCATCAGTGATGGGGGCGACCTCTCCATCCTTGATGTACGTGGAGCACTTGGCAAGGACTCTCTCAGGTGCGCCTTTGATGTACGAGGTCAAAACGCCGTTGTTGTGCGGTTTTGAGAGCTGCCAATTTCGGTTAGCACCCAAAGGATCTCTACAACATACGCCACTTACGATGACCAAAGCCCATTTATTAGTCGAATTGAACGGTACTGGTAATACCCGAATTAGCTTCATAGAAGCATGGCGTGCGCAGAATACCGACCTTCGAACACCTTCCCAAATTTCTTAACATGGGTATCATAATCTGGGCCTAAACTCCTTCCCGCAAACCTCGTAAGGCCCGTCTCAGTCGCATCGCCAAGAATTTGTCTCTGGTCGAAAGGTATATCGGCCTTGTCAAACTTGACCCGAGAGTTCAAGGTGGCGATGTCGACCATTTCCTTCATTCCGGGAACATCTATCGAGAACTTGGAAACACCTTCTTCATCATTGTTAGACTGGAAAGCTGAAAGCATTTGGGTACCATTCCAGAGGTTGGTGACCTGTAGGTGAATGTGTCACCATCATCATCAATGGAGAGACAGGAAGACATACCGTCATCTGGTTACGAGTCAATGTGCCGGTCTTATCAGTTGCAAGAAGCGTCAAGGAGCCTGGAAAACGATGTAAGCATGGATTTATTATGTTGATAGTGACGGAGTATAACGCACCCAGCGTCTCAACACCCTGCAAGTCTTTGACCAATACATTCTGAGCAGCCATTCTCTTCGCCGCGATCGAAAGAAGAAGTGTAACCACAGATGGCAGACCTTCAGGTACAAACGCCACCAAAATCGATACCGCAAAGGTTACAGTCAAAGCTACCCTTCCTTTGTACACGGTGGTGAGGCCAACCACGAAGAAGACGATAGCGAAAATAACGGCGATGCATGAGACTTGAATGACAAAGCGGCCGCTAAAAGGGTTTGGCTCAGCTGAGGTCGAGTATTGAGACGAGGTAGATGATTCAACATACATTTCCTTCGCAAGAGGAGCTTCGTTGCCTTCTTCTCCAGAGGTAAGCTTGGCGACTTGCCCAATCAACGTATGATCGCCAGTTCTGACGACGACTAGGAGTAATGAGAACAATGGCACAAAGACGAACAGCAGAGGCACTTACTTCCCCAGCCTTCACCATTGACGATCAGAGTGGAATTGAAGATCAGGTTCTCCGCTTCGACTGGACGTCCGACAGCGCCTTTCAAGAGAGCCCGCCGTTCCTGAGGTTCTGACTCGCCAGTCAGACTGCTGTTGTCGACCTTGAGATCAGTAGCAGCAAAAATGACCAGATCGGCGGGTGTCTTGTCACCGACACGCTATCAAGGCAAGATGAGCGCATGTAACGGATATGAACCTAAACATACCACAAGTACAACATCACCATTGACTAGATCGGCAGCAGGAATAGATGTAAGCGTGCCTTCTCTCGAGACGTGACATGAAGGAGGGATCATGGCGAGGAAAGAAGCGAGGATTGCTTCGGACTTCTGGATCTGATACCAATCGATGAACGCGTTGAGGAAAGCTACCGCAATCAGTATTCCTCCCAGATACGTGTTCGCGAAGTTGTCCTATGACCCAATAAGTACTCTGATATTCCATATAGGGAGGATCTACGCACCTTGAAGTCGATGCCAAGTAAAATATATTCTAAGATACCGGCGACGATCAATAAGATATTGAACATGGTCATTAGGCGATCAAAGTACTGTCGAAAGGAAATGATCAGATTTATTGTGTGAGATCTAGAAAGACATTGAAACATCTCACCTTTCTCAAAGCAGACTTTTTTTTTGGAGGAGTGAGAACGTTGGGTCCATTGTTTGCAAGGCGAGCTTTGGCCTCTGCCGCTGTGAGGCCATAAGACTGGGCGGGGTCCTTGGTGTCGATGGAGGTTTCGAGCTTCTCGCCCAAGAGGTCAATGGGAATCGTATGCTCATGAATGTCGACGTTGCCGAGATCGCTCTCCTTCTGGCTCTTTTTGGTCTTCTGCTCTTCGAGATGTTCGTAACCCGCCGCTGCCAGATCCCTGTCTTCCTGTGTCAGCGTTCTCTTGACCTCGACACCTTTGGGGCGCATTCCGCCCGTAGGTTTCTCGTCATGACCAGGTTGGGCGTCAGGAAAGGCAACCGCACGCGCATAAGCGATTTCCTCCTCGAGCTGAGGTGAATTTGCCATGGGTTTCTCGGACGCTTGGCCGACCATAGTGTTGATGGTGGTGATGGGAGCAGGGAAAGGGAGAATTTAGGAATGGAAAGAAACAGAAATGAGGGATATAAATCAGAAAAGGAACTAGGGCAGGTCAGGGTGTATGGATACTTTTCAAAGCGGTGACAGCCTGCGTTACTTGATTGGTCCCGTTGGGCACAACTAACCGCTAGCGAACGGCCAAAAGCCCTCAGAGAAAATCGTTGGCGTGGTTGATCCCACGCGCGCTCCCAAAGGGGCTTGGAATACAATCTGTTGGCGTCCAGAGTATTTTTGCGCATGTATCACATACAGATAGTGCAATAGCTGCTTCGATTCAACGCCACCAATCCACACTACCTCTAAATCATCATCAGTCGAGAGCACCGAATAGTTCTTTCGAAGGTCTAGAGCTAGGAAGCCTTGAAGACGTAGTTTGTTTCTAGCTCTGTGCCCTGTCCCAGTTTGTGCAATGCTAGCCTCCTTTTTGATGCATGATGTCGAATCTTGTGCGGTCTAGGTCTAGGTCACCGATTGACCCAGAGACTTTAGTCCTATATCCCAAGATAGCCTGCAAGACAACAAAAGCATATAGGAGTGGTGCTCGTAGCTCTGTCGTTGACTGTCACAGCGACGCCTTGCGTGTGGCGGCGTCTACTAAATTTAGCTCGTGATGAAGGTTGTGGACGGAGGCAAAGAGTGCTCAGGGTCGAGCGCTCTTTCTGCTGCCACGTGGTGACATGGTAACTCCGCTTCCTGAAAATATCTCAGCCAAACCACCACCTCTCAGTTCGAGTCCTCCCTGGGCACTCCTTTCTACGAAATTTTCAGCATATGTTTTTGGATTTCTTGTCAAGGTTGATAAAAGGTGCTTGAACAAGCAATCACATTAGAAGTTTGATCGGCGATACTCATGTCTCTTCCATCGAAAGCCGAAGGAGCTGAAGGGTGAATGCTGTAGAGGTGCGTGAAAAAGTAATTCCATCTGGAGTTTGTACTGAATGTTCAACGACTAGACTAGTCACCAGGGCAGACACTTACGAGACCAGGCATGCTGCCAAAAGACCTGACCTATACATTTCCCCACAAACACCACTCTTTGATTAGACCCACAATGATGACCACCCGGGGAAGTAGGGTAATCTGTCAAGCTTTTATTGCCTGACATTCACCTCGGACATTCACCAAACATTCACAACAGTTCACCAGTCCAACCATGCTAAGCCGACGCGTGCGCGTGATAGCTCAGGAGGGCTTGATGAACCTAAACATTACTTCCACGGAGGTCTGTGGCCCAGGACGAAGACTTTGCTCTGGCGTTTCTATTTCTCCGGGATTGCAAACTCATGGATGATGTGTTCATAGTATTCTAACAAGGCTACGGTAAGCAAGGTTGTGCTTCCTAATCCAACTTCTAACAATCAAGCACCTGCACAGGTTCTCTTCACGGACGTCTCAGCCCCTTGCACAGCTAAACAGCTGCTCAGATGCCCAAGGATACGAGACGCTATTGTCAAGTCAGACATATTCGTTTCCTTCATGCTGTCCTCACAAGTCCATTAGAACTGACCGCATAACTCCTTTCATGTAATTCTGCGACACGAATGAAGAGAAATCGGTGACATTCATGTCTCGTTGCCTACACCCCATTGACTTTATTCGTCCTTCACGCCTTGTAGTCACTTTACAAGGACGCAGGTTCAGGTTTGGAGGCTCCAACGACCTCGACGTCTATGGGCGAATAAGAGGCGTCTCTATCCAGGTGTTCTACTACTCATCTGTCGCAAAAGTCTGACGAAATGACCATTTCAGGTGTTCAATGCTCGCTGAACAAGCAGCGGTACTTCCGAATTTGTTGTCTTCGAGTCAAAGCCGATTTCTCCCTCACGTCGACGCCTCACAAATTCGTATGAGGCAGCATACCTTCGGTTTGTCTCCTGCGTTGGCCGATACATTCTTCATTTTTCCCTTATGTCGGGTGACGCGAGGTCCAAGGAGTGATGCACAAGCTCTTCATTGTCAACTTAGGAGCCCCCCTGGTCGAAAAATGGTTTAGGTATGGTGAAATACAGTATGTATAATCGATCATTCGTCCATCCATCTCGCTATGAACACGACTCATTCAAGTTGTAGCCATGCAAGCACTGGGCTTAAATAATACGGTTTGATTTGCGACTGCGGAAACCCAGAGAAACCCTTGCAAGACGCTTTGAAGGACTGGATGGTGTCGGAGCGCAGATCTACTTAGAGTACACGAATGATCAAATTGCCGGATAGCGGCTGCGTCATATTACATAAGTAATCGACGGTCTGGACTCTGGCCCCTTTTGGAAGGCCCCCCAGAAAATTTCTTGACCTCTATTCCTGACCGGCATTTTCGAACTGTTTGGCAAAAGGACGCACCCTCTTTCCGACCTATGATCACTCTCGGAGTCTCACAGAGTCTCACTGCATCTTTTCTTGAGATGCCCTTCGCACGGTTCTGGTGGTCTACTGGCCTGTGACGATATGCACAGCACAGCGATACATCGTACTTGTACCTGAGCACCCATTGCCTAGATACGAGTACCGCAGCAACAAGTCCTTTCATTCGCACTTCAAGTTCATTGTTGCCTGCTTGAACGTGACGCCTTGTCTTGGAAAAAAAGGGTGATTTTCGACGGCAGCTAAACGAACTGGAGAATGAGGGTGCTAATCGGATGTTCCCTGCGTTTCCTTCAAAGGCAAGTCGGGGTGCTCCGACCAAACTGTCTTTGTCTTACTTATGCCGTCTCTTGCAGGTATTCCGCTTTTGCAATTTGAATTAATTCTAGCCGTGCTACCTGTTTTCTATTGGATGTGTTATTATCAAAGCGGGCAACCGCAGCTGCAGGCGCGACAGAACGCGTCCTGATTCATCCCGGACATCATGAGACCGGGGAACGCGATCGTCATCTTTGGCTAGTCGGGATTCAACTTTTCACCTCTTTTTTGTGCTTATGCCATCCGGGCTTCTATGGGATTAATTATATCCTCTCCCTGCCCTGGACGTATAAAAAGGGACCTGTTATGTCGGTCCATTTCTCCATTCCCATTCCCGTCTCTTGCCTCGAGCTTTGGCACGCGTAACTCACCAGGCAGTTACCCCCTTCCAACCCGTACACGGAGTTCTCTCTATCTATATCGTATTCACTTGCGTTGTACCACGCTCTCTAGTTTTTAACTTAACTCGCGTGCTTTGAACAAGATGTCTCATTGCTCAAGCGTCGCTTTGCTTCTCTTCCTCGCTCTCTTCTCCGCCGTCTTCGCAGCTCCTGCTTCAGAGGCCTATGGACGGGACCTTTCGAAGCGCAACTTTTCTGGCAGGGTAAGTTCTACCTCATTCTTTCTATGGCGCGATGCTGACAGTTGATCATATCTTCCAGGCGACATTCTTCTATGGTATTGTTCACTACCTTCAGGAAAGGAGGACTGTTATTGACGCACTTGTACAGTTGGTCTGGGCAATTGCGGCGACACCAATGTCGACAGCGACTGGATTGTTGCACTCGCTACGAGCACATACAGTAACGGTGCTCATTGCAACCAAGTAAGTTGACTCTGTCCCTGCTCAGTCTGGTATTTACTAATGTGGTTGTATAGCAAATCAAAATCACTGACTCCAAGGGTACATCTCACATTGCCACTGTGAAAGATTCTTGCCCCAGCTGTGGTGACGGAGACCTCGGTAAGCTCATACTCGCTTTTTGCACCGAGCTGTCATTTTATTGACTTCGGCACTTCAGACTTGTCGCCCAGCCTGTTCCAAGCATTCACCAGTCTCGATGACGGCGTGTTCCAAATGACCTGGGAATTTGTTGATGGCAATTCCAACGTAGATTCTGGCTCCACCTCCACCTCTACCAACGGTAGTGGCAATAACAACCAGAGCACCAGCCAAAACGGCAATACCGATACTTCTGCCAACAACACAACCACCACCGACGCCTCTGCCAATAACAACACTTCTACCAACAATGGCAACACTACCGGCAACACCTCTGTTGACAGCACCGCCAGCAACAAATCTGCTGGTAATAACAATGTCGGTGGTTCTGCTCAACTGGCAGCAGTAGACAACACCCAGGACACCAACAGCTCGGACTCCAGTCAGGGCTCAGGTGACGACGAGGACTGCAACTGAAGGAATGGGTATGGCTGGCCCTTGCTCTTCTTTCATCCCTTTCGTGTCCAGCACTGGGTGCATTCACGTTTCTGTCACAAATCCCTGAATGGCGTCTTACATTCCTTTTCTGGTTCTTAATTTTCTTCTGTTGGGTATCTAGTGGAATACATCTTTCGGTTCATTCCTTTGCGTTCTCTATCTCGGATTCGGCGGTCGATGTGAAGTATGGCCGAAATATCCGATAGTTGTTTGACTTGTAGCATGTAGCGGGAACTCGAAGCCTTTTACTGTATTTTACCCACACAAAAATTCATATTCATAAAGTTCGACTGGCCAAAATTCTCCAAATTATCGGTATGGCTTCTCTGCGACAAAGTAGCTCGTACATTATAACGGGCGCTTAATCGCTAAATGGACGTTCTCCCACCTTTACTCCGCCTTACTATAACGGAAAACACGAGGTGAAAATTTTTTGATTGACAGCGAAGCGAGTTAGCGGCTAGCCAGGACTCCTTGTAGGACTTTGTCCTTATCTCCCATGGACTCCCACCTCCCAGCTGACAGTTCTATGGGTCATACCAATGCTGACAGCTACGACGAATTCGTGCAGGAGTTGGCGACGCTCGACGCCGAACTGGAAGCACTCAATGCCCGTTTAGAGAGTGTTGCTCGTAGAAAAGAGGAGATACGAGGAAAATACCAAGCAGCTCGCGCTGCTTCGGGATTGTCGCTGGTTCAAAAGCTACCTACCGAAATATTGCAAAGCATTTTCAGTCACTGCAACCTTACACCCTTCTCTATCGGACGTGCTTCCGAGGGACCTATTCTATTCGGGCGGATATGTCGAAAGTGGAGAAATGTAGCCTTGGGAACCCCCGAGCTCTGGAGGTCGATACACATCGTTCTACCCTCGGCAGAATATCCTTCCGACCGGAATATTGCCTCCAGATCTGAAGGTTTGCGGGAAGGAGTGAAGATGTGGTTGTCGAGAGCTGGAGAGTTACCTCTCAGGATATCGGCTCACTACAATGCACGAGAGCAGGACGCACGACTACTTAACGAAGCGGCGAAAGTGGTAGAGGTTTTGGTTCCTTACTTGAAGCGGTGCAGCTATTTCCGATTGGATCTTCCTCTACAGTGCATCCAGTCTCTCAATGACATTCCCGGGGAAGAGTTTCCAGTGCTGGAGACGGCGCTAGTCAAGTTGAAGGATCCATTCTCTCTCCCAGAACCATCCAACTTGTCCCAAGGGAACCCCGTATTCTTCCTTTCCGACAGCCCCCGACTTCATAGTCTCTGTCTACGAGACGACCGCCCCAGCCGGTATCTACGGCCTACCGTGATTTGGGGTAATCTGCGAAGTCTTTCCCTGAAACTCGTAGGCACAAGGCCAGTAGAGATATTCAGCATCATATCCCAATGCACCAACCTACACAGATTCGAGCTCATTGTGTTCTATGTGGACCGTCATTCTGGACCTCCTTCACCTCCTCCCGAAGAACACATCACACTTCCTCACCTCCAGGACTTCAACCTATCCATTCCATGTGATTTTCTTCATGAAGTCTTCAACATGCTCGTATTACCTTCCCTACGAACGCTATCACTGGAAAACCACCAGAGCGTCTCGTTCGCAGAGGTATTTGGTGCGATCAAAGAATTATGCCTACGATCGTCAAATTCCCTTCATAAACTCACGCTCAACCTCAGTCCCGACTGTTTCAAACCAATGTCATCCTTCTTAGACTTCTTGCGCTCGATTCCGTCTCTATTCGAGCTGGAATTTGGTGGGCGCGAGTTGGAGATAGCCGAGTTCGACCAGTTTTTTGAAGTGATGACACTGGACGCTGATAGAGAGCCGGAGAGTATCCCATGTCCAAATCTGAGGAGACTCGTCATCCCAGATTCCACAGCCAGTGATGAAGGAAAGCTAGTGGAGTTTATAGCATCCCGATGCGAAGTGGAGCCTTCTTCCCCGGTTGTGGCTTTGGATTCTGTACGAATTTCTACGTATAGAAAGACATTAAAGAATGCCCTGGAGATATACATGGGCAGAGTAGATGTAGATCTTAGAGCACACTGGTACAACAATGCCCAGATGGGACTTCCTATTTCTTTTGATGTGTTCGATGAACCCTTGTAGACTAGACTAGACCAGACTAGATTAGATACCCTGCTTTCAAGTACTGTATGTAGACACTGCTATTAGACATGCTTCTTATCAGTGGTTCCAAATACCTGGTATACTTCGTGTTTCGCGGGAGAACAAATGCAATGAATTCAGGTGCTAATGAATACAGGTCCCATGGTAACTCCCAGCTAGATGGCCTATCCTTCGCAGAACGCGAGGCTACATGCTGACATCGCTACATAATGCTTGCTCGGGAGTTGCTCAGGAGTGACAATTTTTTTTGGCCAATAGCTGGTCCCCAGTCGTCCTTGCACGAGGCCACTTGGAAAACAGAATTTTGTAACGTCCGCGTGCCACAGATCGTACACGATGCATAGCCCCGTTTCACAAAGGTATCAATGGCGGAGACGTCGGTGGTTAGTGTGCGCGAGAGATTGATTTAACCGTTAGGCAGCGGTTCGGGAGCGAAGCATGAAAAGAGACGTTTTTGAGGCTGGGTATGACAACATTCTTCAGCCATAGTAGACGGTGGAACAAAAACACCGACTTACGTTTCACGGTGAATCGGTTCTTTCTCTTTCTTGAGTAAAAGGTGTCACTGGTTTGGGTAGAGCTAAATTCTGTGATGAGGCGAAGGGGAGTGTGAAAAGCACTCCGGCTCGTAAACGGAGCTACATGAATAGCTTGAACGACGGAGTAGTGCAGGGCCTTCTAATACGGAGTCGAGCAAGGAAAGGCTCATAGTAAGCCACTGGTCATCGATTGGAGCTTCTTCGACTTCTACGACCACAGATTGTCTGATTTCAATGAGAATCGGGGTGCACTCAGGTTCACATGACGCGTTTGAAGACCTATAGTGGTGTGCGAAGAGGGTGACGGTAATGAACTGAAGGGGTCGTGTTACTTGGAGAAGTTCCCAGAGTTCGAGAGACGTACCACACAGGCTAGGGATATAGAAGCCACGAAAGACATGACCGTAATTGGCTAAAACAGGCAGGTTACCCATTCAGGCAGTAAGGCCCTTTATACCTTCCAAAGAGGATCCTGTCTCAATGGTTAGGCCATAGGTTCGTGAACAGGGGTCGAATCAAGACAAGACAATGGCCGCCGACGTTCTGGGTGTCGCCAGTCTCAGTTCATGCATATGATGTTCATGACTGAATCCAACGACTTTGAACCTATCGGTCCTGTTTGCGAGACTAATACAAGGTTCAACCAAAAAGACACTCGCCTGGCATAACAAACTTGAATTCCTTCGGCGCAGACCCTAGTAGGAATTCTATCCATCAGTGAAAGTTTAGGCCTTATGAGCCACTTACTCGTTCTTGTAAGGTCATGTACACAAGACTGTTTTCGATAAAGAGCGTATACTCGATAAATTAACACCGTCGGAGGAACCTTAGAGTCAGAGAAAAGATCCGAGGACTAGACCATCGCGGCTTCCCACGGGTTCCGCTGCCAGCCTATCCACTGCAACATCTTTTTTTCTTCGACCATGACGATCTTGCTCGGATATGGCTAGCCTAGGACGTGCACACGAATCAAAAATCTTGTAAGAGGTATATCTCCTAGCATTTCCTCATTCTACTAGTCTGATTGTATACCAGTGATACCAGGTGGTGCCATCTTCTCCTTGAATTCAGTATCCAGGTTCTCGCTACAGGTCTAGCGAAGCAATCTATCAACAAGATGTCTCTTGAAACGCGTCGGGATTTCGTACAGCCTCATTCACTTTGCTACTCTACGACTCGGACACGTCTTTAATATGCCCTGTAGCGATAGTATCCATATGCAATCGTTACTCGGCGTTTTTGGATGATGTGTTCAAGTCTCCAAGTTCCTGTCAAGGCCAAGCACGTTCCTGTAAGACGTGCAGGGTGCAGATAGGTGCAGATTCATACCTACTTCCTGCTCCCCAATTATCACTAGTCTCTGAACTCTGAAACTCCAAATCCTGCGATGCCCGGTGACCCCATGGGCTTCATCATGTCTTTCGACGTCAAACCCGCGATTCGGAGGATATCAAGTTGCCGCGATACCTACGACCATGTAATAGCACTTTCCCGGTGCTCCCAGCCCCCTCCGAGATGTATCATGTACTGCCAATGTCCAGCGTGCGCTGCTGTGAAATCTCTCATCGGCGCCACTACAACCATATCACCGACATAGGAATGTAGTCTTCTGCGGCGGTGTGAGTGGGGATCAAGCTGAAGTTTGCCCACGTCTGACTCGTTTACCGCCACACTATTACTGACCTGCGAGTCACGAACTTGTTAACCTGTTGTTATCTTCTTCGGGCAATCTTCGGACGACCTAGCTCCGTGCCCTCAGGCGGTTTCAGGGTCCATGTTCCACAAGGTCCCAACTCAATGTCTTCCCCGAGCGATGCTCTTCAGAAGCGACTTGTCGAGGCGGAGGACGTTGCGATTGGACCGGCGCTCTAAACGGCGGGCGGCATTTCTGGTATTTTATAGAATCTCTTGGGGCAATATCGTCACTGAGATATTCACAATGGATTTGAAGATCTATTACCTGGCGCGGTCTATGACTATATGTGGGATTCCGGACTTTGGGTTCTTGCGAGATTGTGCGATAAGTTACGTTCTCTGTACATGTATGCTTTTCAGGGTTACATGCTATCAACGGTGGAGTTGAGTAGGACCTACATTGTACTGTTGTTGCCACTCAAGGATCACTTGAGATGATCAGGCTCTTCTCTAATTAAAGAATTGAACTATCGAAGAATGTCGCCTGTCTTCGTGGGTGTAGTTTACGGCTGTAAACTAAACTCGGCACTGCCGTGAGTTGCGGCATCGTTTGCCTCAAGGCATACATATCAGTTTGATGGGTGATTTGCCATCATTCACTTTCTCTCGCATATTATATTCTTCAATTATAATACCTTCGACTTGTACCCCAGGCTCTCCTCAAATTCCTCGAGCGCTTTGCGTTTCCCTTCTTATACTTCAACCATCACCTTCCCAGCTTCGACATAGTGTCGGATACCCAGCATGCCGCCCACACGAAAAATAACAGCACCACCTGTCACAACACCTTTGCAGAGAGGTCTTGCATGTCTCTCATGTCGGTGAGTGACGATCCATCTACAATGACGACGAGCGTTCTGAACTCGAAATGTTTCTCGCAGAAAGCGCAAGTTGGTGAGCCTCAAACACCCCTCATCTCAACCTTGAATCTTACATCTCTCCAGAAATGCGATGGCAAGCGGCCGGTATGCTCGTCCTGTACCAAGATGAAAAGACCAGAAGAATGTGAATACGAAGACAAGAAGCAGAAGAGTCGGACCCAAAAGTTGAAAGAGAAGCTTGCCATGTTAGAGGAGCGGATACGAGAGTTGGAAGGACCTGGGCCCGAGGAAGCATCTGGGTCGGGGTCGGGATTTGGGTCAGGCTCAAGTTCATCTTCATCCCCACCTGGAGGTTCGTACGACCCTCCAGTTCAACTACAGGGTACCTCCCAATACCTTGCAGCTCCGGATCTCGACAACATCGACTTAACGACTTTGGCAGATCCTGGCCCTTCACGTTCAGTCTCCGCTTGGCTCCCAGCATCCGCAACATCATCAGCCTCGTCCTCCACAGGGTCTCTCGGCCCGGCGTCAAGGTCAATAACCGCAAGCCCTTTTGTCGCTAGCGGCGATGGTGATGTCGATTTGGATCATCTCCTCGGAATGGGCGGAGACTACACTGGCGTCAACGGCTCAGGGTCTTTCGACTTTTCAAATTTCAACAACGGATTCACCAATAATAGTTTTCCCGATCTACCACCCTGGGATCCTAAAACGCCTCTACCACCGGAGAATAAAAAGGCACTGTGCGTTGTTATCTTCGTTTTCTTACGAGATTCACCGATGAAATCGGCTTACGTCTGACTTCAGACTTGACATCTTCTACGCTCATCGACATCAGTGCTGGTTCGATGGAGACTTCTGTCGTATCGATCCAACAAAGGCGCCTCTTCACCAGACACAGCAAGTACATCGCTATTCGCCAGAACCTCATCCTGCGTTGATGAACGCGATTTACCTTCTGGCGTGTCACTTCACCCGGTCACCGTTCTACCTCGAACTAGAATCCACCTTTCTTACCCGAACACTTCACGAGATCACTGTAGCGTTGGATGGTTCCGATCGACTAGTCGACATTGTCCAAGCATCCTGTCTGCTGGCCGTGTACTTGTTCTCGAATAGCCGGATTCTAGAAGGATACTGTCACTCTTTTTCTGCTGCAAGACTGGCTGTTGGTTTGGGTTTGCATCAACTGCAACAACCCAAAAACTATGTTCATCAAGGTGCTTTTACTGGCTCCGAACGTGGGTCAAGCTCTAATCCAATTGCCGGTCTCATTACAGGACTGGCACCCTCTGGAACTTCGCCCATACCGATACCTCCTCCAAAGGACGCTACAGAGTTACGAGAGAGGATATCCGCGTTTTGGCAAGTGTTCATGGTGGATAGGTGTTGGTCGGTCGCGAACGGCTTACCAGTTGCACTGCCTGATGGTGAACACCATCAAGGTAGAATCAAAACCCCCTGGCCAGAACCGCCGGTGTGTGCTCCTCCTTGATGCCATCTTGTTTCATGTGCTGAATTTCTCCTTCTAGGATGACGTTCCTCTCATCACCGATAATTCCTCTGCTTCGGGAGTTTTTTTGCCAGCACTCAAAGCGAAAGCAGCCGCGTTGTTTGAAAGAACGTATCGCCTAGCGTCAGGTAAGCACACGGCGAATGCCGTATAAGCAGGCCAACCCTAATCATATGTATTTCAGTGTCAAACAAGAATGAAGCCTACTGGAACGAGCACAATGCTACGCTTTTGGCTCTCCAGCGATTCACCCAGTCCATTCCATTCTTCGTCGGGTATGAGGCTTGGCGTGCCCAGGCCCCTTTCCTCGACGTGGAATTATTTACGGTGCACACCCTGGTGAACGTGTGCACCATTCATCTACATGGTGGAGCTGTTCCATCACTTGACATGGACATGTCCACCGGGTCACTACCTCTCCAAGCGGCAAACTATATCATGTCCTTGATAAGGCAGCTCAGCCAGGGTGACTATGAATTTTTGGACCCTTTGTTAAGCGTGAGTCGTGTTCCACTTCTTCAGACGCTCCAGTAGAAGTCTGATGGATGTCCCGTAGGCCTGTTGGTTATCCGTCGCTAAACTGTACATTCAGCTACTGAGCGCGACAGCCATTGGTACTTTGAATTCGCTACCTGCATACGCCATTGAGCAGGAGCTGGATGTCATCGTTGGTGCCATGAGAACGATGAGTATTTACGTCCCGTTAGCTGGTAGGTGTCTCTATGTCCAGATTTACAAAGCCATCGGAGCTGACGTCCTCTCAGCAGAGCACGCAAAGAGGATTGAACAGGAGCGGGGTCTTGCTGGAAGCGTTGTTTGACAGATTCATTAACGACAGGCCGAACTTCGGACATCGGTATTGAGAAAATATTTTGCAGATAGGCAAATGTTATGATATGGAACGCGTGCCTTTGGGACAGTTCATTTTCCAACTCAGGTCCTCCCCGCCAAATTGTCGTCGGTGGACCCTGTGTCTGGGAGAAATGGCATTAGGACTACGGGAGTACATGCCATTGATGGTCGTCGGGGTTCTGTCGGCTTGGACTTCATACGTGGCAATATAGATGGAGTCGAAGAATGGCGGGTATCTATCACCATCTATCCCACACGGTGTTGTACCCGAGTCGCCACCACAATTTCTTTTACATCCTTTACTGTATCCCAGAAAAATTGTATAGTTAGCATCATCATGGTTATGTATTATATTGAACATCTGATAATGGCTACTGTATCCCTCTGTTATTTACTTCCTCGACCTGCCTCCGGCACCCTACAGCCAAAATGAAATACTAACCTTGATGGGACCTTTCGTCTCTTCTCGGAGCACTTGCACATCACATCAAAATGAAATTCATGTTCCGACAGAATAGGACCTACCGAAGAAAACCCCTCACTTTGGCAAAATGTACACATCGCTTGAATACGGGGACCTCGGGATGGTGCGATTTTTGACCATTTGACTTTGTGTTACTGATTGTCAAAGATGAATTCACCAGGTTCATCAAGATGTTGTCTATTTTATCGACGGTGAGAGTCTTCGGACCACTCCATGGGGCATTGTCTGACAGGAACTTTCAACAAGCGGGTACAACACCACTTTTTGATCCTAGAAAAAGCCACGACCTTCAACTGTGGTGCCTGGTCACTGACCACTAGCCCTACTTTGCTATTTTACATCGCGGGACTCGGGAGTACCAATAGGACACAGTCCGGACATTAAGCACACCGTCGCGAAGTCTCGGACTAGAAAGGCCAGAATAGCGCCCAGTTCGTAGATAATATCACGAATATTGGCTTTCCGGGTTGACCATTTGAATGTGAAGTTCAAGCCAAGGATTATCTACACTTTCACAAGTCTCGAACAGTTATCCGGAATCGAAAAGACTCCGGCCGCAAGTTGCGGACAGATCAAGGACAGATGTCGAAAGCGGAGGATACCCAGCTTGGAATTGAGGAAGGCTCGGAATTCAAGCTGTTCTGACATACATCTTTGAGCCGAGACCATCAAAATGCTATACAACATCTGCATCTCAAAGAGGAGTGTTTGCAACCGTTGACAGGTGAGCCGATAAAAATGTCACGCCACCCGACTGAGATACAGCTTTGACCTCGAAATTTGCGGAGCTTGATTCCCAAACGCGCGCACTCTGCTAAATCTTAAAAACGAAGCCTCCAAGTCCTCGGATTGGACCTACTACTTGCGGGAATAGTGGCGTTCGAATTCAGTACAGATTGTCTACCGCCGCCGCTACACATTACCGTGGCCCATCTATCCAGCGTATTCGTGCGCCTATAGTGAATTGCTACTAGGAGAAGCCGTGCGGGGAACGTATTCATTCGCATTTGCTAGTAAATAAACAAAATGCGGGGCTACTAAGTTCGTCCGTCACGCCTATCGCTATCGTTCGTGTACTTGGCTGACAATGGCAGAACCCGTTCTCCTCGGATACAGTAGTGCGGCACCGACCCCGCCGAACATTCGATATGGGGGATTTGCTGGCGATCCGAAGTAGATGTATCTATTGGATGTGGTTGCTGGCAAGATTGAATGCTATTGATACAATCAGTCAAACGTCGGAATGTCGGTGCGAGTATGTTTGATGTGAGGTATCTAGTTGAGGTCTGACAATTGGAATTTTATGGCAACTTCGTCGTAATCCGAGGCATTTGTGTGGCGCTTTAGTGACAATCAAGCTCAAGGAGAAGAACATTCAGAGGCTTTTGTACTGGTATGCAAGTGAGCTGCATAAAAGGTGAGATACTTCGGAGTCCGGTACGACAATCACCTGTCCAGGACCTAGACACGTCTTCCCAATAGTATACCGGTCCTGTGACGCTTCAGGAGTTGATGGCGCTCTTTGAATGCCTGCGCAGTGTGTCTTGTTTTCGGCCGATATAGCACAAATGACAGTCTTGAGATAGTCGTTAATGTCAACGTTCCATATGAATGTATGTGGGTACTCATTCGATGTAACGAACGTGATAGAAACTTCTACGTCTTGACGTCTGTGCTGTCCTCGGCGTTTCGTTTTCACACGAGCATGCGGGGGTGCTCAAGGTGGAATGTAAAACCTCGAGGCTCCCAAGCACAGTCAGGAGTGAATAAACGTTCTGATAGAGTACAAAGAAGTTCGGACTCGGTTTGAGGCTCATGGAAGTTCTTCTATGACGACAACTTCAGAAAGTCTTGGTTCTTTAGAATGATGCGAAAGCGACGAGTATGTTTATCAAGCCACCGCTATCAACGTCCTCGGCCTTTTCAGTCCAGGTCGGGTACTGAGATGTAGTGGATGTAGGTGGTGTTGATGGCGTCGGGATTGGTGTTGGCACCATGGCCGAGAGGGAGGGCTTCGCGTTGAAAAACACCAAAATCGGAGATTCCGGAGTCCGGTGCGAGTATTCATAGTGTAAATAGAATCTAAGAAGCTTTATGACGGCGATAAGAAGACATGGAATTATTTCTCGAGGACGCCAAGTAAGAACTCTTGCCCACCTGTCTATTTTTGCGGTAATACTTCAAACATCAGATAGGTAGTGGCGTTCACCTGTTGGTTTCCTTGTTTTCGTAGGCTTTGGTTTGGCCAACCAGACAAATCTCGGACATTTTGAGGTTACCATTAATTGGACCCTGTGAAATCCCCATATCTACATTGCGGTTATACTTCGTCGTTGAACACATTTTATCAGATAAACTGATTGACAGTGGCAGCACAGGGTGGCGCTACTTCATTCAGATCCAGGTACGTGTGATTGAAACTGTTCGCCCTTGGGAGTAGATAATTAGTAGCATGAACTGAGTTGTGTATCATGGGACATGAGAGGTGAAAAATAAAAAAAGCTATAGGAACCCACCTAGTCCGGCAACCCCGGAGAGCGGTGAACCAAGGCGTCCCTGGACGAAAATCCTCTTGCGAGTACCACGGAGAGTTGTTTGATACGCCCATGCGCCGCAAACGGAGTTGGCGAATGTGCGTGAAAGTATGTTCAAATCCTTCCGAAGGTAGAAGACTGATGAAAATTCACCGAAAGTCTCCAACACCCCAGATACTTTGAAGAGGGTGGTAAGTCTACGAACAGACTACGAACATTGATAGCAGGATCAACTCACGACAAATGACGCAGTGTTCAATTCATTTCATTGTGATATGTGGCAGGGAAGCGCCCAGCCTACATTCCTGTTCCGCGGGCCACTTGATATCAGTCGAAAGACCAAACTGCGGGATCGTGGCCGTGTAATGCGTCATGATAGAAAAACGATAGAGCTTAGTGAGGAGCTTATTGAGCATCCGACGGACAGCGTGGTTGAAAGAAAAGGCGTCCTTATCGTTCATACGAGACTCTCGGGGGTTAAATTAGTCAGTGAGCCTCGTCCAAATCGCATCATTGACCGCGATGTGAGATGAATGAACGACTCAGAGTGCTTTGTCAGGTGATTGGACTTACAGTGGATTTTAGTTGAATGGAGACTGGTACCTGTATACTCGGAGGCGCTGGAGGACCACGTTCGGACCCGGGTGGCGTCTGCCACTACACCTGCATTCCAGAGGGGTTATCTGGAGGTATCTGGAAGTCCGCGATTAGCTTCCGTTGGGGTTGGATCGTTTCAACCACTCGATCCCTAGTAACTGGACAGAGCTCCTGAATAGAGTGACTTGAGAAAGAGCTCGATTTCTCACCTGGGAAGCCTAAAGCGGCAAAAAAGGCATCGGGATCAGTCAATTCAGGAGTGGGTTTGTTGGGGAAGGTTTGACAACTTACGGGGAGATGATGGTTGTCGCCAGTTTTCTGGGTGGCGTCACATTGAAGAGTTGCCGAAGGCGCTCGAATCAACATCAACAACAAAGTTTTTGGGGAAAAGCACAAACTGGGAGGCGTATATGCTCCAAGATTTGGATCAAATTCCGCTTGCTAGCGGGCGGAACGCGGTGGCTTGTGGGGGTGAATTTTTTTGGGCAGTCTTACTGAGTGCGGCCACCTGGCTGGGCATGTTGGTTCCCGTCGTTGAGAACGATGTAACTGATGAAAAATGGTACGAGTTTGGCGATGATGATGCACGCGTTACCGATGTAATAATATATCTTTTGCTGAAGCGCGGCTTGTATCATCTCGTCGTCATCGACACTACCAGGCACCTTGCTTGGAAAAAAAGATGAACTTGATACCTGAGCAAGAGAAAGTCAAAAAGGTCGTTATTCTGGTCCTGATACTGAGCGTAGATCAGGAAGACCGTACCGGTAGAGAGAGGTTGATAAGACAGAACCATGACAGAAGAAGAGAAAAAATTCTCAGAACTTCCTTATCCTTACGGAATTTGTATGACGAAGTGGAATCTAGGCGCACGTGGCGAGGGCGGCTATGCTTGATAAAAAGTAGAGGGGTCTCTTACCTCGGGCGTCCGTCCCCAACCCCTTGGTCCTCCCACAGCATCCGCTGTTCGACGTTCTCGTCCTCCAGCACCAAGCTCGCCAGCGAGTTTCCTGTTCTTCTCTTCCATCTTGTTAACTCGGGATTCTCTCTCCCCCTTTTGCATTCTATCAGTCGCAGTCGCAGGAATCGCTAGGACAGCCTCTTCTGAGCAGGATTTATCTACTTTCTCGGACTTTTAAATCCAGAGGAAGGCTGCTTACTGGGGCGTTGAAGTTCACTTAGGAAGAGCGGAACAGTTGCTTAGTGGGTCGCGGTCGAGTCAACCAAGTTCGTTGCTTTGACTCGCGAACCTTGTTGAACGAAATTTGGCTTTCGCGAGGGGTTCTAGGTGGACAGAACGAAGCCAGACACTTTTCGACCATCTATAGGCTGTCATTCCACTCGATTCTACTCTAAACGCCATTGTATAAGTGCGTCTTTTTTCTCGTTTCACATCGAGGATCGGATACTGACACCCTATTTTCGTTTACTTACAGTTTTTCCGTGTCTAATGATCGCAACGATTTCACCCCAACCACACATGATGTCGACAATGTCTACACCCGTCTTTGACCACATAGACGTTCTGACGTCTCGCCATTCCAATAGTAATACGGCCGGTGCACCTCTTCCAATAATTCCTCGGAGGAGCGGTTCATCTTCACGGTTGAATACCTTGGTTGCAAAACCGTCTACGTCGCCACCGAAGTCAACACCGAGTCCAGTTCAGATAAGGGTACAACAGGCAACGCCTCCAGATGACGACAAAGAGGCAACATCCTCGTCGTCGTCGTCTGCTGGTACCTCTCGCAGACGGTTCACCCTCGACTCGGACCCCTCTAGGCTTTCACCGACGTCCAAGACACGGGCATTTTTGAAATCTTCTACCCCATCCGAGCCCGCGACTCCCACGCCAGCTCACCGCAATCCACGGTCGAAGAAGGAAGGCCGTACTGCTTTCCCCACAGTCTCAGGATCGTCATCGTCTTCTGACGAAGCCGAGGCTCCTAACGCCCGAGAAGAGATGGCCAACGACGCTACACCCAGGCCATCTTCATCTTCCACCTTGCCAGCTATCAGGCGTACTACCGACATTACGTTGCCACGCACACTATCCGAGTCTCACATGTACCACCCTGGTCTCATCTCGCTCTCGCGCACGAAATCCCCGCCACAACCTTCCGAAACTCCCAGTCCTCCTAGCATCATCCGCAAAAAATCAGGCCAGCCAGTAAAGTCTTCTTTGAAGTCTTCCTGTCGCTCGGCCTTCACTGGCACTATCAATGTCAACCTCGGTAGTGGTATTTCGAGCAAGAGCGAACCGACGACACCGACGGTCCCCAAGGCTGTCAAGTTCGATGCTCGTCTGGAACACGTCAAATTGTTCCTAGCTGAGCAAAAGCCACTCGCCGTCTCTCGTGACGGCAGTCCGACGGACGAGACTGATAGCGACTTCCCCGACTTTATCTACGGCAGCGACGACAAGAAGAATCTGACGATGAAGGTGGTCAACATGCCTTCCATCATCAATCTGAATGCCGACGTTGTTCTGGAAGAGATGAAGCTCATTCCCGAGACGACGAGTGTCGTTGGACAGATCAGGGTTAGAAATCTGGCGTACCAAAAGTGGGTGGCTGTCAGGTTCACATTTGATGACTGGCAGACCACTAGCGAGGTTACCGCCAGGTATACAGAGTCTTCCTCAGGAAATGTCGATATATTCACGTTCACGATCAAGCTCAACGATCTCTTGGTGCGGATTGAGGAGAAGACGATGATTGTCGCTGTGCGGTATGCAGTCAATGGGACAGATATTTGGGATAATAACTCTGGGAAGAATTACGTGGTCAAGTTTGCGAGGGAGGCACCAAAGGTCGCTGTTTCGACCCGAGCCAGGAGAAGGAGATCTCCAAGCGAGGAGTCGTATTCGTCTGGTAGCGATATCAACGACCTCAAGACGAGACTTGAGCAGGTCGTTCAGAGGCGTGATGCTGAGGATGACACAACGTCGGCTGTACGAGCTCGTCGTGGAGCTACACCAAAGCAGAATCCGCCTCCGGACTTCAAGAAGACCGAGTCGTTTGCTGCACGCTACGACTTCGGTTCGTCGTTCAAAGAGTCCTGGGCCCCTCCATCTGCGTCGAACGTACCCCACTATGCTACGTATCGACATGCTAGGATGAACTCCTATCCCGCACTCTCGACTCATCACAAAACTCCGGAGAAGCCGACTCCTAAAGTCAAGGTCAGCCTTGGGTCTCCTCGGGACTTGGATGGTGATGCTTTCCGGCCATCACAGTATGTGCCTTCAGATCTTGAGGATACGCCATACGCCGTCCCTGTCAAGGAGCGAGTTGTTAGGAATCATCATCGTGGTTATTTTGACGTTGAAATCCTTGGGGGTAAAGGTTCAGGGATCAAGAGGACACCACCATCAGGTGGCATAACAGCCTCCAGCTCGGACGACTCAGTCCTCTCAACACCATTATGCAGTCCGGACTACTTCTCGCTCTCACCTTCGGATAGCACCCCGCGATCCTTGATTCCAAGGGCGTCTGACCTCACTCCCAGAAACTTGACAACGGACACGTTATTGATGCCTACACTATCTGCTGCGCTCCTCGAGTCATCATCCTCTTCCTCATCGCCTGCTTCGAGTTCGAGCCTATCGTCCCCGTGCACAGATGACTTTGTTTCGACGCTCACGGCTGCTTTGAATGCTGATATGACGTCGGCTAGTCCGAAGACGAATTATCACCAGTTCTTGAACAAGTCAGTATATCTCTTTATTCTCGTTCACTTGAATTCGAGCTAAACAATATCTTCCAGGTTCTGCTTCTATACCGGAGGTACAGATTCCAGTTGTAGCTCTAGCTCAGAGGCCAACTCTCCCCCTGAAGCACTCTCCCGTTCATCATCCTCGTCCAGCGTCGACGAAATCCTCGGGGCAACGTCTCCACGGCTGCAAGGTTTTGCTTATGGTCCACATATCTCGCCACCGGTTATGGGGAGCGGGTCGGTGACTCCAACGTCCGTTACTGGTAGTAATGGAGTGGAAAACTCGAGGTGCCCCACTCCGCTGGCAGCATAGTCGTCCTCGGCTTTACCTTATTCTTTTTTATGATGTATTTTGGTTTTTTTTCCGCTCTACTGCCACCAGTCGTTGGTGACATGTCCACCGTCTGTTTGTTTGTTTTTTTGGTTATCATTATCGACGTTTTGAACATCCTGACCGGTATGGTCTCGATCCTTCACTCCGTCAAGCTGTACATCATACCTCCTCCGGCCGCATCCTTTGGGTTCCCTCGTCCGTAATTTTCGTTCCTGGATTTCACCTCTAGTCCTACCTCTCATATGATCTCTGCCACATCTTTGGTTTTGTACTACTAGTGTCTGCAAATGTCCTCGTCGTTCGTATTTCTTCTCCTAAAACCGATCATGACCAGTCCCACCGCCTGCAACCCCGCCATATACTACCCCTCACCCCTCACCCTACCCCCTTTGCTTCACTTCAACACGCACTCCTTTACGGAGTATTCATGGTCGGTTGGATGTAGCGGATGTTTCCATCCCACGATCTTCACCTTGCGTTTTACGGACTTGGGTCAAAAGGATATTATCCGGCCATGTTCTCGTTCAGTTTTTTCTGTGTATTTTTTTCGTTCGATATCTTTCGTCTTCTACATCCGTATATAACAGCATTGCACACGTCACAATACCACCATTCCCCCACCATCCATATCATTATATCACTCCTCTGGGTTTCTCTTTTCCCTTTGACTTTTCCGTTGACGATATACAGTATACATATCACGCCAATACATGCCGATAGATAATGATGATTTTCGTTGAACTTCAAGCGTCAAGCTTTTAGCTGTCTGACTAGCCAAAGGCTCAAGAAAAATAACCTTTTACAGCGTCATGGGTGACATCGTTCTACAGCTTTGATACGTAAATCCAGCACTAATGAGCACTAAATTCTAATTACTTTCCCGTCCTTGGGAGTCCCTATGGTTCATGTCTGTTCATGTCCATTAACTGTTCGTGTATTAACATGTCCCTTCCGTGATCCATTCCATGGTATCAGGTGCAATTCAGAGGCAACCATGTGAGGTAAACAAGTACGCGCTCATCAACCTCATGACCAGAGCCCAACGCCAACGCCGACGACAGCGCTCAAGAACACCGCGGGTCGCAACGCCGCAGCCCCATTGGCATTCCCACTTGATGACGGTGGTGGTGATTCACCGTCTAAAGGCGGGGCATCAGCAGTCTGGTTTGCGGCCGCGGCAACTCTATTTCCATCCTTGCTCTGGAAATCCGAAAATGCCAGATATTGTCCTTGAGCATTTTTGGCTGCGACTTGGAAGTAGGTATACTGCGTTGATCCAGAGTAGGTGATTGCTGTCTCGAAATCAGTTTTCGAAGTCGTGTTCAGGGAGATACCTTCTTGTGGAGAATCAGCGGTAGATCCGAAGAGTTCCCAAGAAGCTATTTCGGTGGCGCCGTTCCAACTAGCACCAACCTCGGTTATATCGCTACCAACACCCAAGGAGAATCCCAATGAGGGTGTTGTTCGTGGACGACCGGTCCAGGATTGGAGGTATACCCGATCTGAGAAAAAGCGTCAGTTACAAATGTTTGAATATATATTGGGATGCTTACAGGATTGAACGTCCCCAACCCCAAAGTGAACGGCGTTGAGCATATTTCCATTGGAATCGTATTCGGAAAAGTACGGCCGAGAGCCCCAACTGCGTACGAAAGACTTTGAGTTTGGCAGGCACTTGGAGAAGACAAGAAAGCTCACCCGATTTGGACGTTGCCGTTGTCCAACAGCTGTACATTTCCCTGTGACGTGGAGACATTCTGAACGAAGGGAAGCATTTGTTGGGCAAGTGACACGGTCATGTTGGAGGTATCGACGTTCAGTATGAGCCCTCGAGCAGTCGGTCCATTGACGGCAAAGTCAGATGCTGCGTTATCAAAGACACTAAGTGGCCCGTGGCGTCAGTATGCAGAGCTTCGAGTCAGCTTCGAGGAAAAAGACCTGATCCTATTATTGCCATGCCAGCGTGCATCATGCTGCCATGAGAACCATGCACCGTCTCCGATCGTAAAGTTATTCAAGGTACCACCGATCCTACACAGAAGTTGAGAATTCGTGATATGTGACAGAAAAAAGTGATCCTTTCCCACCTCCAAAGGATGTTACCCGAGCTTCCATCGACATAGTACAATGTATGCGTATGCCGGGCAGAAATTAGATAGTTCCCCGAACTATCTTTGTCTATACTATTTATATGCTGTGTGGAAGAATCAGATATTCTCGCGTCGTTCTCATCGACATGTAATACGTACGAAATAGTCCCAGGGTTCTTCACTGGTACCCGAGACGCCTGGGGAGGCAAAACCTTCACTGGGGTCGACGTGATCAAGGGAGTTCCACGTAAATATTTCCTTGCCTGCGATTGCTCGCTGTCAGCAACGAGTTCGTCTGATGCGTTGAGATTCGAACAATTTTTTGAACTCACCTGAGGCAATATCAATCTCCTGGAAAACGCCTCCAAGAATAAAGCCTGGATTGGGTCCCTGGAACGGCGACAAATCGCGTGAGGCGGTGACATACGCGGTCATGATCGCCGTGTTCTTGTTGGTGATGACAATCTACAAGCGGGATGCCATTAGTGATTAGCCGCTGTGGATAGGGGAAGCGATGACTGACATCGTGAAAATCAGAAAGCACTCCGTCCAAATTGACAGTTGTACTAATGAGAAAGGGTCATTGAATTGATAAAACGGAACAGAAGCAGAGTCTCACAAGTTTGCCACAACGTCGTAACTTTGGTTGAGGAGTAGATTGTGACCAAAACCATAGCCAGAGAGTGAGAATTCTCCTGTCCAAAGTAGAAGATGGTCCTTATTCTTGTAGGTCACTTTGTGGAATGTCATGCTTTCCCCGAAGTCTGAGGCTGACCAGACCATGGTCCCGTCTTGGTTTGAGATGACTCCTCCAGGTTGAGCAACAGATGTACCTATAACAGCAATCAGATATGAATGGAGCACGACACGTTGAGAAGGCGAATATTAACCTCTGGGAGCCATGAAGATCATTCCGGAAGAGTCTTGCTTCGACGCAGTGCTGTCACCCTCGTTGACAACGTTCCATTGCACGCTGCATAATAATAATAATATTCAGCCTTTCTAGAGTGCCAGCCAATTCGGGAGAATACTCACGGTTGAAAACCAGTAGACTGAAAGGACTGAGCAGGGCTAGGACCCAATGCACCACTTTCGTAGTCACTGTTTTCAATGAACGCCCTCTCCGCGCATGCCAACGACACCAGGGATGACAAGAGCAGTGACCGTCGCGTGGAAAGACACTTCATTGCGAGAAGGAATAGGTTAGCAGACGCAACAAAACTAGATGCCGCCTATTTAAGTCGTGAATCCATGATCGTGTGGGGATGTGGACATGATGGCCATTATGATTATTGGCCATGAGATAAAATGTCCGTCAATGGTCCGTTGGGGAAGGAGAACGTGATACGTGACGTCACGCTTTTCATTTCCTACTATGGTGCATGCTACACACGGTTGCCGAACATTCGGTACTTCTTGGTTGCTCATATGTAGCCTGGCATTCTTTTGTATGGTGTGAGCCCAATACAATGTTACGTTGCAACTCTCAGAGGAATTGTATATACGCGTGCGGGAAAGAATTCGGGCAACAAGTACGATTCAGAGGATGGGCAGCCGCAAGAACTTGCACCGCACACTGTTGTGCCTGACGAATTCTTGACCCCAACTGCCC
Organism: Paramarasmius palmivorus; assembly: GCA_037176845.1. Lineage (NCBI taxonomy): Eukaryota > Fungi > Basidiomycota > Agaricomycetes > Agaricales > Marasmiaceae > Paramarasmius > Paramarasmius palmivorus. The sequence continues at coordinate 202,708 of JAYKXP010000046.1, read as the reverse complement.
ACCCATCTAGCGGATCATAGAGCAGACATGTATATTGCTGAGAAACCTGTCCACGGAAAAGGAAGACAATCTGATTTGTTGCATGGTGATAGCCATGGTCTGGTCAAGCTGGTAGTTTTGGCTGTGAAGGAAACAGTCGTGAAGTGTGGAAGTAATATGCACTGCACTCAAAAAGACTGTATCTTAGTGAGCCTGTCTTGTGCAGCGGGGATCGACTTGAACGCGGGATATGGCGACTCGCCCTCCAGGTCCCGGTGGATCATGCAGATCATGTAGCATTGCCCTCCAACTTCGAAAAGACATCCATCCAACATCCATCCAGAACTGCCAGTGGCGGTGTTTTAAGAGGCTAGGCAAGCTTCCGAGCTTCGGCTGGGTATGACGATCTTTCAATTCCGCAGTTTTAAGCGTATTGTAGCGTGTAACGGTGTACTGATATCCAAGAAACAGTTGAGAGGACGCAGCGTTTGTCCAAAGTGAGCTAGCATCAGGCCATCCCCGGGCCCAACTGGTGGGAACATAATTAAAACCCAACTCGGATATTGCCGATTGGCAAAGCGCTCATTAAGCGCTTAGAACACGATTTATTTACATTCGAGATACATATTTCTATGCGTTCAACGGCGGAGCATCGACGACCTGGCTTGCGGGTCCTACAATCCTTGTGCCGTCCAAGCCCAAAAGGTCGGAGTAAGCCAAGTACTGTCCATCTGCATTCTTTGGTGCAATTTGGAAGTATGCATAATCTACCTCGCCCGTGTACGGAATCGTAGTCTCGAAATCCGTCTTGGGTACAGTGGTCAAGGAGACCATTTCGGTAGGTGCTTCTGCAGTTGAAGCAAATAGTTCCCAGATCACGACCTCTGTGGCACCGTTCCAGCTAGCATAGACGTCGACAACGCTGTTCTCAGCCTTCAATCCGATGGTAGGACGTGTGCTAGGACGTGCGGTCCAGTCAAAGCGGTAAGCACGGTCTAGGAGATGCGTATAAGCGTCGTGGAAATTTAAGGGGCTTGAGAAGTCGACATACACGCTTGAACATCACCGATACCAAAGTGAACCGAGTATAGGATGTTACCGTCCGCATCGTATTCAGAGAAGTATGGGTTTTTACCCCATCTGATGGGGATACAATGAGTTTTGAATAGCGATTTGATTTCCAAGGAAACTTTCTCACCCAACCATCATGTTGCCATTCTCCATAACTTGCATGTTTCCCTGAGATGGCGACGGCATACGGTTGAAAGGGAATAGCTCTTCGATCAGTGTGGCTGTCTTAGACTCTGTGTCGATGCTGAGGACGATGCCACGAGCAGTCTCTCCATCTTCTTGCCAGGTTGATGCAGCATTGTCGAACAGACTACGGATGTGGGCATGAGAACGACTTTTACTGAAACGGGAGGATTCAAGAACTGACCTGATAACGTTCTCTCCCTGCCATCGAGCATCATGTTGCCACGTAAACGGAGTTCCAGTAGTCATCGTAAAGTCAGATTTCTTGCCATTTAACCTGAATGGGACTTGGTTAGATAGCGACTGAGTATGAGACATCAGTCTACCAACCTCCAGATGATCTCTCCAGATTGGCCGTCAATGTAGTAAACGGCGTGAGTATGACGAGCCGAAATTAGGTAGTTTCCTGCGCTGTCCTTTTCTACGCTGTTGATATGCTAAACCCGTAGGTTAGAGCGACCCTTGATGTCCGAAAAATCAAATAGCTAGACTTACGAAGTAGTCCCATGGGCTTTCTGTGCTTCCGCCTGTTGGTCCAGGATCGGCATAGCCTTCGGTGGGGTCGACATGATCCAGAGAGTTCCACATGAAGAGTACATGACCTGAGCAGTAAGATTAATGTTGAAAACGTCATCATTTGCCCACAAGATATCTAGGACTTACCGGTTTCGATCTCAATTTCCTGGAAAACACCGCCGACGATGAAACCAGGGTTGGGGCCATTGTAAGGGGTGAGGTCGCGGGGCACCGTGGCATACGCAGTCATAATTGCCGTCCCCTCGGCGGTGATAAAGGTCTACACAGTATGTTAGTGTCACTATTATCAAATTGAACGCTTTGACTCTTACATCGTGGAAATCAGCGAGAACACCGTCCAAATCTGTTGTACTGTAAAAGAAGTCAGTGTCGTGGTTTAGCAAATGTAGGTGACCACTGACAAGTTGGCAACTACTTCGTATTTTTGATTGAGAAGGAGGTTGCGCCCATAGCCGTATCCGGCACTCAAAAACTGACCCGTCCACAGTAGAATGTGGTCGGTCTCATTGTATTGGACTTTCATGAAAGTCATTGTTTGTCCATATTCCGCAGCGGAATACACCATCGTCCCATCCAAGTTTGAGATTACCCCGCCGGGTTGAGCAACGTCGGCACCTGGTATTTTTGTTCAGTATAACGAATCAAATGTTCATGCTAAGTGTACCCACCTCTTGGCGCACTGAAAATGAGACCGGTGGAGACTTTCAGCTCTGTCGAATTATCAGTCGGAAGAACATAATTCCATTGGACTCTACGTAAAAAAAAGGCATTCAACGTTATGTTTGAAAACTCGTAAGAAGGCCACCTACGGTTTATAGTCCACAGCTTGGAAAGATTGAGTGGGCCCAGGACCATATTCACCGTTTTCGTAGGCACTGTCTTGAATGAATGCTTTCTCGGCGGAGGCAAATCGGGAAAGTATGATAATGGAAGATAGAATCGAGGGAAGCATCTGCTTCATGATTAGTGGCAAATGAGCGGCAAAGTTTAGAATCAAGTGAGAGTGGTGTCCCAACCGGGAGCGTATGGGTGTAAAGATTAATCTGATGAGGGAGTTCCTCTTATATCTCTGGCTCTACAGCAGGTCGCAAAGGGTGAATTTCTACATCCCATGATTCCCATCCCCGTATTTTCAGATAAGTCTTCGGCTATCACCCGCGTTCATCAGCGCATGAGTTGAGGCAAACCCTGAGTGAATTGTGGATTAGGGTCGAATGATGATGAATTAGCATCGTGTGCATTTTGGTTTTGCATTGGTCACCGTGGGCCAGAAGATACAAGACTGAGTTGCTAAGTATCGCAATGATACTCTTCTGAGAAGCTGTACAAGAGTTCAGTCTGGTTAGGAGCGGATTTTACATCGAACCTACCGTTTGGTTCCTATATACCCTTGAGAACAAATTGAGAATTGAATTTAATTTGAATTTGAACCCTACATAGGGTGGGCCTGATGTACCCACAGATAAGAGCCAAGACACTGGTCACAGCTGGTTGCTTGCGCCGCGAAGAGAATATGAAGCAGCGAGAAGCGGTCGCAAAACCGTAACATCTCTTACACAACATCTCTCTAGTGATATCTATCATTTTGAAATTGTGATACAGAGCCTCGTTTTCCCGTGGTCGGGGACGTTCCCGAATACATTTCCAATTTACAGACCTTGTACGACAATCTTTTCAGGTTCGGCCGCAGGCGCTGACTCCGGTATTTCCTCATCCATGTCGTTGTCGATAGGAGATGGACTGCCCTCAATGCTCACAATCGGGTGCTCTTCCTTTTTGTTCTCCGAATCATTTTTGCGTTTCCCGCCACTTGCTGAAGGCGGGAGTTCTTTGCCAAATACCCGAAGACTGAGCGCACTGAGAGCCAGATTGAGACCAAGTAAGAAAGACGTTCAATGACTGACGTACTTTTTGGCCTTTTTGTCTATCATAAGGGTCAAAGACACCCCAGATCTCCAAATCGGGAGTACAAGTTCGTGACTCAAGCTACAAGACTGTGTAAGTATCTCGCTACTACTCGAACGAAGAGCCATCTTACGAAGCACCGTCCAATTCTCCCGGTGGAACCCTGACGACATGGCATCCTGGTTCTGGTGCGGAGTGAGTCTTCTTACACAGTGATAAGGAACAGTTCACTTACCGCGCGCAACTATCACACTATGGAATGATTCCTCGAACGACTCTAGAAGTGGATAGTACGATTCCACCAATGTTCGTAACGTCCCAAGGCTCGCTTCAATGATCCGTGACGGCTCCACGTAAGGCAGAACAACGGGAAGTCCTTCACCAAGTATGCGATACTGTGCACCAATGGCTGCACATCTCCGTCTTTGTCGCCTCCTCGAGTTTTTCGTGGGCCTTTGCGCCTTCTTGACGGGTGAATACTTTGGTTCCAGCAGCTGTGAGTCGGATCCGCGTAAAATCGTTGTTCTGTATCACAGACTTGACAATCGAGTTTGTAAGATACATAGAACGAACGACGTCTCCTTCCGGGTTTCGAACGAGGACATTTTCCGAAGGAAAATCTTCTGTGAGGTGAAGGCGTTTTCTGGTTATGCGAACAATCAGTACATGCAGTGTATCGCGTTGACTAGACTCACATGCAAGCGACAAGAGTCTGGTCATCCTTCGACAGGAAGGTGTAGGGCATTTCTTTGAATACTCCTCCTTTACTTTCTTCTTCTTTCACTTCGGTAGCCGCAGACGAGGAAGGCTCTGGTTCGTTTATAGTCACAGGTACGATGTCTGCTTCCAATGGAGTGCTGGATAAAGGTTCTACAAGGCGAGGCTTCTTCGTTTCCGGTTCTGGCGTTCCACTAGCGCTTTCGGCGACACGTCTCTTCTCTCTTTCAGAAAGTCAGCATCGGAGACAGCTGGATAACCCAAGAACCTACCGCTTGGAGTTTGTGCCCGCATTCTTCTGCTTTCTCTCCAATACAGCCACAAAGAAGCCTCCTGAATCCTGTAAATGAGGATAGATCCGCATGCTGGAATGAGTTTAGCTAAAGCTTTCATTATGCAAAGGCAGTAAGACACACCATCTTTCTAAATTCAGTTCTTCGACGTTCTGAAGGGGCCAGTGTCCTTCTGTGAGTTTAGTATTGGCGGCTGTCTGAGGATCAGCTTCGACGAATGCGCTGTAAGTCTCATATGTCGTTTTTACTGCCTTGTCTGCGGTTGGTCGCCATGTCTTCAGCCCTGGACGTCGTTGTAGGGACGGTAATGAGGCCGAGACATCGACTAGGTGGAAATCTGCCAACACAATCTCAGAATAGGATACGTTAGGCTCAGAGAATTCGATTAACCAGGGTTGGCGTTTAGCGCTGCGGCCACTACTGCTTCGTTTTCGACAGGGTTCAATGAGCATGTAGAATAGACGATGCGACCATCTGGTTTCAGGAGTTTCATAGCGCGCTGGAGGATGCGGAGTTGGAGCCTGGGAGACAAAGCGATTAGCTTCGGAAATAGCGAAATACATACACTTCGTACCCATGCAAACCATTACCGTCATTTGGCTGCCAAGTCTTCCATATACCAAGATTCTTCCGTAGAGTGCCATCGCCGCTACATGGTACATCGCACAGGATGCGGTCGAACAACAGTTGCTCTAGCTTTCCATTGGAAGAGGGAATCTTCATAGATGGGTAATTTGACGCGTCCAAGTTCGTAACCATGAACGCAGGACTAGGAAGTCGGGCTGACTGATGTATTAGGAGATGTGTTCGCCTATAATCACTGTCATTGGCGATAAGGAGACCCGATGGGATTGAAGAGGCTGTGAGCGTGTCTTGAGAATGTAATGCTTCTAAGAGTTGTGCGGTCTGGACTGGGGCTGAGCAAGATATCTTGAGTGTTTAGAGGATAAGAGAGACCTTTGAACCAGGTGCGGCACACATGTCCATGACCTGTCAGAACCAAATGAGAATCTTGTCCAGGGCTTAACAACAAAAGACGCACTCTGTGATGGGGCTCTACATTCAAAAACAACGGGGGTAGCATACTAACTGCCTCCTGACGAGATACATTCCCCTTCGCAATGTCAACATTCCGATCACCCGACAGTGCAGTCTTGAACGGCTCACAACTTCTGTCTCAAAGACTAGGAATGAATGAAATTTTTTGAACTCTGGTGACTTGCGAAGAACTTTTTTCGGTACATTGAATTGCCATGCCAGCCCATCGGGATACCTGTAAATGTTGGTAAAAAAAATGGGGGATAGATAACCTTTTGAATACGCACCATGATAGCTGTACTGGAGGAGGTATCCGTTGATTCTCAAACTCGACATCGCTCAATGAAGGAACATGCACATCCGTTATAGTCTTGTTCAACGAGGTCGCCGTTCTAAAGGTATCCTCAGATCATATAGTTGAACATGAGTGTCTACTCACAAACGACTCCCAGCAACCCTGAATGTCGTCGGCAACGGCGTTCTAAAAGCCTCTAGAAAGGGTTCCCACTCGTCTTCTGGAAGTATATTCTGTGCCTTGTAATATGCGGCGAAACGTTCGTTGCGCATATCGGATTTTTCGAGTAGGTCGGTTCGATATTCGTCGTTTTTCCGTTTCCCTCGACTTTGTCCTCCATTTCGCTGGCGAATTGAACGAATGTGAGAGTGAAGAGTAACAAGCACGAGAAAATCTGACTTTTTTCTTGGTCATCGTCGATGAGAAGGATGAAGCGTTGATGAAGCGCGTGAACGAAAAACTTAATCTGAGGCTTCCGTCAGTCTGAATCTCCGAAATCTCGTCATCCGATTCATCGATGCCTGTACAGCTGGTTTTCAAACGCTTGTGTTCAACAGCAATTTATTTGCTATTTTATCTAATGATACATATAAAAAAGCCTAGATACAAGGGCCTTCCAGAAGACGGGTTCTTTTTCTGCTCAATTGGGTTCAAGTAGGCTGGGTTTAATGGGTATACGAGAAACTCCTACCCTAACCTATGGACCGTGAATCAGTATCTCGGAAAGGGAGGCTTCCTGTACACATACCACTTAGAAAGTGGAGCCGATTGGACCGAATTTGATGTTGGAGAAATGGACGGTAGCATCGGGGTGGTTGGCCACAACGTCGTCAGGATTACCGGAATCCCTGGAGCAGGTACCACGAGAGACACCGGGCTCGGAGGGGTCCTTGTCGAGAGGGTAGTCAGAGTCGAGCCAAAGCATGCGGGCGGCGTGATCAGCCCAGATACTCATGACCAAGACGTGGCCTCTACCAAGAGACTCTCCCATGTTGGCCATACCACCTTTGGTGACGAAGTAGGTGTTGTCACCGAAAGCAGCCTTTTGGTCGGCGCAGAACTGGTCGCTGATTGAGTCGTAGGCATCGACGCCTGGAACGTTGACCTTGGAGTTCTGGATGACTTGACCATTTTGGACGTAGAGACGGCGGATCTCCGAAAGAGTACCGGTAGTGGAGTTGTTCTCGGTAAGGAATTGAGTGACGACAGTGATCTTGGAGTTGGTATCAACAGTCTTGCCGGGGCCAAGGAATTCCTTCTCTCCCAGACGGAAGGAGTTGAAGTCGCAACCATCCTTATCGCAAATGCCGCCGTACCTGTTGTCGCCGTCACCGCACTCAGTACCTAATGTAGACTGTCATTCCTGGGTCTGGCACTAACAAGAGGAAGTATGCATACCTTCACAGCGGTACTGCCCACCAGAGAGACCCTGGCAGATGTGCGGGGTGTAGGCAGTGGAAATGCTGTTAGCCTCCTGTTTAAAGAGCACGTTTAGAACCAGAACTGATGAACAGATTACAATTACTAACCCAGATGTCCATCTCATGGCAGCAAGCACCATAGTTGCCGTTTCCTGCGTTTTCGTCTGATTCGGATGGTGTCCAGCCTTCAGAGTTGGCCTATCATATACAATGAGAGGCGAGCAAAAGGTAACCGCGGAACACTACTCACATCACCTCCAATGAACTTGATGTCATGCGGACATTGTGTGTCACAGTATCCGGTACCATACTTTGCACCAGCCTTATTATTGCCACCCAGACCACCATCAGCGTCCATCTCAACAAAGTAGAGAGCACCGTTGAGACCGCAAGGAAGTGAGGACATGTCGACGTCGAATGTGAATTCCCTGTTGAGCAAATTGAAGATTTGGTATTGCGAGTCGGATTCGTCCATCAAATAAACACGGGAGCCAATGTTAGTGGAGTAGGGACCGTTCGTAACGAACTTCAAGTTGAGCTGGTTGCCGGAAGTAGTAATCCCGTAGGTACCGCTGTAATCTGCACCATCGACAGCACAGTTCTGAGCGCAAGTTACACCGTCAGGGCACAGGGAAGAATCCCACTGATTTCCGGTGTAGCAGTTAGTGCTTCCACTGTAGAACGTTGAGGTCTGGAAAGAATATACCAGAACGGAGCGCGTACCTGGTAGAGTGGGTCCATCGCCAGTTGGAGTCCAAGACAACGGAAGCTTGCTTCGTGCTGCAGCTACCACCTTCGCTGCATTCCTGCCAGCTGAGACCGGGGTGCGTCTCGGCGGTCAACGTGCCGACTGTCGAGGCAGAACCGTCAGATACTTATCATTATCAACAACGGATCGAAAATCAAGCTCACCTTGCTGACCAGCAACGCCAACGGCGAGGAGAGCAAAAGAGATGAGAGTGGCTTTAGGGAACATGTCGAAAACCAGTGAAGTGACGACCGATGGAGTCTTCGTTCAAACATGCTCGCTTTTATACCCACATGAGCCGCGGCTAACAAGACTTTGAAAATCGTTTCTCTGAACATCCTGACGACGGGACGTTGACCGTTCCAAGCATCGTTTTCCAAAGGTGGTCAAGTCCAAGAAAATCAGAGGGTCATACGTGAGTGTAACACCGAAGCTCATCCGTTTTTGCACATCTCTGTAGTCGCGAAGAGTCGCCGACAATATCTCCGCATGCGTCATTAGCTAACGGACGACGACGACAGAAAGTGTAGGTGCTGAGCTTGGCGCAAAGCGGACTTGGCGAGATTCGACGACTTTGTAATTGAATAACATTGAATAGCACCTTCGAGATGTTCGAAACCAAACCTCATAGCGGCGTTGTACAGAGTGCAGCATAGAGACTTTAGATGTTCTTGCAGGAGAGATAGAGGTATGGTCACCAGAGATGATTGACATCATAGCAGGGGAATTGAGAGTTTGACGCGGTCTGTATGTTGTTGTGTACGCTTTTCATTTTGTGGTTTGCTTCTGTTCCTGAAGGCTGACAATGATGGAAGATGTCAACCCATCTCTGGCAAGCCGAAGTCCGTCTTCGAGAGGTTCCATAGGTTCCGTTACCTGAAGGTTTTTCTAGGTTTCCTCGACGTCTGGCAACCTCAATTTCAGAGAGAGAAAAACACGTAGGAGTCGCTAAACACGCACAACGAACAGATGTCACACCCTTGAAGAGCGGGAGGAAACACGCGACTTGCCCGCAACTGCTCTCCCACTTTGCTCCCCCATCAGTTGAAATCAATTAACGCATGGAATTTCTTTGCTCTGGGCCTTGAAGCTCCACAACTGTGAGTGCGCATAGATTCCGACTCGGAATGAGAGGTGAAAAGGCCACTTTTAGCGGATTTTTGTCGGATTTGGTTTCGTGTCTGTCACCCGTGAGCGCTTGAGCCCGCAAGTGCTGTAGACTGAAAATGATACACCGGAGGCCCGGACACAGTATTCTGCGAGATTTTCCGAGGGTATGGTCAGAATTCGACTTTACAAGTGATAATGTGAAGAACCCACGTTTAATTGCACTTGGCGAGCGAGGTCGAGGTTGAACGTCGAAAGTTCGGGCCGTAGTATAGTACATATTTTCAGGGAAATCAATGACTACCGTAGGATCAAAGAGGTTCGCAACGACATCTTCTAGCATCTTCTGTGCGGAACTCGAAGGTGTACTTTCGTCGAGGTTGAAGTGAGGTTGACATGACGAGAACAAGTGATGACAGTACAACAGCGCTTAAGCAGGCGCCTACTCAATACCGCCCCCACCTCGCCACAAACAGGGTATACCGTCTGCTTACAGGAGACTATGCTCCCGCAAAGGCACTTGACAGGTACTTGATAATTATACTTATTGCCTTGGTCCATTCTGAAACAAGCAGGATCCAACTGTGAATACTTTACAGTAACTTCAAATTGCCTAAGCCGGCTGTTTGTGGAAGGCAGTTGACTGCGGTGGCTCATAGCGCTCATAGTCCTAAGTGCTACTGGTAAATGACCTATCAAAAGGGAGCGGCGACTCGAGCGTGCGGAACATGGGAAGGAACGTGGACATCCCTCAAAAAACTAGAAGATTTTCGACTAGCAGGATCATGTTTGCCCAATATGTATTAGTACATTCAAGAACAGTTGCATGGATGTGTAGTACAATGCTCTGAGACCCAGAGAAACCCCATATCTATCCAGCGTTCAATCAACTCTGTTCATCTATGGAGTTATTGTTAGTAAGTTGTAGCATCGAGGAGCCGAAGGAGCTTACTTAGTGAGCGTAGGTCGATCCAATAGGGCCAAACTTGATGTTGGAGAAGACGACGGTTGCATCACCGTGCTGGGACTCGACGGTTTCGGGTTTGCCAGAGTCGGAGGAGCAGGTTCCACGAGCAACACCTGGGGTGGAAGCATCCTTGTTAAGTGGGTAGTTGGAATCGAGCCACAACATCTCGGCTTCATGGTCATCCCAGAGACTCATGACGAGGGTCATACCCTTGGCAAAGGCGTTACCCATAGCAGCCAATCCACCCCTGTCAGCGAAGGAGTTGGTGTCACCGAATGCCTTCTTTTGGTCGGCGCAGAACTGGTCGGTGATCGAGTCGTAGGCGCTCATTCCGGAAATGCTGGTCTTGGAATTTTGGATGACTTTGCCATTTTGGACGTAAAGTCGGCGGATCTCCTTGAGTGTTCCGGTAGTGGAGTTGTTGTTAGTGATGAATTGAGTGACGACGGTGAACTTGGAGTTGGTGTTGACAGTCTTGCCAGGGCCGAGGAAGTTCTTGTCTCCCATACGGAAGGAGTTGAAGTCACATCCATCCTTGTCACAGATACCACCGTATCTGTTGTCACCATCGCCACAGTCGTTTCCTTAGATCGGGTCAGATTTTCATCCTTAGAACTAGTGGAATGTAGCTACCTGTGCAGCGGGTCTGTCCTCCGTTGGTGTTACGGCAGACATGAGGAGTGTAAGCAGCCGCATTGTTATTGGCTTCCTGTTATAGAGGGCGTTTAGTACTGGCAAGGTGGAAATAATTGTAGTGACTGACCCATATGTCCATTTCATTGCAGCAAGCACCCCAGTTTCCTTTTCCGGCGTTCTGGTCGTTGGGAGATGGCTCCCAGCCCGCAACGTTGGCCTGAGGATATCCTTAGCAATGTAACTGGTATTGATACGCGGTGTTCCTACCTCGCCGCCAATGAATTTGATATCGTGAGGGCATTGGGTATCGCAGTATCCAGTGCCGTACTTGGCACCAGCTTTATTGTTTCCAGCCAGACCACCATCCGCAGCCATGGACACGAAGTAGAGGGCACCGTTGAGACCGCAAGGCAACTTTGACATGTCGACATCAAAGGTGAACTCTTGGTTGCGCGTGTCGAATTGCTGGTATTTGGAGTCGGAGGAGTCCATCAAGTAGACACGAGAGCCGATGTTTGTCGAGTATTGTCCGTGGGTGACGAACTTCAAAGTGAGGGAATTTCCGGAGGTTGTGATACCATAGGTACCGCTGTAGTCTGCACCGTCGAGGGCACAGTTCTTTGCGCAAGTGGCACCATCGGGGCAAAGCTGAGTGTTCCAGGTGTTTCCTGCGAAAAACAACTCTGTCAGTGATCATCGATTTGTCAAACGAGTCATTCACGTACCGTCGTAACAGTTGGTAGTGCCCGAGGTCGTGTGCAACCAACGCCAGTTAGAGTCGAGCACTGCGACAAGCTGTTCAGGGCTATCTCATGAGAAATGTATTGGAATATTCCTCACCAACTGAACCCTGTCGAAAATAGCGCGTTTAGCACTAGTATATCGAGGAACCGATCAAAGCAACTTACCTGTTGAGTAGCGCAAGAGCCACCGGCGGAGCATTTCTGCCAGGAAAGCTTGGGGTGCGTCTCGGTAGTTTGAGTGCCAACCTGTTGAGCGGAGGCGCCGATGGCGAGAAGAGCGAGAGAGAGGAGAGAGGCCTTTGGGAACATTGCAGCTGATACCTGGGCAACCGATGTGGAAATGAGCTCTGCAGAACTGTCTTTTATAACATGACCGCTGAGCTTGTGCCTGATGTTGCATAAAGATTTGGACCGAACCGTAACATGAACGGAACTCTGCTCATCGAATAACGACTGGCTCTGTATGGCTTTCCACCCGAAGTGTGACCGCACTGTGAATTGATTTCACAGAGTCGGATGGCACAAAACAATGCCTTCTGAGGCTGTGATCAGGCCTCAGATGCGAGCCGTGCCTCGCTCATGACCTTGCTCAATTTCGAGGTAGATGTTCGGATCCTCTTCACGAATACAAAATCAGATTGGCTTCGGAAAATTGGACGTATTGAGACCTACGGGTTGGGCTTCATGGGACTGTCAGCTCTAGGCGACGTGCTGATTGACACCGCAAAAGGACCAAAACGCAAAGTGAATAACGAATTCGCCGAACTAATGAGACTTCACGGCGTTAGGTGCTTGACCTGATACACGTCATCGAGCGTCGGAATGTCCAGGCGTGGATGCAAGCAGTGTCGGTATAGGTGTGAGATGGTGTTGAAAACATCGACGAAGGACCCATATTCCAGCGGTGCTTGTCTATTTTGCGAATTCTATCCAGGCTATCATAGAGTGGAGCTCTCTCTGTTAGACTAGGTGATCCCCATATCGGTATACGGACCATGTGCAAAAGAAGCATCCATCGGGTAGTTAGATTACAGCGTCCGAGGTTCGGAAGAGGTAGAATTTTTCCTGTTACCGTTCACCTGTCCGACGTTGAGCCGCAGATATTCCAGCACATGTGTATCATTTGCTTACCTCGTTGGTACGAACAAAGTTTCAAGGCCCCCGCATCTAATCCCGTCCAGTAGCAATGGTTCGACCCGCGTGAACTATAGGAATCACAGGAATGTGGCAGAGAATCAAATGAGGTTGATTGTGGGGGTTGAATGGAAAATAGTACAGAAAGAGCTTAGTCGTGAGAAAGTAACATTTCCTTCGAAGACGCGTCCTCGAGAGCCAAATTGCGGAATGAGATGGAGCGAAGATGGTGTATCACTGTGTGGGGTGGGAGAGGCTTGTACCAGGGATTAACCAGTTATTTAAATGCATATGACAAGCCTAAAGCCAAGGTCGCCATTGACAGGCTGGGCAGACTCCCAAGTCTCTCAGCATACCTGCGAGATCTCGCGCAATTGCAGATAAGTAGCATGATATTACTACATTCCTTGCACAAGAACTATGCCCAGTATCGTCTAAAATCTACATGTAGCGAAGAAAGCAAAGCAAAAAGCAGTCGATACAACGTCCAAGAGAGAACCAATGGGTAATAGAATCCCCCAGGAATCAGTAGCCAATTGCTACTTCGCAAATTCGGGCGATCACAGTTCAACGAGCATCTTCTTCAGCCAAGGATTTCCTTCAATCTTTGGCCGATATTCTTCCACGACACGCTTCAGCATTTCAAGCTGATTGTCGATATCATCCTCCGGGGAATCTTGCATCATGATGTCTTCTCCGTCCGAGGTTTCTTTTGAAGCCCAGGAACGTAACACAGCTTCAACAAGCTCGATGCCTTCGTTCGTAACTTCAGCAGGGAAATCTTCGTCCATATGCTTGTCATCTAGAACGTAGCATGCTTGTCAGATATTCATGTTCCCGTTCCCAATTGTGGAAGAACCAACCTCCTCCAAAGTCTTCCAGCTCAGCCGCTTTTTGCCTCGCGAGCTGCAAGTTGAGAACTCAGCGACATGCTGGCATGTCCGATATAATCTTACCTTCACCACAGACTCGGGGAAGTTGGCCATTTCCGCGACGTGAATGCCAAAACTTTGGTCCGAGATGCCTGTGGGATATTCATCGGCAACGGTCGAATGTGAAGCTACTCGGGGGACGAACCTGGCTCAACCTTGTACAACAAGGTTATGTCTTGCTTCTCATCACTGCTCGTTTTCTCCCCGACGTGGGCTACGACGTGCAGATTCTTGACGTGGGGTATTTGTTGATCAAGGGCTGTCAGTTCGTGGAAGTGAGTCGCAAATAGACAGAAGGCGTGGATCTTCGATGCGATATGCCTATGTACAGTGTTAGTGCACTTAACACGATCATGGGTACTATTCTTACTCTGATATAGCCCATGCTAGGCCGAAACCATCATAAGTAGAAGTTCCTAGACCATGTTAGATCAACATTCCGGTAACAACAACCGAATAGAGGACTACTCACCGCGACCGAGTTCGTCAATGATAATCAGGGAATCCTTCGATGCAGACTAAAATAATGCATCAGTACTTGATGTGAACAGAACATATTTGGCGGACGCACTCGGAGGATTGTTGCTGTCTCAAGCATTTCAGCCATGAAAGTCGAGACACCCTTTAATTGACTATCTCCGGCGCCGACACGACAGAGGATAGAATCGAATATTGGCAGCTGGGCTTCAGTACATGGCACGAAACAACCAGTTTGGGCCATGAGTGCGATGACTCCGACCTGCGCGTAGGTATCAGCACCCATAGCATTCAGTGGTGTAGCCTTGACAATACCTGTCGAATATACGTTGACTTTCCACCCATATTAGGACCCGCTGCAGAAGATCCAATTTCAACATCTCGTATGCCTACGGCGCGGTGATCAGACTTACTGATTATCTGGAATTCCGTCCTGTCTACAAATAGCCTTGAGTAAAACACCTAAACATAGATGTAGATACACACCCTTGATCATTTCGACATCATTCGGAATGAAAGAAACATCTTCTTGAACTTCTAAACAAGGATGCCGTGCTTCTTGGAGAATAAGGTTGCCAGCACCTATAATATACAGATGAATTGAGAGAGTATTGTCCCAATTTAGATTGAATACTGTACCGCTCATGAGTACTGTGGGCTTAACATAGGGCGTGGGTGCGTTGACGGAGACATGGGCAAAACTATTATCTGTATCACAATATGAACGATTACCAGCTACAGTGACAAACGCACCTCAAGATGACGTCCAAGTGGGCCAACACATGGTCCAACGCCTCTAGTACTGGCGTATACGTTGCTAGAGGCTCATATAAGCTGAAAAGACTGAAAGCTGAGTGATATGGAACTGACAGGCAATGCCCACGACTTCCTTCACAAGCCCGCTTTGTGTCCTAGCGTACTTATCTGAGTATTCTCTATAGTCGTCAGCATGTTTCTTGAGCGTCTTTGTGGTAAAGAAGACGCCGCTCTTGTTCGTGCCGAGCTCAATGTACTTCTTGGAGAGATTTCGGGCGTCCTGGAGCAAATCTGTTAGAACACCGAACAACTGAATGGAAAGTGGAGCTCACATTTTTAGTCACACGGAAACAGTATCCGTATGTTTGACTATTCTCTAGATGCAACTTCTTTTCGATATCGAGATTGAGTTCTCCACCAACTTCTTGATGCTCCGCATCGAGACCATCTCGAGCCTAAAGGTTGTACTGATGTTAGGCGTGTCCGTATAGAAAGGATCTTCACAAACCTCGGTAATCTTTGTAGCTAACTGTTGCAGCCGGTCATCATAATCAGGTTTAATGACATAATTGTGTCTGTCCAACTCCTTGAGGTCAAGAGTTTGTTCTACCATGTCAGAGTACTTCGACAGGTGACTTTCGTGTTGCTAGATGCATTCGAGACATCAATATTGCGCATCTGTGAAGACTCTAGCTCCACTTACCCGCAGGATTTGTAGATATATCTCATCGATGAGCTCGGAATAGTCCGGCTCCTCTGTCTGAACAGATTGAAGGGTCTCTATCATTCCCGGTAACTTTTTAGACAGTAAATCAGTCATAGGCTCCATTCTTAGTTGTTTGGGAAGTACCTTCAATACGACCTGATACACTCGGACAACGTCTTCTAGAGAGGCCTGTCCTTTCTGAAATCGTTTTGAAAGTCGATGTAGATCTGGCATCAGTTTCATATAGTCGTCCTGAAAGTACAAGACTCAATAAGATCCTCGACCTTGCCCGTTGAACTTACTTGAAGAGTCCTGCGGGCATTTGTTTCACGAACAAATACTTCGACTAAATTTTGTCTCTTGTCTGTACTAATGGATGAGCAATGAGCGTGACCTCAGTTCAGTAAAGGACCGACGAATTTCATGTAAGTTCACAAGAGGTTGCTTAAGCCACGTTCCCAACAGACGTGTTCCTTGAGCCGTTTTGCACTTGTTCAAAAGACCCAATAACGTTGTATTTCGGGTGGTCGTTCCCTGATGACAATCTAAGGTCGATACGTGTATAGCATTGAGTTTTACGTACAGCATTTCCCGGGGCTTCCGTGAGGTTTAACGCTCGTAGCGCACTTGCATCCAAACGCATGTATTGCGACAAGTCGTGGGTGCGAATGGTATATGCACCATGATTTGAAGGATCCGAAAGAAGTGAAAGATAATTAACCAAGGCTGACAATGCCGCTGGTGCAGTCGGAAGGGAGAGTTGAGCTGCTAAGGTTGAGAATTGTCTTCAAGTAACAATAATCCAATGCTCACGTATGGTAACCGAAGCATCGGCCGAGGTGACTCCAGAGGCATCGGTGGAAGAAAGTAGACGTGGCAAGTCGTCAGCAACGTTTTTGGCAGCAAATTCACCTATTCAGTTGACGTAAGAAGGAACATTTCATGGTAAATTGGAATATCATACTGGGTTTTCGTTCAGTCATAACGACTCCGCATCTTTCCAAAACAGCCTTGAGTTTGTTTAGCTCAAGATCACGTTCAGATGTTCCTGAAGCAGTGCCAGAGGGGAGAATTGCTTCCTTGACGGATAATTGAATGACAAGGGACTGTAACACGTGGATGAGCATTGCACAGATATGCCGAACAACCTAGCTCACTTCGGTATTTGAGAACAAGTCGTTATCAACGAAGTCGGAGACACCGAGTTCACGAACACTGGTGTCGGCAAAGGCAATCCCCACTGTCTTCACCTTTCCTTTTCCTGAAGTAGCTGGCGTCGATGCCACTTTAATAGCCATGACTACTGGAGCTGAGAGGAGATCCGAGTTGGAGAATAGCATGTCTTCTACTGCTTGCAAATTTCCCGGAGATGCCTAGAAACGCTCCAGTGAAGCAGGCAATGCGATGTCCAAACCGGACGCACCTCTTTCTCTAAAACAAACTTATTCACTTTTTTCCCTTGACCAGGCTCAGGTTCCCAGATCTCCACCCTCAGCTGTTTGATCGTAAGAGCTTCTCTCAGCAATTGTTGTGCCATACTGGGCTTGAGCGTCACCGACGGTAAGCCGGCCGCTCTCCCTCCAGAACCAAGATATTTGATGACTGAATTCGTATGATAAATGTATTGAGCGACATAGAGAGCATCAGGGCCATAAACGGCGTAATAAGAATCAGTTCCCGTGCGATGAAAAAGGCGAAGGGTTCCGGTTTCTGGTGATTTTTGAGGAAGCTTTTCAAAAAACTTGATAAATCCTGGGTCTGTATTCTGATCTTCCTTGAATTCAGTAGTAGGTACTTGCGGCGATTGTACACAACTCACCTGTTGAAGCTTCCTTTTCCTTGTCATACATTGTCATGACGGTTGAGTTGGAGAAAGACGCGTGTGTCACAGAGTGCTGTAAGTCACGCCTCGGTTACAGCCGCGTGTCAGTACCGGGCCGGTTTCCCGCAACCTGAAAATTTTACCCAAGTCTGACATGACCAGTGACCACCACCATCTGGTCCCTGCTCCCCAGGTTGATTGCTTCTCAACACCACTCACCGATTGGGTAGCATTCGTATGCACAACAGACGCTACAAGGATCCTGTCAAACACCTTATCCGCCGTGGCCTACATTCTTCGACCATTCAACGGATTCGCGGATTCCGATATTCGAAGAAAGCTTGGAGGCGGGCCGCTCGAGATAGTGATGCGAGACCGAGCTAGGTGTGCCCAAGCACGTTGCCCCGTGTCATATTGCTCTAACTCGAATGCATGTTTCTCAGATTCAGTTCCGGATTTCTTCCTCAAGTATGCAAACCCCAGTCAGGTCAACGGAGCTCTCCTGAAATTCATCATCGCACCATGCACCGAAATAGTAGCATATGTCATCAGACCTGATATCGAAGTGGTATGCACATGGCATCCAGTAGAAGGTGAGCTTTAAGTATACATCATAGAAACGTATAAAAATCGAGGAACATTCTCAGTCTCTGTTCTCTGGGCGTGGTTGTCCTGCACTACCAGTTACCTGGACGTCTTTGTCGTGTGGTTGAAAGTGAGAAAGATGATTATTACTACGCTTATTATTGACTCCTCACCCTAGATGCGATTGTTACGGCTTGGAGTACTCCCGCTGCTCTTATCTGCGCAGTCGACACTTGCACAGCTAGGATTACCGAATGGATTCCTCACTTTCACGACCCCGTCCTTCAACGTGCAGCTAGTTGGGGACTCTCAGACGCTCTATTCGTTGAAGCCTCGTACTGGCGGAGGCCCGGATTTCATTCCCGCCGACAAGATGACGCAGCGACAGAATAATGGTCAATATCACTTAGGAGATATCACTTTCAGGGCTCGGAAGGTTGGATCCTCCGCCTGGGTTAGTGGTGATTCAGCAGCTACACGCCGCGCCGTAACTGCTGGATCGGCATCCGGGAATACTTTGGCTTCCGCCAATCTAGGACCCACACTACCATCGAGTTCTCTCTTGAACATTACACGTCGCTGGGTCGTTGACGGTGATCAGTTTGAGTTGCTCTTTGATGTAACCAACTCGCAAACCACGGCAGTGGAGATCGGTGCGTTAGGAGCGCCCTTGGAGTTCAACAATGTATGTTCGATCAACTTATCCTATAGATATTCGGGGATTGATATTGTTGCAGATCTTCTCGGACCGCGATGCCGCTGCGACCAACACCCTGTGTAGTCTTTTCGATCCATATATTGGTCAGGATGCGGGGTAAGTATAAGTTTCGTTCTTTGCGTGTCCATGTCTGATCTGTTTGAAGTTACGTGCAAGTTACTCCGCTGCTTGGTACTCTACCTCCTTTGGTCGTTTTACCTGTAGGTAAATCGCCCTTGGAGGGCTGGCGATTTCTTCCCGAATCCACTAGTGGAGCACCCTATTATCAGTCTCAGACCTTTGAGGGTCTATACGAATGGCAGTTTCATACCCTTGCATACGCGCAGAACGAATGGTCGAAAGTGACGCCCTGGAACGCACCCACCTCCGCTACTCTTCAACCTGGTCAGACTCGGACCTATGGGCTTCAATTCAGACTTGCATCTTCCATCCGTGGAATTGAGCAAGCTATTCAATCAGCCAATCGTCCTGTGACCGTGACCATTCCTGGGACCATCCTTCCAACCGACCAAACCGGCAAGCTCTTCCTCCATGCACCGTCGGCCGTCCAGTCTATTTCTGTTACCCCATCTGGGGCCCTTTCATGGACAACAAACTCGGATGCGAAGAGTGCTGGTTGGGTTGGCTACGACATCACTGCTAAAACCTGGGGTCGTGCTCGCCTGTCTATCACTTATACTGACGGTTCCCTACAAACCGTGCACTACTACGTGACAAAAGCTGCTACACAGACTATTGCTGATCTCGGTAACTTTCTGACTACGAGTCAGTGGTACACTGATACTTCGGATCCTTTCAAGCGTGCACCGTCCGTTATCAGCTACGATCGAGAGGCGAACTCAGTCGTCCTGAATGATCCGAGGTAGGTGCATCCTCTTGTGAAGAATGGCTAGGAGGTTCTTATCCTTTTGACAGAGTGTGGATATCTGGACTCGAAGACGAAGGTGGTGCAGGCTCTTGGTTAGCTGCTCTCATGAAGCAGTTCGCTCAACCAAATGCCGCCGAAGTTACGAAACTGCAACAATTCATCTCCCAAACGCTCTCCAAAACCATTCAGAACTCTGACGGTAAGTCCTTTAGTTGCCTCCTCTGATTTACCTTCTAATCATGATGACAGGTACCGTGAAGAAGGTGAATAATGTGTTTTTCTCTAGTTCGTTTCCTTATGCTGTTTACAGTCCATATTCTTCTACGAACCCTCTCGAGCTCCTGGATATTCCTACCCAAGTAACGTGAACTGGGGTAACTGGTGGTCATGGAACCAAGCAGCCGCCTTTGCTACGGATCGGGCGTACGACTATGCCCATGTGATTGCTGGGTACTGGGCTATGTATCGGGTTGCTCGCAACTACCCAAGTCTTGTCACGACTCAGGACTGGCAGTATTATCTTAACCAAGCAGTCCTTACCATTAATGGTATGACGAATGGCCGAGTTGGATACGTAAATGTCGGGTTGATGGGCGAGACTGTGATCAGGCTCTTGCTCGATGACCTGAAGAGGGAAGGTCGGACTTCAGATGCTACAAGCGTAGAGAGTAAGATGCGAACCAGATGGCAAACGTGGTCAAGGCAGCGCTATCCGTAAGCCTCATCATCCTCATTGGATTTCTGGATCCTGGTTCAGTTGTTCCACAGCTTCGGTTCAGAAATGGCTTGGGATAGCACCGGTCAGGAAGGTGTATATGCCTGGTCCAAGTACTTCAACGATGCAACTACCGCCAACAATACACTCAACTCTATTCTGGCCTACCAGCCCACTATACCTCACTGGGGATACAACGGAAATGCTCGCCGTTACTGGTAAGATTAGCTATGCTCTCCCTTGTATTCAAGCACCCTGAAATTCTTTAGGGACAATATCTATGGCGGGAAGCTCCAACGCATTGAACGACAGATACATCACTACGGTAGTGGCCTCAACGCACTTCCATTGATCTCAGCATTCACATCCGCTCCTACTGACTACTATCTTCTACGCGTCGGATTTGGAGGCCTGAGCGGCCCTTTGTCGAACATCGACCAAAGTGGATTTGCTGCCGCATCCTTCCACTCATTCGCAGACACCTTGAAGTGGGATGGATACTCCGGTGATTACGGACCCAACTTCTCTGGCCACACGATGGGCATGGGTACATTCATCATTAACCATCCTGACTTTGGTTGGCAGGCATTCGGTGGAAACGTTGTGTCCACCTCGCCAGCTGTTCAGGTTCAAATACGAGATTCAGTGCGCCGCAGGGTGTTTATCGCACCCATCGGTGCCCTCTTGACGTTGGATGCCGGATCATTCTCAACTGTTAGCTATAACCCTTCAGCGAAGACCGTCGATGTTACAATTAGTGCGGTTCCAGAGGGTGTCAGTGGGGCAGCTTCTGCTCCCAATGGGCGTCTTGTCATCACACAGACTGCTAGTGTTGGCGGTGTGGGTGTTTTGAAGCCAACCAGTAATTTAAGCCAGGATGCTGGTGCTTATACCATTCCATTGTCTGGTGGAGTCGGAAAGGTTACTTTATCCGCTTGAATGTAGTCACAATCTTGTATGTAAACCGTTTATCGGGCGCTAACCGAGCGCCTATTTGAATACCAGAACTTGTTCCCAAACCACCACCTCCCATTTTGCTTCGTTCAGAGTCCTCGACTCATTTCACTCATTTGCGCTACCTTTACTGCCGAGAAGTCACTTATGGCTACATATTCATTCGCCAAGAACGCCTGTCAAGATTTCTACTCTCGATCTCCCAAATTCACCAACATCTTTCCTCCGCACGTGCTCGAATTTCTCGAGAACGCTCTTGATGAAGAGATACGCTCTCATATTCAACTTGGAAAATATTTCTTTTACAAGTCGATTGCCATATTTGGACCTATGGAGCTCCAAAAGTTCTGGCACTCCCAAGGTTCGCTGACGGTGAGTTGACGTCGGAATAGCGTTGGAAGCAAACAACGTTTAAATGCGTTTTTCTTAGGGAATCACGGAGATCGTCAACAGAGATCACCATATCGAACTGATCTCGAAGGGCGTGTGTCGTAGCGGGCTGGCAGGGCTCAATTCGGTGTGCGGCTTTTATGCCGGGATTGGCGTTCTTTCGAAATTGGATGGGCGGATGCAAACTATCGAATGGATACGTATTCTCATGCAGCCGTTGGTCAGCTTTCTGAATCTGAAATCTAGCATGGAAAGGCGAGTTTCTGTACTATGTACTAGCATTCGGTCAAACTCATACTCGTGCGTAGGGACGCGAACCTCAGGAATGTTCTCATTCAAATCTTCCAATCACCTCTAAGAGCGAGCTTGAACGCGGCACCACGCCCTTTATCTACCTCAGATAGCTTCAACAGCCGTACGTTGTCGCAGCGTCTTTCTATGAAGACTACACTTGCTAAAACCAAACATCAGGACAATCGCTCGCCGACACCACAATACAACTATATTCACGACCTTCGGATTCACCTACGCCACAAACTATTCCTTTCAAATCCATTTTTGTTACGCCGCCAAAAGATGCCTCATCTGGTACGTGTTCTGCTCGTGTGCTAGCGCAATTTCATTTCATCCCCATTGGATGTAGCAGACGATACAAGGCCTCAGAAGCGCGCGAGGTTGGACGATGAGAAGGAAAATCTATCGCCTTTTTTCCTTAAGCATGGTCCACCACGGCACGGAAGCCGTTAAGGGACCAAATGATGTGGTTTCGGGGGCACGGTCGGCTTTTAAGGTAGAGCCGGCCACGTATAATATCGGCCTATGCAAGTCTGCCCCCCTTAGAGTTAACGTGTATCAAATTCGATTTGTATATAGCCTTGGAATGTACAATAAACCCAACTTGTAAGTTGTATGATGAACTATGTAACGGAAAGCGAGAAATATGCTACATGAAGCCTCTGCTCCGTGGCGAGGCCGAACCAGTGTCCAAGAAAATGCATCGTATAGTACAAACAATATGAAGAGCTCAGGCCTTGAGCTTCCTGCAGATAGGCTTGTGTTTCCTATGCATTCGTTGAGCGACATTCCAAGGGGGGGAAAGGGAGCGAACTTACTGCCAGTCGGCCTTCTGACATGCTGCATTGCAATCTACAAAGCCAAAGCTCTGAGTGGATACTTGGATCAAACGATAATCGGTGGTACGCACAGGTAGCGGTCTTACAGGCGCTGCACTTCATGAGCTTCGCATCCCGTTTGCCACAAGACCCGCATTTATCGCTAGCAACCTGGAAAGTCGGGGCAAACGTAATACTTCCATCTCCCTCACAACGAATCAGTCCAATGCCCAAAATCTCCCTCCTGTGATCCCCAGCACCCGTTATACCAAACTCCTCTGCCATAAGGCGCGCATTTGTCTCGTCATTGGTGAGAAGAATCCGAATATTATCACGCGTCTCGTCCACGTCGCTGGAAACATAACGTTCCCATGGTTCTGTAGCCTTGCTTTTGTCATCGTACTGTGGGTATTTAGCTGCGAGATCAAGAGCCTCGCGATAACGCTTGATAGCAGTGGCACGATCTTGAGCATCCCAGGCCATAAGCCCGAGGGCTAAGCCAGCTGTGATTCGCATACCAGCCAGGTAGAACTTCTGGCGGTCGGTTTTGAACCTTTCAAACTGAAGGTCGGATTTGGGTCGATAGGAGACAAGTAATTTATATGCATCCGAGGAATTCTCTGGAGTCCGTCAGGCTCTGTCCATGGAAAACTATGAGGAAACCCACCTTTGTTCCTTCGTAAGTGGGGATCCCTGAAAAATCCTATAAAATTCCTCCACACGGCTCCAAGGGTCTCTCGAGGAAAAGTCGGGTCTGGGGAGAATGCTGGTAATTGAGCAAGAAGGTTTTCGTCTTTGACAATCTTCTTTATAGCTTTCACGTAGTATTCGAAGGTATCTTCAATGCGATTTTGAGCATAGTATTGCTCTGCTTGCATGAAGAGCTGGGCACCGGTAGGCATGGTCAGGAAACAAGAAGCGAAGTTGCATGTGACCGTCTCTTGTTCTCGTAAATTCTATCACTGCCACTGCGCTGCTTCTACTTTTCATCCTCTATACCGTTACATTCTCGACACTTTCTACTTCATGGCTATGATTCTAGACAGGAGCAAACAGAAAAAAAAGACTCTGGGCATTTACTATGTACAGAGCCTGCTTCAAAGGGCGACATTAGAAGATTTTGCTGGCAGGTCTACTTGACGAGCACTATCATGTCTCGGGTTTTACCAATGACTCTAGTAGCGGGTTATGAAATTTTGACATCTGTATCGCTATTTTTGGCCGATGAAATCGCGGAGAAACTGAATCTTCAACCGATCACTCGAGTTGCTTCTCACTTCCATCTCTATCGACTGCTAGCAGCCATGCGGACCGTAACCTCATTTGCCTCTCGCCGACGCGCTTTACACATTGGGCGACCACTGGACCTGACCAAACGAAACGGTATCAAACACTCTTTTCGTGAATCTTTCCTTTTACGACCCACGGCGATGCATGAAGGCCTAGAGGAGCATGAACCCAAGTCTATTCTCATTAGACGCGCCGTTCAACGCGAAGTCAACAAAGCTATCAGCGAACTCGACGAAGTTGTCCCACCCGAGTTGACTTCTGGCGCCCAATCGCTCTTTGAGGACTGTTCCAACTACGAAGCTTGGCGAGGGCTCGAGACGACAGGAGACGCGATGCAGAGTATGCTTGTGATGGAGGTGGTGATGGATTGCATTCCTAACGCGAAAGTTGGAGAGATGAAGGTGCGTTGTATCCTGGTCGTATAAGCTGTATAAAGGAGCTGATTGGTCGAGCTAGTTCATCGCTAGTGTGGTCGAGACAAACGAAACCCTTCATCACCTCGTAGCAAAGATTCGTGGTGTAGACCAGTCTTTACTTATTGGCAAGACCGGAGGATGTGCCCTCGAAATGATCATTGGAATGTTAGCTCGCGGGGGCGGAGTAGAAATAGCGAGATCATGGTACTCGCGTTACTACCCATCTCTCATCCGAAGAGCTTTCAGGGTCTATAGAAAGTTACAGGATGCTGCGTACGTCTTCTAATGCTCTACACGGGGATCCATATTCTTACTTGCATTTTGAAGTGCCGGGATGGCTCTCAAAGGACCTTCTAAGTCGATACGTTCAAGGTCAAATGGCGCAAGCATGTTCACGTCACAGCCGAAATGGATAAATACCGCGTAGGCTCTTTTCTTTTGTCCAGTTTCTGAGCACTGAGCGCCTCGTAGTGCTATATCACCACCTCTCCAACCTTCGCCGTTTCTTCCAAGTCTCCAGGTTGCGTCGACATTGGCGATGAACGATATAACGTATGCTTCCTGCCTCCGTCGGTGATTTGGTGCCGAGTGTTGATTCGCTTTTCAGCAACGCGATTCCCCCGTACACCTTTAACTGGCCTCCTGGTCCATTTCCATGTGGTCAAGGTGCAGACGTGATGACACCCCAACCGGCGATTGCGATGAATCAGACCACGAACATTGCAGACGCGATATCTAGTCACATACCTCATGCAAACAACGTGATTCGTGGCCCTGCTAGGATCTTCTTTTCGGGGCTTGCTGGTGCAGGTTTGCTACCCAGACCCGAACCAACTCTCGAGGTTCGCTTTTGATAATGCGTATACACTGGAACCCTGCACTCTAGTTTTTAGATTTGTAAATATATTCGAGTTGTGAGGAACTTGTATCATGAGTACGCCCAGCGATATGTACGCAATGTTTTTAGACTGGAAGAGAAAGGGAAGAATTTGCGTTAAAATCATTACAATACAGTATTATTGTTCTACCGTTCAGGATTATACATGCAGCAAATAGAAAACACGCGAGAAGATACCAGTGATTACACAGCCGTTGTTTCTGGGGGTTCGAATCCTTCAATTTCAATATTCCACTTCCACCTGCCCTCAGCAAAACCCTGAGCGGTGTCCTCTAGAACGATTTCGTTTCGCTTGGCGACGTAGACCTAGTGAGATAAGAGATGTCATTGAGTTTCGATGCAAGGAATTATCAGATATCGATGGCGACATACCGTCTTATCAGTGACTTTCTGTCTCAACTGCGCAACCTCTTCGGCCTCGATAGGGTTTTCGAGAAGCTCAGACAGATCCTCAACTGCCTTCTCCAAATCACGCTGGTTATCTTCAAAGAGTTCCTTCTCGTTGCCCTTGGCGAGGTAGTATGCCATGGCGTAAGTCCACTTAAGGGTCATACGGCACTTCTCTACTTCCTCGACAGCCTTCTTCATGAATTGGACCTAGAGTAATTCGGCGATGTTAGCGGAGATAGGTGCATAGATAACAAGGGGTGACATACCTCGATCCAGGTCAAGTCCGAAGTGATCTGCATATCCTCCATCTTCTTCTCGGTCTTTGCGTAGAGGTCAAGGGAAAGCTTCGCTGACTGCTCGTGATTAGCCCATCGGTTGTAGTACTGTGTTTCCGATGTTAGTAATAATTCAAAGATGTCAGTGATGCAGGCTTACATGTAAATATCTCTCTAACGACGCTCGACTCTTGCTCTGAGCGTCCCGAGCATCAACACCGGTCTTCTCGTCATATCGGTTGCACGAATACCAAGCGGTACCGTGCTCGGACCATGGGCCTGCATACATACACGTCAGTCAATCAAATTTGACTATGTCAACAGGAACCAACTCACCCATACAAACCCAACAAAATTCATGCTTGCACTTCTTGCATGTCATGTGGTTGCATCCGCCGTTCTTTTCGATGGTGCTGTGACACTGACTGCATTCCTTCGTGTTGCTCTTAATCCAGTTCGCCGTCTCACTGTCATCTTCGCACTTCTTCAACCACATCCTGGCAACCGCGCACACGACAGGTCGGTGATCGGTCTCGATGGGGCAACCGAAGCAGAACTTGTGTTCCTTGGCTTGAATGGACAAGTTGGAGGCTTTCTTGTCCTCCTCAGAGCCAGGGATGCCACGAGCGCCGCATGAAACGATGGGGACTATGGTGGTTAAGCTGTACTTGGATGCGGCAGAGGAGCAGGAGACGGTGTTGGTACAGCCTGGGTAGGGGCAGAACTTGAGGTTGGGCATCGATGCGACAAAGTTCCGGACGAGAAGTTCCTGAAAGCGCGTCCAGGCTTGTACGTTCTCTTCTGGTGCCTTGCTAGAACCTTCTGGGAGAAGAATCGAGTGGATGAACTGATCTGGTGCGACGAGAGCACAACCTTCTGCCATGCAGCGAATGCAATGTTCACCCTCGTCTTTGATCTTTGAGGTTGTGTACAGAGTCCAGCATCCAGAGCAGAACATGTGTCCACAGTCCAGACCGATTGGTACGAGCTCGGCAGAGTCATCAAAGCAGATGGGGCAAACGAACGGCTCTGTGGGTGATTTCAACGCTTTTGATGACATCGGTGGAGAGCGGGAGGATTTGGAAGCTGAATTACGAGAAGATGGGACGATAGATGACAGCAACTTTGACGACGATCTAGTTGCGCGCCGGCCACCCTGAGAAGGCGAGGCCGAGGCAGACACGCTGTGTGTGCGTGGTGAAGTCGGTGAGTCGGGAGGAGACGGCGTGTTGACACCTGCTGCGACAAGCATGGCTGAAGCATTATCCATGTACTTCTCGATTAGGCGTTCCTTGTTCCACGACTGATGACGAAGTAGTAATGCAGCTGTACTCTCCTGTGCGACGAGTGAGCCTCAGCCGAGAAACGGAAACAGAAAACTCACATCTATACCGAGTATACCACAACAATGTTCGATATCCTGTCGCATTTGCTGCTCCACTGCCGCTTGGCTCAAAGGGTCGTGGTCGATTTCGTACGACTTCTTCTGGGGCTTTGTGCTGACCTTGAAGTCGTCTCCGTAGTCCATGTCCATTTCTTCCTCCGAATCCACTGAAATGTCACCGCTGAGTATTCCAAACAATAAGAAATTGAGTGGCGGACGACCTACCATCTTCTTGGGTGCCATCGAACATGTCCTCGTCATAGTCATAGTAGTCGCCGTCGTCGTCAGAGATGGAGGACATGGTGATATATTGACTGGTATAGAATCTAAGGTGATATACGGTGTGGTGGTGGCGGTAGTAGGTTGGTGGTGGACGTTACAGTCCAAGTGCAGCGGACTGAGTTTCCGAAAGCCTTCCTGATTTGTAAGATGTGACTCACCGTGACCGCACCCAAATAAGGCAAAACAGGTTTCCTCGTCATTCAACGTCACCCCGAGCCCTTTTCTCCTCATAATATTCTAAATCTCACTCGCTATACCATTGAGTAGGGATGTCGGACGACTATCCCAGTCTTCTCCGTATGTTATACTGATTTCAAGCTCAAATAATCTTGCTCTGACATGTTCAATAGGTTCGGAGGAGATGAGCTTGGTACAGCTCTTCGTACCCACTGAAGTCGCTCATGATACCGTAGCAGAGCTCGGAGAGCTTGGAAACGTTCAATTTAAGGATGTGTGTTACAGAATTACTGTTACATGGAACCAAGTTCTGACGTGGAGTTCCCTTCCAGCTCAACCCGGATGTAAACCCATTTCAACGTTCTTTTGTCGGGGAGATTCGCCGAATCGAGGAGATGGCCAGAAGAGTGCGATTCTTTGCCAACCAGATTGAGCAGGAGAAGGAAGTTGTTCCCATCCGACCCCTGTACGATTCGGCGCCTCTCATAACCGTTGGTCCCCGTGCTGCGCAAACGATGGACGAACTCGACGTTACGCTCGCTGAGCACGAGTCCAGGCTCACCAAGATGAACGAAAGTTATCAGAAACTCGGTGAGAGGACCAAAGAGCTTATTGAGGCCAAGCACGTTTTGCGCGAGACTGCTGTTTTCTTCGAAAGGGTATGTAGTCATATCTGTTGGTTGTGGTCGAACGCTGACATTCCCGCTCAGGCGCAAGGACAACAGCCAGAAATCCGTCAGTCTTTTGATGACAGCTCTGCGCCGCTTTTGCAACACGAGGACCGAGAGAATCAATACTCTTCCGCTAGTGTCCAATTCGACCTAGAGTGCGTTGCTATACATTATACCCGACACTTTTCTGACCATTCGTTGTAGGTTTGTTGCCGGTGTCATCGACCGCGCCAGAATTCCAACGTTCGAGCGTGTTCTTTGGCGTGTTCTCAGGGGTAACCTCTACATGAACCATACTGACATTGTCGAGCCCTTTGTCGACCCTGTCACAGGCGATGAAACTCGCAAGAACGTCTTTATCATTTTTGCGCACGGTGACGCCTTGCTCGCCAAGATTCGCAAAGTATCCGAGTCCATGGGTGCTACTTTGTATCCGATCGACGCCAATGCAGACAAGCGCGCAGACTCACTGCGCGAAGTTCATGGCCGTCTTGAAGACCTGCAAACTGTGTTGTATAACACTGGTCTGAACAGGCGCAGTGAACTCGTCACGATCGGAGAGAGTCTGAGGAGCTGGCAGGACGTAGTCAGAAAGGAGAAACTGATCTACGAGACCCTCAACTTGTTCAACTATGATGTGCGAAGGAAGACTCTCATTGCCGAAGGCTGGGTTCCCTCCAGAGATATTACTACCATTCAATTGGCGCTCCGCTCCGCCACTGTAAGTGCTCATTCATTTCGCTCTCAAGTATTTCCATTCAACTCGAGTTTCAGGAGGAGTCAGGGACCAGCGTACCCCCTATCCTGCATGAACTTCGCACGCACAAGACTCCACCAACGTTCATGCGCATCAACAAGTTCACCGAGGGCTTCCAAACCATCATGGACAGTTATGGCGTTGCCGCATACCAGGAAGTCAACCCTGGACTGTTTGCCGTCATCACCTTCCCATTTTTGTTCGCCGTCATGTTCGGCGATATTGGCCACGGATTCATCATCTTCGTTGCCGCCTTGTATATGATTCTAGCCGAACGCAGGTTGGCCAAACAGGATTTGGGCGAGGTACGTTGTCGATCATCCCGTGAAACATGTTTCTAAGGGTTCTCATTGGACGATAAGATTTTTGGACAGTTCTTCTAGTGAGTGGCACCCCATTATTAACAGCATTGATACTAATGTATTCGTGGCAGTGGGCGTTACATTATCTTGTTGATGGGTGCATTCTCGATGTATACTGGATTGATGTACAACGATATATTCTCCAAGTCCCTTCACATCTTCCATTCCGGTTGGGACTTCCCGGAGGATCAGAATGCGACCAAAGTTATCGGACAGTCTAATGGACGCGTCTATGCATTTGGCTTGGACCCTGGCTGGCATGGTGCAGATAATCAGCTTGTTTTCGTCAACTCGTACAAGATGAAGATGTCTGTGGTTCTCGGTGTCATTCACGTACGTCGTGTGTCCTTATCATTCTAAATTTGTTCTGCTAACTTAACTCTTGCTTCGGTGAAAAATAGATGACCTTTGCACTGTGCTTGCAGGTGCCAAACCATATCAAGTTCAAACGACCCCTCGATCTCTACGCCAACTTCATTCCTCAATTAATTTTCCTTTTGTCTATCTTCGGTTATCTGGTGGTCTGTATCCTTTACAAATGGTCGGTGGATTGGACTACGTCTCCGACGCAGCCACCTTCGCTTTTGAACATGCTTATCAACATGTTTCTGTCACCCGGCTCTGTCGATGCGGATACCCAACTTTACCGGGGCCAAGGCATCGTACAAGTCGTGCTTTTACTCTTGGCTGCTATTTGTGTGCCATGGCTATTGATTATGAAACCCTATGTTGTTTGGAAGGAGATGAAGAAGATCCAAGGACAGGGTTACGTTAGTATTGGGCATGGAAACGGCGAGGGGCCACGCTCAAGCACTGACGAAGTGCTCGAAGGTGAAGAAGAAGGAAATGGACGGGCTATTGCTGAGGACGCCGAAGAGGAGCATGTGCGTATCGAATATTTTCCCGGAGCAAGTATCCGACATGTACTCACACATTGTCCAGGAGCACCACGATTTCGGGGAAGTGGTGATCCACCAGATTATCCACACCATCGAGTTCTGTCTCGGCTGTATTTCACATACCGCATCGTATCTTCGGTTATGGGCTTTATCGCTTGCTCACGCTCAATTGTCGGAGGTCTTGTGGTCTATGACCCTCGAAAGTTTCCTAGATCCCAAGGGAGCCGGAGGCTGGATTGCTCTGATTATCATGGGCCTGTTCTGGTTCAGTCTGACTGTCGGCATCTTGTGTCTGATGGAGGTGCGTGTCTATTTTTCTTTTTACATTATAATTAGCCACGATAGAACCCCAAATGTCTTTTTTACTCTTCTTTTGCATGTGTTTCTCTCGTGAATACTGACAACGTTTTTTCATTTCTCCGTATCAGGGTTTATCCGCTTTCCTTCACGCCCTTCGGCTCCATTGGGTAGAAGCGAACAGCAAGCATTTTGAAGGTGGAGGTTATGTACGTGGCAATTCACAAAGGAACGTGTGCTTTCGAGATCTGATCATATGCTTTGATATAGGCCTTTACGCCGCTCACTTTTGCCAACTCGGAGGCTGTGAAGGAGTGAGATAAGGACGCTTAATGACTTTTTCTCCACTTGTTACCGCATAAACCACTCGTTTCTTTACATGTCGTTGTTACCGTTGTCAATACAGCACCTTGTTTTTACGTTCTGGGGTCTACCCCGCAGCGCATACACCGGAGGATGATTGGTATCCCTCCCTGAGCGCGGGATGATGACAGGTAACCTTGATCAGATTGAGTTTCCCGATAAGGCAAAGTGGCTATTTTTTCAAAGTCCGAACACGGAGCCCAATAAAGAGCCGCCTGTTTGGGTTTTGTATTCCCACCTTTCTTCTTTTTTTCTCTCTCAAGCTCTCTTTAGAGGTGAGAAAATTTTCCTTCGCTGTCCGTGACGACGAGCACGGCTGCTTCTACGACGTCGACGACGATGCTAACTGACTGTTTTCTCTTTTACTAGGCAATCTTGCCAGTAGACATAGAGCGTTCTTCTGTCCTTGTCCTCCTTTGTCTCGAATCGCCTCGATAGACATATCTTTAGACTATTCTACATAGCTTCAGGTGCGTCTTGCTCTTCCCTTCTTGCTTATCCCTGTCTTTGACACTTTTGTTTTCTTAGATTACGCTTATAGAAATGCCCGCTGCAACTGCTAACGCTACTGCCCCCGCTATTCCCTCTGCCGCCTCCTTAAAGGCTGCCGCCAACCCCGTTGACGGTCAGATCGACGTCTCAGCGCTCTTTGTCGCTGACAAAACCTCCCGTGGCTCGGCTGCTCAGCACCTTGCTGCCGTCGCCCAGAAGGAGGGATCCACCTCATTGCAATCTGCCGGTTTCCAAGATGCAGTTGTAAAGGCTCTCGCCGACAAAAAATCGCCTGCAGCTCGTGAAGGTGCTGCCGAGGCTGTTGCCACCATCGCCAAGTCTGGTGCAATCAAGGCCCTCGAACCTACCTTCATCGACTCTGGCATTTACGCCGCTCTCCTCGAGACTTTCGCTGACAAGATGCCTGCTGTCAGGACAGCAGCTGTCGAGGCAGTGAGGGAATACACCGCTGCCATGAACCCTTGGGCCACCGCCCTTATTCTTCCTGCTCTTCTTCACGAAATCAAAACCGCCGGCAAATGGCAGATCAAGATCGGCGCCCTGACTGTTCTCGACCAGTTGGTCAAGAGCGCTCCGGTCCAGACTGCCCGTCTCATGCCCGAAATCATTCCCGTTCTCTCCGAAGCAATCTGGGACACCAAAGCCGACGTGAAGAAGGCTGCTCGTGATTCGCTGACAAAGGCCACCGCTCTGGTCTCCAACAAGGACATAGAACGCTTTATTCCTGCTCTTATTAAAGCTCTTATTAATCCCGTTGAGGAGGTGCCTAATACCATCGCCCTTCTCGCGGCCACCACATTCGTTTCCGAAGTAGACTCCCCTACCTTGTCTCTCATGGTTCCCCTTCTTTCCCGTGGTCTCAACGAAAAGCTTACCGCTATCAAGCGTAAGGTCGCTGTGTAAGTTTTCCAGTTTCATATTTCGATCGTATAGGTTTCTGATCGATCTGCTGCAGCATCGTTGACAATATGTCCAAACTCGTCGACAATGCTGCCACTGTCCGACCTTTCATTCCCAAGCTTTTGCCCGGCCTGATCAAGGTCGAAACCACTATCGGTGACCCCGAAGCACGTAGCGTTGTCCAGAGAGCCATCGCAACCCTCCGTCAAGTCGGTGAGGTTCCTACTGGCGACGGCTCAGACCTTCCTCCTCTCAAGAAGGCTGACGTCGCCCATCTCTCTCACGGTCTCTCCGCCATTTACAAGAAGTTCGGTGGTGAGATCAATGTCTCCAACGCTGCCGTCATCTACGCTTCGGCCCTTGCTGCCAACATGACCAACATCAAGAACTTCGACGTTCCCGAGTGGGAGACGCTCGCTCCTTACCTTGCGTTCGCTGCTGCCACTCCCGACCCCATTGCCGTTACCCGCGAGTGGGTCGTCCGCTCCGCTACTGATGATGTCAACGACGACGAAGTTCCTGAGGATGAGGAGGAAGGCGAGGATCTTTGCAACTGCCAGTTCTCTCTGGCTTACGGTGCCAAGATTCTCTTGAACACTGCTACCCTCCGTCTCAAGCGTGGCCACCGTTACGGTCTCTGCGGTAAGAACGGTACCGGTAAATCCACCCTCATGCGTGCCATTACCAATGGGTCAGTCCCGGCAGTCCATTTTTTAGATTTGATACTTACTCCCGGTCTACAGACAAGTTGAAGGTTTCCCTTCTCCCGATGAGGTCCGAACCTTCTACGTCGAGCACGACATTGACGGAAGTGAAGAAGACACCTCTGTCCTCGCCTTCATCCTCGCTGATAAGCGTATCCACGCAACCGAGGCTGAGATCATCGAGGCTCTTGCTTCCGTCGGCTTCAACGACGAACGCCAAAAGCAATCTATTGGCAGTCTCTCTGGTGGTTGGAAGATGAAGCTTGCTCTCGCCCGGGCTATGCTTTTCAAGGCTGACATCCTGCTTCTCGATGAGCCTACTAACCATCTTGACGTCGTCAACGTTGCCTGGTTGGAGAACTACCTTACCGGCTTGAAGACCTGCACATCCAGTATGTCCCACCTGTTATGCTGCGTGTATACTATACTCAATCCTGGTTTACAGTCATTGTTTCCCACGACTCCAGCTTCTTGAACAACACCATCACCGATGTTCTTCACTTGAACCGCTTCAAGCTCAAGAGATACCGTGGTAACCTCGAGGCCTTCGTCAAGGCTGTTCCTGAGGCTAAATCCTACTACACTCTTGAGGCTCAGGAAGACTACAAGTTCAAGCTCCCTGACCCCCCTCTCCTCGACGGTGTCAAGACTAAGGAAAAGAGTTTGTTGAAGATGCGTAAGGTTGGCTTCCAATACCCAACCCAGGCCGTCCAACAACTCTACGACATCACTCTCCAAGTCTCCCTCTCTTCCCGTGTCGCCATTCTCGGACCTAACGGTTCCGGTAAATCTACCCTCGTCAAGCTCCTCATCGGTGACATGGAGCCCAACAAGGGTGGTGAAATCTGGAAGCACCCCAACTTGGTCATCGGTTACGTCGCTCAGCACGCTTTCCACCACATTGACCACCACCTCGACAAGACTCCTCTTGAGTACATGTTGTGGCGTTACCAGACTGGTGAAGATATGGAGGAGATGACCAAGGCCAACCGTCAGATCACTGAGGCCGAGGCTGAGAAGATGAAGGAGGGATCCCTTGTCATCGTTGAAGGCCAGAAGAGGTTCATTGAGGAAATCATCACTAGGAAGAAGCTCAAGCAGTCATACGAGTACGAGGTTTCGTTCAAGAACCTCAGCTCTTCCGAGAACATCTGGTTGCCTCGTGATGAGCTCATCAAGCGTGGTTTCGAGAAGGCAAGTTGTTCAGATGTTATAGTGTATGTTTACTGACGTCACCTTTCAATCAACAGAAAGTTATCGACGTCGACACACGTGAAGCCCAGCGTCTCGGTCTCCTTCGTCCTCTCGTTCGTCGCGAGATCGAGAAGCACTTCGCCGACTTCGGTCTCGAGCCCGAGTTCGTCTCCCACAACACCATGAGGGGTCTCTCTGGTGGTCAAAAGGTCAAGATCGTCCTCGGTGCTGCCACCTGGCGTCGCCCCCACGTCATCTGTCTCGATGAGCCTACCAACTACCTCGACAGAGAGTCCCTCGCTGCTCTCATTGAAGCACTCAAGGTCTTCGAGGGTGGTGTCCTCATCATCACTCACAACAGGGACTTCTCAGAGTCGCTTTGCAAGGAAGTCTGGGCCATGCGTGATGGACGTCTCGAGGCCTCCGGTCACAACTGGGTTGAGGGTCAAGGATCTGGACCTCGCATCGACAAGAAGGATGGTGAAGATGACGATCAATACGATGCTATGGGTAACAAGGTCGAGAACAAGAAGGCCAAGAAGATCACTTCAGCTGAGGCTCGTAAGCTGAAGAAGGAGAGGATGGCTAGGAAGAAGAGGGGTGAGATCACCGACGATGAGCTGTAAGCGATAGTCATTATCGTTGCGCTCGTTCTCTTTCTCGTGGATTTCCTTGTTTTATGGTACCCTGACTCTTCTGTTCGTACCTCATACTGTCTATCCTTGTCTTCATGTTTCTTTGTTGTAACCCTATGTATACTCTCATGTTCACGACTACATACATGCCCTACGAGTCCACATAATCTACTTCGTTTTCCTTTCTTTGATGTTGCGTGAATAGTGTTTGACTTGCTTGACTAAGCGGCTCGAGGAAATCCTTGATGTCGGGCGCCGAAAGAAGCTTTGGCCTCGTTTCCCGCGGCAGAATTTTCTCTCCCCACTCTCACCAAGCCCTTCTCTTACCTTTCTTTACAAGACGTTCTCAGGAAACATACACAAGAAAATATACCCAACAAGCAAGAGAATGATTAAATCAAGCCACTGACGAATATTGCTGGCATCTTATTCATTTCCACCAGTCAAAACCACACAACCAACCACATCCTGACCCCATCAGTTCCGTTCAAATCTTTGTTTTCCGCTGGAAAACGGTCGCCGAATAGGTTTTTTGACTGATGGCTATGCTACATGTGTTGGGAGAAAGAATTCAAGTTTCGGAAAGGGGATACTTGGACTGATTTACTGGTTCCGTATGGCATGAACGGAGGAATGAAAGGTGTCGTTCTTAACATTCTCAACATGGTCTCAGTGTTCCGTCCGTTATTGACAATTGGCTGGCTATACTCAATCAATTATTTTCTGCAGTAATTCCTATTGGACAACACCTCGGACAGCGGTACCCAATTACTGTCGATCCTCAAACCCCAAGGACTTTTCAGGGATACAAGCACGATGACTTCAAGGATGACGCGTCAGGACTCAAAAAACGTCAAACAAGGCTTGAGGAGGATGCTGGTACATAGAGCGGGTGCAAGTGACGAGTTATTGAACCGAATTGGACGACGTCTGGTCGCCGAGAGGTACATGGCTTTTCCGTTTTTGCCGTACTGCCTAGCGAATTAAACTGGGATCCTTTTCTCATAGAAACTGCTTCTTCTTCTCAAGTCACAAATTGAATTTAGATGAAACAACCACATTGCTAGGCACGTCCACCTCGTCCTAACAAAAAACCGGGAGGTCAAGAACATGCCGTTCCATGAATACTGGCGTTTCCGGCGGCACCAATCACAGAAGCAGAAACTTTGACAACGCAAGACATGAGAAGACTGCGGGCCCTCGGTTGAAAATCGTTAGAGTTGCCGGAGCATTCTTGTCGTGCATGGACTAGGATTCAATTTGGATTCAACCAAGTTTGGTACGAAAAGGACAAGTTCCAAGCATCGTCTATGTTATTCCTCGAGCGGCAATGACTGCCTCCAACTTGTAAGAACATCATATGTTCTCTTAGCCTTGCTTTTCTGAATTGAATCAGTTCCTTAATTTTGATAAATTTGATGGATATGCGGTGAGGTCGGTGGATGCCAACACCTCATTCAGCAAACAAAGGATGTCCATTTGCGGAGGTAAGTATGCTCGAATACCGCGTCCCGTGTCTAAATTAATTCGAGAGCGCCAAGTCTAGGTTACCTTTTTCTCAGCGGTGAAGGGTCGAATCAACAAGTGCTTCGAATCTCGTTGTTTTATATGCTTTGGGCCTCGATCCTGGCTCTAGACGCAGTTCTCTAGAGGCCGTGTTCCTGTACAACACGCTTACTACGCGGGCAACTCTACGAGGGTTTCCAGACGTGAAGGCTAGTTCGGTTTACCTGTCACTCCCCGGGCTTGTCTCCAAAAATCAACACAAGATACCTCGTTCTCGAACACATTTCCTTGCTCAGTACATGACGTAAAACATGTCAGAGTTGAACTCATGTGGTCTGCCACATTGCGTCCAGCCACACAATCAGAATCTAAACATTGAAGTCTGACAGATCGAAACCTGAAAAGTGGAAGAAGACAACTCTACAAGCCGACGGGGTGACGGCAGTCCGGAATTTGAACATCTGCATCGTACATAGGCCGTTTTCAGGTATAAAAGGCGTACCGTTTCTGCTCAGATTCTTCAGTCGAACACCCCAGTTCAGCTACAGTCTCATCTTCTCTCTTCACAATGTACAAAGCCATCGTCCTCTTCTTCTTGTCCTTCGCACTCCTTGCGGCCGCCTTGCCAACTGAGCCCGCCGGTCAGTGCAACACTGGCCCTATCCAATGTAGGATCCTTTCGCGTTGAAATGTCGATGTTTGCTGACATCGGTCTCTAGGTTGCAACAGTGTTCAGAAAGCCTCCTCTAACCCTGTTTCTCTGCTCCTCGGGCTCTTGGGTATCGTTCTCCAAGACCTCAACGTCCTTGTGTAAGCAGCTACCTATCCTATATGATCTCCCCTCTAACAAACGGAACCATACAGCGGTGTCACCTGCTCCCCGATCACCGTCATCGGCGCTGGAGGCAGCTCTTGCAGTGCTCAACCTGTCTGCTGCGAGAACAACTCCTTCGTAAGTCGAATCTTTTGAAAGGATGGTGACCAGTGCTAATACCTCCCTTCAGAACGGCCTCATCGCCATTGGTTGCACCCCCATCAACATCAACCTCTAAAAGAGTGCGATTTGACGTCGACGCGGTTCACAAAATGGTTTTTGGTTAACAGAATCTGGTACATAATCGTCGCTATCGACCGCAGTGTAACTTTGCTCGTGAAACTGTAGTCTCTTCTGTGGAATTTATTTTGCTTCGGCTCTTGAACTTACCGTTTCCGGCCCTCGGAATACTGAAATGACTGATTCCTCTGACATGTGAAGCTCTCGAAAATTCAATTGCAAGGTGTTATTCAATGTCAGATTCAAATTGAGTCACACTGACGCGTTCGGCGTCAAACTAAAGTTCCCAGGCTAATAAACGATCTTTTTTTTCGCTCCTTCGTCTGCAACTGTACCTCATATCACTCGCATAGTCGCTTTGATGCATATTGAGCTGCTATTTATCCATATATTCGCGCGGAAAGTCGGCGAGAGTCGCTAAGAAGTAGTCGATCAGGGCGCAATGTGTTTAGACTCCTGAATTCCCCAGGTGTGCAATAGCCTTCCAAGTCATTGCAGACACTGACTCGTTTGAAAAGACAGCATTCCGTATTTTTGAGATAAAGAAGAGTCGCTTCCTGAGCACGACAAGCTGCTGGACTCTTGAGCTATCAGGAGAAGTAAATCGTCTTGAAAATCACTTGTCGAATCCCCCTGGGAACCTCAGGCTGGACCTCTGATCGTCCGCAAGCAATGCTGCCAGTACCTTAGGAGTCTAGCACGCTCAGCTATATAGCGCGTCAGGTACAGCACATCATCTCCAGGCTTCCTAGGAACTGTTTCGCCCAACCATCGTCGTTCGTTACCTCGGCTGGTCAAAATGCGCACATTCATTTCAGGCCTGCTTGCAGGTTTAATTGTTCTTACAAACTTTTCCAGCTCCTCAGCAACCCACCGTCGTTCGAATGTCCTCGATAGACGTGCCAAACACGCCGCGCTTAGCAAACGCGCTCCTGACTGGCCTGTGCATTACTGGGAGACGAAGATCCGAGGCGTTAGTCTCTCTGGTTGGCTCGTGTTAGAGGTGAGTAAAATCCATCTCACGTTACATGGTTAATGACTGGATCGTTCGTTCAGCCCTGGATTACCCCTTCCATCTTCATATCACAAGATAACCCGAATATCGTGGATGAATATACCCTTAGCCAGTACGGCAACCGGGATGCGGTCAAAGCAACTCTGGTTAATCATTGGAATACTTTTATTGCGAAGGGTGATCTGCAGAAGATCAAGGACGCTGGGTGAGTGCTACTTTGTCATGTTGAAACCTCACTCAACCCTATCCTCAGCTTGAACCATATCAAGATTCCGATCGGATATTGGGCTTGGGACGTTTCACAAGGGGAGCCCTATCACCAGGGACAACTCTTCTACCTTAACCAGTTCGTGTAATCTCAATTCATGCGATTACGATGCTCACGCTGCCATCCCATAACAGAGCCATCGGATGGGCCCGAGACGTCGGACTGAAAGTGATTATAACACTACAAGGCCTCCCCGGCTCTCAAGTGAGTTATGTTCCCCGCGGTCAGAACTTCTGTCCAATGAGGACCTTTGTCAGAACGGCTTCGATGGTAGCGGACAGAAAGGCAATATCAATTGGCACAAGAACAAGCAGAACATCGACCGTAGCTCGAACATTGTCAAGGCTTTGGCAACATGGTACTCTGCTCAAACGGATGTCGTTGTTGCTATCGAAGGCATCGCAAGCCCCGCGGGGTGGGTTGGTGATGACTTTATGCAGACCCTGCGTCAATATTACCTCGACAGGTGGGTCATACGCAGCTGCGTGGCATACAGTCGATGACCATTTTACTGCAGCTATGCGAGGACACGTTACCCATATGCTACAACAAGTCAAGGGGCCATTGTCCAGATCATCCCCGATGCTGGCATGTCACTTTCCTCGTGGAAAGGTTTTGAGCCTCCCGGGTCTTTCGATGGTGTCATGATTGGTACGTGCTTGTCAGTAAGCATCTTTTTTATCCATACTCACCTACCCCATAGATACGCATTATTACAGCATCTGGTGTTCCGACTGCGCCTCTCGAACTTATGACCAGCACATCGCAGCAGCTTGCCAGCAAAGTACTTCACTCGCAGGCTCGGAACTGTGGACAGTAGTCGGAGAATGGACAACATCCACCACAGACTGTGCAAACCTTCAGTTCGGTCCCATGGGCGGAAGCACATTTGATGGTAGCGCAGCGAACTCTGTCAAACACGGCAATTGTAGCACGATGACTGGCGATGGGTCCCAGTTCACTCAAGACTACAAGACCTTCATGAGGGCTTTCTTTGAGGCTCAGACTTCGAGTGAGTAAACACTCCCGACATTCTACTCGTAGCTAAAAGTATCACCGTAGCTTTCGAAGCCAATAGCGTTGGATGGATATACAACACATGGAAGACCGAGAATGCTGCTGAATCCAGCTATTCTGCTGGTTTAGCTGGTGGCTGGATTCCTGCTACTGCTACGGACAGAGCTTATCCCAAGATTTGTTCCGGTACCCCTCTCGCCAGCCTCACACCGGTCACCAATACTACCTCGCAGAATGTTGTACCCGCTGCACCGCGTTTCGTGTTGTATAGCGATCAATGGATATCTGGTATAAATGGCCCACCTCCCGTCTCTCAAGTCGCTGTAAGTCGCCTTTTCATACTACTGAAGTCGGTTTGTCTGATTTTGAGATAACTACAGGGTTATAATGTTCTGTGAGAGGTATCTTCGTCTGGCTATGGCTTATCTGACAGCATCCCCACACCAGTACCTTGTCGTTCCTGCTCTTAGAAGGTCCTGCTGATAAGGTATTCCGCTTTCTGTGGTTGAACCGTTCTTAGGTACTAACGGCAGATGTTCAGGCAACAGAATGGGCTCAGCTGAGCGCTGCCGAACGCTCCGCTATCAAGGCAGAATACGATGCCGCTGGAATCAAACTCATCGTATCATTATTCGGTTCCACAAACACACCAACTACATCAGGGGCTGACCCCATCGATACAGCTAACACGATGGCGGCGTGGGTCAAACAATATGGTTTGGACGGTGTCGATGTCGACTATGAGGTGACATAACCCCATTGACTGTGGCTCTGGATCTGTTGTTGACGGTTTTGTATTTTGAAGGATTTCGCTGCGATAAATGCGCAGGATGGAAAGGCCGAAGTGAGTTTTCTCGGGATATGAATTGTTTGTTCTTGTGTGACTGAATGTATTTCAATTTTAAAGGCGTGGCTCATAGATTTCACTCGGCAACTGCGTAAACAGCTGCCACAGGGCTCGTATATCATAACTCACGCACGTAAGTCTGAGGTTTTCGGCGCCATAAATGAATACTAAATCCGATGCGATAGCTGTTGCGCCTTGGTATGAGAATCAATCCGTTCAACATCCGTAGATCTCAAATCCTAACTCCGATCTATGTATGCCAAGGTTTTCACCTGAGAAGTTCAACGGACAAGCTTATCTTAAGGTTCACGCTGACGTCGGAGACTTGATTGACTGGTATAATGTACAAGTAAGTGTGATCGCAACACCGTCAGAATTATGATCAATAGCTAACGATGTCAAAACAGTTCTATAACCGTGAGTCTAGTCTTCCCAGAAAAAGTCAACAACGGAATTGAACCGGTGACAGAGGGGACACAAGAATACACTACCTGTGATGGCCTTTTAACACAATCATCTAGTGTATGGCCGCATTCATCCCTTTTCGAGATTGCGAACGGCCCGGGGGGTGTGCCTCTTAACAAACTAGTCATCGGTAAACCGGCTACGGAAGGGTCAGTTCACAACTAACTAATCAAACGTGGACTTCATTAATATTGATCCTTGCATTCAGAGACGCAATGAACGGATACATGGAACCTGGTCTTCTTGCCGTATGCTTAGCACAAGCAAAGGCCAGCGGTTGGTGTAAGTGTTTATATCTTTTTTCGTTTCCGTTCACCGATGAAGACTAAATTCAATGATCCTGCTCAGCTGGAGGAGTTGGTGTATGGCAATTCCCTAATGCTGCGGCTTCGTGGATTGCGAAAGTGCGAGCTGTGGCTTTCCCGTTCTAGTGAATGTTGAGCCGTGTAAAGTAATTCTGTGTTTAATTTAGTCGGTCGTTTGAAAGGGATGACGTGAACGGGGATGGTTAACGTTCAGACTGCATCAGCAGACCTCAGAATCGAGGAAATTCAAGCTGATATTCGTACCGCGCGCCTCTGTCGGTCATAGAGTATACTGACCCAAACCAAGTTTCGGACATCACTCTGGCGTTCTGGTGAAACGATTGCTCGTGCGCGCCAGACTCATAGGCAAGCTCGTGGCGCGCAGCCTCGTTCTCTAGCTAAGACAGAGATAGAGATGTGATTCTGGGCCGGATATGTGCACATATCGTGGAGATGGTGCCACTCAGTGGACCGGCTTTACTTGGTACTTAGACTTGCCATATCCATATCTTGATTCCTCAGTTCGTGGAATTAATGACGTCTGCGTTACAAGTAGTTTCTGTTTCTCGCTGGATATACGCACTGTGATTTTGTTGCTGGGCGTTCCGGCGACATGGATAAGCGCCCAGGAAACAACCGGCCAGGTCTTCCTCTTTCCTTCCATGTTCCCACTTTTACTTCGAGCCCAACGTCGCGTACCTCAATCAAGTGCAAGGTCTATAATATCATGTCCACGCTCGACCAAAACCAGGTCAAAACGCTTCAACTCGACATCCACTTCGAATTCATCTGAGCCGCCTCGACCTCAGCGCAATGTTATTGGTGTGCGTGTTTCATTCATTCCTTCTCCGGTCGTTATCACTCTAAAACCTCTGAACAACAGGTCTTCTCACCCCTCTCAGCACTCATCTTCGTCTCTGTTGGCTGTGGACTCTACTTTTACTTTACACACGAAAAACAAAAGCTCATCGAGCAAAGGGAGAAGGAACGTCAGGCGTCATCATATGGAAGACCTAACGTCGGTGGACCTTTCGCGTTGACGGAAGCCAAGACGGGGAAAGAGTTTACAGAGAAGGAGTTGTTGGGTAAATGGTCGTTGGTGTATTTCGGTTTCACGAATTGTCCGGATATATGCCCTGCAGAGTTGGATAAAGTGACGAGTGTTGTTGAAGAAATCAGTTGCGTGTTTCTCGTGTTTTTCTTCCGTGGGTTCGAATTCATGAAATATGATCTGGTTTCGTTTCTACGCAGAGAAAACACATCCGTCTCTACCGCTCCAGCCGGTATTCATCTCTGTCGACCCTGCTCGCGACACTCCTTCGCAAATATCAACCTATCTAGGAGACTTTCACCCTTCTTTTATTGGTCTCGTAGGAGACTACGCCAAAACCAAAGCTGCATGTAAAGCGTACAGAGTGTACTTTTCTACACCGCCGGACGCTGATCCCAAGGGTGATTACCTTGTGGATCACTCGATATTCGTGTATTTGATGGATCCGGATGGAAAGTTTGTTGAAGCGTTTGGGCAAGCAAGTGGTGCTGAAGAGGTGGTCGAGAAGGTTAAGGAAGCTGTTGAACGTTGGAAGTAGAATAGAAGGAGACTAATTCACACACTGGAAATGAATTACATCTTTTTATCAATCATTCCATCTCGATTTTTGGCAGCTCTAGAAGTAGTATGGCAGATGCGATCCATATGGACTGTACTTACTACTTAAAGCCCAAGACTAAGCCCTTGACTTGAATCACCATGTCCACCCAACCACCAATGCGCACCCAAGTCGAATCCTACATCCGCAACCTCCAATCCCAAATCGTCTCTTCCCTCGAGTCTCTCGACCCCTCCGCTCCTGCCTTTGTCCGAGATTCCTGGA
Source organism: Paramarasmius palmivorus (assembly GCA_037176845.1). Taxonomy (NCBI): domain Eukaryota; kingdom Fungi; phylum Basidiomycota; class Agaricomycetes; order Agaricales; family Marasmiaceae; genus Paramarasmius; species Paramarasmius palmivorus. The sequence goes on along the minus strand of JAYKXP010000046.1, from coordinate 159,141 downwards.
TTCGCCCCGAAGGCGGATCCGGCCAATCCTGCGTCTTTTCATGTCCTCCAGTTCCATCTTCCCAATCCCCAACCCAAGAAACCGAAACAATCCTAGAAAAAGCCGGCGTCAACATCTCCATCGTCCACGGCTCCTTACCCCCAGCCGCAGTCAAACAAATGCGTGCAGACCACTCTACAATGCCTGAAATCTCTCAAGGGTCCCTACCGTTCTTCGCAGCTGGTATTAGCTTGGTTATACACCCGAGGAATCCGCATGCACCGACTGTGCATGCTAATTATCGGTATTTTGAGCTTACGGAAGGTGAAGGAGAGGAAAAGGAAGGGAAGGTCCTAGCGTGGTGGTTTGGCGGCGGAGCAGATCTTACACCTTCATATCTCTACGATGAAGACGCTATTCATTTCCACACCACTCTCAAAGACGCCTGTACAGCCGGGAATGTACAAGGAGAAGCAGGGAATTCGCTCTACAACGCCATCAAGAAATGGTGTGATGAGTACTTTTACATTCCTCATCGTAAAGAAACCCGAGGCGTCGGAGGGATCTTTTTCGATGATCTCAACGAGGGAAAACACGCGAGGTTGCCTGAGGAGGTGAAATTGGGTACGTGCTTCTGCTAGATACAGTCATCGATGATACTAATCCTTCCCTGGACCCTAGGCACCCAAGACGACATATTCAAACTCATCCAAAGCCTCGGAAACGCCTTCGTTCCATCATACATCCCCATCCTATCTCGACGCGCACGGCTACCATACACCGACCATCAGCGTAGATGGCAGCTTCTCCGCCGGGGACGATACGTCGAGTTCAACCTAGTTTACGACCGGGGCACAAAATTCGGGTTGATGACTCCCGGAGCGAGAGTCGAGAGTATATTGATGAGTTTACCTGAAGTTGCGAGATGGGAGTATATGTCGAAGCTTCCGGAAGAAGGAAGTGAAGAGGAGAGGTTGATGAAAGTGTTGAATGCGCCGAGAGAGTGGGTTGGTGTATGATGAAAGAACTGCTGAATCTCCTGCCTGCGTGTATGTGTGTGTGTTTCTCCGATATTGTTGCTTGTTGTAAAGCTAAAAACAAAGCTCTGTCTGATCCTCAGCCACCACCAAATGTACTTTATACGTTCCGTGACCTGTACCTCGTCTTTCCAACAATGATGCTGTACCAATCACCAAATGACCTCTCGTGCTCTCACGTCAAGACAACCTTATTGGCAGCGCGACGCTCTAATACATATCTATCAACCAATGAGAACTCGCTCGATACATCGCCGACATCTCCATTCACTTCACGGTACGTCGTCCACTCCCTAGCCACCCGTGACTCATTGACACTGATGAACAAACTGTAACATGAAGGTTTGCAGCTCCACCTGTGCACGAGGCGTGAAGCTTTGACAGATGAGATGCGCGTATATCGTGATTGGCAGAGAGTAGTTTATGCGTGTACCTCGTCTTGCATCATGCACTCGGAGATCCTAAACTCGCCCGCCCGAGATACTAATGCCTGCCAGTGGTAAGTGCACTGTGACTTCAGACTCGGATTTGTGCGCTGGGAGTCGGACTAGTAACTACTACCATCACAACAGGTGACCTACTGACCCTTGACACTGACAGATGCACATTGCAGAGCCACACCGTTCTTGATTGGTATGGTATTCTGAAATACGACTAGTCAGTACTAGGGGGCAGTTAAGTATATAGAGGGTGGCTTACTGTTCACAAGACTGGCTACTTGTTCCTTTTTCTCCTTGTTTAACGGGGAAGTATGCCGTCCACTATCGCGCTCGCTCAGGCAACGGTGAGTTACCTTTACCTGTGTGGCGCTCGACTCGGTGCTCATAGCGTCTCTTTTACCTTCAAACTAGCTCCTTGGCAACTTTTTGGCTTGTATTACATTTGGTACGTGCTTTCCAACTCCTCGATGCTAGCGCTCATTGCTCACGGGGACTCGGATCGCTTTTTTTTTCTTCAGGGCTCTTCACCTGTCTATCCGTAGCCGCGATCCACTCTCTAATTACACAACATGGGCCAGTAAACAGGATGCGTATCATCCTCGTTTTTGTTGTGTCCATCATGTATTTGGTCGCTACTATCGTTCGTGTATTATTCCTTGGACCTTTTCCTCTGAAATCTCATCTCAATCATGGCGCCACAGCATCTAGGGCTCATGTTAACACCGGTCTTTCGAGCGTTCACGAGCGGCGGAGATGCAGGTAAACAGTTGCTTGTTTTACCGAAGCCGTATACGCTTGGTATGGAGGCGACGCTTAGTATACAGGTGTTGATTGGGGATATTTTCTTGGTATGTCACAGGCGTCTTTATTCAAGTTCTTGTCTCGAGGCGGGTTGGCTGATTGCTGTGAATAGGTATATCGTTGCTTTGTTGTCTGGGGACACAAGTGGTAAGTATTCTTCGTCCACGCAAGGGATAAGTAGGCTGATGAATATTCCTTGACTTTATAGGTGGATCGGTATTCTACCCGCTATTTCGTCCCTGGGTTTCTTCAGTCAGTCTTTGCTTTTCGCTTTGTCAGGCGCATATACTAACCGTAGTTAGTCTGTGCCCTCGCGAAGATCATCATATTAGCAAGCCCACATGAAACCGCTTCACTCAAGATGAAACTCCAAGTCCAGCTTCATCCGTGGATTATTGCGAGTATTGCGACGACGTTTAGTACGAACGCGCTTTGCACGGGTAAGTTTCTCTACGCATCTTCGTAGCTCTCACGCCTCACGAACTGTCTACGATCCAGGTCTGATTGCATACAAAATGCTCTGGCTTCGGGGTTTACTTCGTGGCGTGTCGAGTGCCGGAGGTCGATCGGGCTCATCAACGAGACACGCGCTGGTGATCATCATTGAGAGCGCGGCTGTTTACCTTGCTGCGATGACTGTTTATTTGGTTCTTACTGTTATACATTCAACAGCAGTTCAGGCTGTTATCCTCCTCGTATGTGTTTCCGTCGTCTCCGCTTTCACGCCTCACAGAAACTTTGCAGATTCCATCTCTCATTGGAGCTACGTTTGCTGGGATTATCATCCGCATTTCTTATGGGCTCGGGGGCTCCCAAGGCGTCAGCGGTGGGAGTAGTACTTCCGACTCCAGTGGCAAGTCGCGCCACATTAGGACAATTGGCGGTACCCATCGATTGGTGAATGATTCCGAGGTTGAGATGGGTGGTGTAAATGGCCATAGGCCTGTGCAAGTGTATATTGGACAGGTTTCGAGTGAGAGTAGAGATGGGGAACCCGTTTCGGAATGGAAGGATACGGTTGGGAAGAGGATGTAACTTGAAGCCTGAGGTTATGGAAATGGTAGCTGGCTACGTTTGTATGTCTTTTGACTGGGTCGTTTTAGGCATCGTAAGTGATATTTATGTATGTATAATTATTGTATGGGATCGGTCACGGTTTTACTGGACTCGTTATTTGTCGTCGTTATATTATAGGTGGCTGGAAGTAGGAACGCGTTGACGGGACTGGCCCGCGCATTACTTATTCAGTGATATCGATATCCTTAGCTTTGATTTCAAAGAACTCTGAATATCAATGTTAGCTCATTTTCACCTTGAAAAGGAATGGACTGTTGAGAAGGCGCAACACATTTTTACGTGTAATTCGGAACAAGTTCGGACTCGGAGTTAATCATTTCCTTCACCGGCGAAAGCCGAAGAAACCATTCTCTTCTTACCACCACCACCGTGCTCTGAGCTTCGTTCTACTTGAGCTCCGCTCATTCCAAACGGCTCGGGCAGGTCGGGTTGTGAAGTGCCGCGCTCATGATCGAATTCCGAACGAGTTTCTCGATCAGGGGATTGAGGGCGGAATAGGTGCGGAGGTTCCTGGTGCTTTGAATATGACAAGGTACGTGAATTAGCTTTGTTAAGAGCCTCGCGATCATTGATAGTCGAGCAGGATTTCTCGTTATACAAATAGCCCTTGTACACGCTACGATGTGCATAACAGAGACTTTAGAAACGAAACAAGCTGCAATTCACGGTTAGAATGGATTCTCCAGTCACCCCTGGAAACCTAAGGCCCAAACCCCTGAACATCCGCAATCAATGCCTCTAGTCCAGACTTCTGCTATATAACATGTACAGGCCGAGAATGCTCAAGCTCTCCTGGAACTCTTTCGCCCGTATACACCATAGTTGTGTGTAACCATCGTCGCTCGTTACCTCAAATCTCATTCGGGATGCGCACATTCATTTCTGGTCTGCTTGCAGGCTTGATAGTCCTCACAAACTTCTCCGGTACTTCAGCTACCCTTCGTCGCTCCGGACGTGCCAAACACGCTGCTCTTTCCAAGCGGGCGCCAGACTGGCCGGTGCATTACTGGGAGACAAAGATTCGAGGCGTTAGTCTCGCAGGTTGGCTCGTATTGGAGGTATGCGTCATCCATTATTACGAGGTGTAATCACTTTATTGATTCGTTAATGAAGCCATGGATTACCCCTTCTATCTTCACGTCGCAAGATAGCTCGAACATTGTGGATGAATATACCCTCAGCCAGTACGGTAATCGCGATGTGGTCCAGGCAACTTTGGCCGATCATTGGAATACGTTTATCACCAAAGATGATTTCCAGAAGATTAAAGATGCTGGGTAGGTGTTTCATTGTGCGAGCGGTGTTTCTTTAGCTCACGCAAGTGCGTATTCAGCTTGAACCATGTCAAGATCCCAATTGGATACTGGGCTTGGGATATTTCTCAAGGAGAGCCCTATCATCAGGGACAGCTCTTTTATCTTAATCAGTTTGTGTTACGCTCTGACTAGTGTAGGTACATTTGCTCATGATACATAACAGAGCGGTTGGGTGGGCTAGAGACCTCGGGTTGAAGATCATCATTACTCTGCAAGGACTTCCAGGCTCTCAGGTAATGTGGTCGTTATGCAATGGGACCATCAATCTTACAGTGTTCCTCAGAATGGCTTCGATGGTAGTGGTCAGAAAGGCGATATCAGCTGGCACAAGAATAAGCAGAACATTGACCGTAGCTCAAATATCGTCAAGACATTGGCGACATGGTACTCTGCTCAAACAGATGTTGTTGTCGCTATCGAGAGCATTGCAAGCCCTGCCGGTTGGGTCGGCGATGACTTTATGAACGTATTGCGTCAGTATTATCTTGATAGGTGAGACGCATGCACATCTCCTGCTTGATCCACGTACTGACGTCTATGATCCTAGCTATGGGAACATACGCTACCCGTATGCTACGGCAAGTCAAGGGGCGATTGTTCAGATCATTCCCGACGCCGGCTTGTCGCTTTCTTCATGGAAAGGATTTGAACCTCCCGGCTCATTTGACGGTGTCATGATTGGTGAGTTTTCGGTGAATATGAGAAGGATCTCCGTACTAATGCAATCTGCAGATACTCACTACTATAGTATCTGGTGTCCTGATTGTCCTTCTCGAAGCTATGACCAACACATCGCGGCTGCTTGTCAGCAAAACACTTCCCTCGCTGAATCGGAGCTATGGACAGTGGTCGGAGAATGGACAACCTCTACTACCGACTGTGCAAACCTCCAGTTTGGACCGATGGGAGGAAGCACGTATGACGGAACCGCGGCCAACTCTGTCAAGCATGGCGACTGCAGCACGATGACCGGTGATGGATCCAAGTTCAGCCAGGATTACAAGAACTTCATGAGGGCGTTCTTCGAGGCTCAGACTTCTAGTGAGTAGCTACTACCCTACCGCTTTTCCCACGACTGACGAAGTTTCTAGCCTTCGAAGCCAATAGTGTCGGATGGATCTACAACACCTGGAAGAGCGAGAATGCCACCGAATCTAGCTATTCTGCCGGCCTTGCTGGTGGTTGGATTCCTTCAGTTACTACAGATAGGGCTTACCCCAATGTTTGCTCCGGTACTCCTCTTGCAAATCTCACCACAACTCTCCCCGTGACTAATGTCACCTCGCCCAACAACACCACTATACCTAGCAACACTACCACGTTATGTCCCTTTGTATGTCCTAGTGGCGCTATTCAAGTTATCGAAGAACGGGATACAGAAGATAATGGCATTCTCAGTTGCCCGTACGTCCGAGTCCTTTTTCTCTTATGCCCACAAAGCCGAAAGCCCTAACCTTCTGTCTCTTTCTAGGGTTACCCAATATCAGGAAGTTGTCCCCCGTGATAACATTAATTGCCAATACAATTCTACCGATGGGACACTCCTGACGAGTGGGCAGTCGGCGTCGGCGTGTCCTGTCAACCTCATCCGCCCGACGGATTGTGTTCCTGTAGTCAATACTACCACGCCAGCGACTAATACTACGCAGTCGAATAACACGACGTGCGCTACTGGGCCTATACAATGTAGGAGTTCCTTGCGTTGAGAGGGTGATATTTACTGATCTTTGTTTTCGAACTAGGCTGTCAGAGTGTCGCACCGGTAATTACCTTCGTAGTGTTATAAAGGCTTTTTCTGACTTGTATTCTCGATAGCCTACCTCTGGTTCTGTCGCTGCACTCCTTAAGCTCCTGGGGGTCGTCGTCCAAGACGTGTCAATCTTGATGCAAGTCGTCTTTACAATTTCTCATATCCTTACCAAGTACTAACGTACGCATTCTACAGTGGTATGACGTGCTCACCGATTACTGTCATCGGAGGTGGTAACTCGTGCTCTGCTCAAACTGTTTGTTGCAAGAATAATTCATTCGTGAGTGGATTTTGCGTTTTGAGGCAACGATTGGTACTTATGTTCTCTCCTAGAATGGACTCATAGCTATTGATTGCACACCGGTTAATATAAGCCTCTGAGCTGTCCCTGTATCGATGTTAATGAGATGGTCATTGTTCTGTTTTTAGTTTCTGTAAACCGAGTGAGGAGTGCATACAGGATTCCGTTCTTCCCGCAGCGGGAAGAAATACTGATTACTTTAACTCGGTTCAGCGCGCAAAAGTGACCTGTTTTTAAAGTGCGCAAATTAAGGATCATGGATTCCTTACCCTACGGAATTGTGGCCACTAGCAGTTACCTCGAATTGTTTGCCGAAAGCCAACTAGTGACCAATATACGAAATTCTTTGGAGCAGAGAGCAATGGTGTTCCTAAACCGAGTTGTATGCGGGGTTCTGTTCTGGAAGAACACTGCCCATTGCCGCTGGTATGAGGAAAGATTAATGGACTCCTTACTCCATGGAATTGGTGATGTTGCTGCGAGCAGACTGGTGACTAGGATGTGAAGCTTTAGGGAGCAGTGGTGTTCCCAAACCGAGTTGCATGCGGGGTTCTGTTCGGCAAGAGCACTGTGTACTAAGTCTAAGGAGATATTAATAGACTCTTACTCCACTAAACTTGTGGCCACCAGAAGCTGGCTTGAATCGTTTCAGGCATGTCAGAAACCGTTAAAGAGAGAGTGACCATGTCCAGCTTTCATCCTTCAGTTCACAGTAACCTCTCTCGAGATCCCATTCCATTGAAGCCTACTCCAATCCATCCACCAAATCACCAGAATGGTTCGCATGCTCACCTCTGCCATCCTTTTGCTGGCCGCCTCCATGACGGTCAGCGCTTGCAAGTGGTGCCAATGCCTGAGAGATGACGGCTCCCATTGCTGCCTTTATACGGTGAGGCCCGACATACTCTACTTATCAAGCCAACGAGATGCTGACATATCTTGCCTGTCCAGACGGGAAACAGTGACACCGATTGCAATACCATGTGCCAGCAAGTGCACGACGCGAGTGGCAACAAGTGCAGCACCTCATCGTTGAACTACAAATGTGCGACGCTGCCGGAGTGCAACGACCGCTCGCACTGCCGCGAGTCCCACGCCTGCCTGACTTGAGCGCTGCTCGAGACGGAAGACCGACTGTGTCTAGCTGGGAATATACGAAATGAAAGATGCAGTGGGATTCGGACGTTTAGGCGAAACAGTGTAGTACGATAATCCGAAATGGTCTTACTAGGTTATGAAAACGACTGTAAAGATTCATATAAAATCCATTCCATCTTGAGACTCTTGCGAGGTCTGTTTCAGTTATTACGCGTTCGGAACGAAGCATAGGACTTGAAGGGCTCAAGGACTCGTTCCGAATCTTTATCGTCGTGGAGAAGAAAAGTGTTGCACGGATAGATATCTATCCGAGTCTGAGTCTCCCACGAAGGGACGCACAGCCTCTTTCCGCTTCCGGCGCCATTTTGCCGTCTGCAGACTGCAGCCAATTTCAGGTTAACGTTTTAACATCTTAACTCCAAACCACTTCCAGCTAGTCATTTGCCTTCTCCCTCACGGGGCTGACAATGGCATATGTCTCCTTGCTATAACCGAACCCGAACCGACGTTGGCTTTGGACACATGGCAATTTGATGTAGAAACCGTCTCGCGTATGCTCTCTCCCAAGACACTGAAGACATCAGGCATCGAACTGAAGACCGAGTGGATCACCCATTCCTCAACGCGGCCCTCGACAGTCATGAAAAACAGCCTACACGATCCATCATTCCCCGATTCTACAAATGAACAAAGTTTCGACGAACTTCTTACCAAATTTCCCGATGACTCTATTCAGGGCTGTCACGACGCCTCAAACGCTCAACTCGAAGATGAGGTCTCGCTTTTTGACAACCGATGGAATAGAGCGCTACAATTTGTGAAGTATGGCAAGGAGGCGACAGTACTTGACTACTGCAAGAGTCGTTTCGTTGTACTCGGTACTATCGGAGAATCACTTCTTGACGTCAAGAGCAGCTGGGAGCTATGTGAAGCTATCATACACGCATTGCTCGGTATGTGTCTGCATTCGTTGGCCCACGTCCTCGCTCACTCTGCTCACAGGTTGGCTGAATCACTACCAAGCAGGCTACTTGCACAGAGATATCAGTATTGCCAACGTTATTTGCTTGAAGAAGCCAAGGATGATGGAACCATACAAGATTTCAGTACCAGCCGACGTTCCTACGGACTTCGATATACAAGAGCCTCTTGCTTTGGAGATGCAGCAAGTGTCGATCGATGATGAACAGACTTCCATGGCTGCGGACTCTATCTCCCAGCAGCCTACCTCTGCTTCGAATCCGGAGCAAGTATTCATGGACGCAGATTTTCCTGGCTCGCAAACCCCTGTGGGAACCGTTGAAGTACCTGAATCCGTTGGCACCGATCCTTCCTCATACGCCATACGAATCAAAGTAGCGCTCGAGAAACTTGGAGTCACTTCCCAATGCAAAGCGATTCTAATAGACGGTGATAAGGCTGCAAACTGGAAAAGCCGAACTTACGACTTGCATACAAAATCGGTAAGTCGTGTTTGTGGTGTTTCATTGTAGCCTATTGACGATAACCGCATTGCTAGGGAACACCGGAATTCATGTCTTTTGGGCTTCGCGATGCGATGGAGCGCTCAGTCCCTTACTTACAATCACCCGTGGATGTCCTCCATTCGTTCTTTTGGGTCACAATGTGGGCAGTCATGTTCAATGAACTGAACAAGGAGCGATCGGAATTCGAAAAACACTGCCATTACTTGCTCGTTGGTGACGCCGTGCAGAGAGAGGGTGTCTTGAAATTAATGAACACTGCTCTCCGCTCAAAGGTGCTCTTCACTGAGCCTACTAGTCCCATCCTAAAGCAAATGGCTACGGTTCTGATCGAGTGGCATAGGAGTCTAGATACTTTGGACGATGATTGGATGACTCAAGTGTTGGGCAGCCGGCCTGGAAGCGCTGGTAGGGGGTGGTTTCTTCCTTATTTTCATCGGTTTGCGTTTCGTGGGCTTGCTGAACTCTTGGAACTGATGCTCAAGCACCGACAGACTTTGATGGAATACGAACCATTTAGATCATAGACATGTGTAATCGTGTAGTGCAATTCTAATGCTTTCTTGCCATCCCCGAGCTCTCTTCGGTTTCGGCCATGGTGTAGCCTTCTTGGAGCATCGTAGTATACCTTTTTCATTGGACGTGGGGCAGTGAACTGTGCAGTGGCTCACTTTGACTGACTGACGTCGATCCTGTATATCCACCGGGCCGTCCCTGAAAAGCTGTTCATTGACTTGGCGTCGAAATATTTATTATGAGTTTAGATGCTGGTCGCAAGCCTCTTATTTCTCTCTTGACTACCACCTTACCACCATGTCGCGAGATGCATTTTTGATGCTCAGTCTCCCCAATTGCACCCTACGAACCCCAACTGCCACGGAAATCGGTGTACTCGCATTAGAATGCGTAACCCTTCCCCCATCGGCAAAGGCCATCTACAACCGTGACGTCTTCCTCGTTCTCCGTGTCAATTCACTCGAAGTACCTCTCGACCCTACCAGAACCATAGTTCTCAACGATTCGAGTTCTGGGCGCACATACGTCTTCCATGGAACAGAAGCCGATCCAACAGAGTTGACGCTGGTTATTGCATATTCGGTGTATGCAAATGACGGTCCACTCCCAGAAGATTTGGAGACTTTCGATGGCGTTCTTGCGCAGTATGCCAATTTCCAGGTAGCTGGACGAGTTTCGGAGCCTCCGTCGCCGGCGGTTGAAAAGAATGGTACGGGTTTACCGGTAGCACCTGCCAATGGATCGTCAAAGGAGGATATGCGAGGGCATTTGGTTTTGATGAATGAAGAGACGGGAGAGATTGTAGGAGAGGTCGACAAGCGGATTACCGTTAGGGAAGACCCTCACTTGTCGGAGAAGGGACACGAAAGGGATCCAGTGGTCATTGAAATCCCAGATGACGCATCTCCAGACGAGGAGACAGCCATCGAAGCATTTGCGAGGAACGTTCCGCCAGACCAGCAGAACTGGATGACAAACTCTGCGTCCTTGGTTAGGTATGCTTTCACTGAACACTACATATGTCACAGAACTAAGCTTGCTCTTCTCTAGTCATGTTATAGCTGGTTCGACCAATCTCCTCGTACGAGTAATATCAGGAGCTTCAAACTACTACATCGCACACTCTCAGCCATCTCCGCATCATAGCTCTACCAATCTAGCTGCTGGAAGCAACGGTGACGCATCCAGATCCGGATCCAGCTCCAACACCCCGCCACCACCACCTCCCCGAGCACTTGTCTTCCTTACCTCCGAAAAAACTCGCAAAAACCTCACCACAGTCCACACCGTGAGCACCCAAGCAGCCAAAGTCAGCTCCAAAACCATCTCTGTCATTGATGACATGATCCATCGTGCTATTAGCGGGAAAGACAAGGCAGCGGCAGCCAAAGGTAAAGCACCGGCTTCCAGAACAACTTTGGCTCCACATGCACAGCCCGGTGGTAGTGGACGTACATCTCCGTCACCGTCACTTGCTCCACCACCTTACACGAGTCAAGTCAACCTCGCAGGGGATAATAAACCTCCGCTACCTCCTCGTAGTTTGACCATGCCATTCAACAACAGCCGATCCAGTTCCCCGATTCCACCTTCACCGCAAGCCCAGCGCCACCTCCACTTCCCCCAAGAAATCTAGGACTCAAAGGCCGAATTATCTTATCAGCCGACCTTATCCTATCCACGATCGACGAATCGACAAAGAAACTGATTAATGTCGGTGCGGATAGTGCAACTGCTATCATTAATCACAAGTAAGTCAACACTCCCCAATACCTTAGCAGCTTTTTGTTTACACGTATCGCACTGCCGCAGGTATGGGTCAGAAGCCGCACAAACATCCGCTATCATGGGCAAGACAGCTCGGAATGTTGGATTGGTGTACATTGATATGAAGGGTATAGGAAGGAAGGCGCTTGTTAAGAGGGTCGGGAAACAGTATGTCAAGAGCAAGTTTTCGAGTCGATCAAAGGAACAACAGGTGCAAGGGCAGGTCCCGGCCAAGAATTGAGGAGTGAATACTGATTGCCTGCTTGATTGGAAAGACTAAGGACTACTTAGGACTAGGAGTAATGGAATTTATTGGCAATATTGCTACGATACCATGTATATCTCGACGGAATGCTTCTCTGGGTGCACTGCTTTAAAGCCACTCGTGGTCCCACGAGTGCGCTTCGTTCTGGACATTGCACTGAAAGACTTGAACGTATGGCAGACTTCGCTGGTAGAGTTTACTTTTATATCATACATTCGATGTGTTTTTGTACACGAAATTTGACCTGACTATGATGCATGATATATGGTACGTCGGCGGAGAAGACGCCTTCAAACCCGGTCGTCCTTCCTAAGGATCATGTAGGTTTACTTTGACAAGGCAACAATACTAAGGAACAGTATCGGACTTGACAATGGTGAATTGGGGCTTTCACTTTATTTCCCATTCAAATGCAACTCACTCTTCGTATAGAACCAAGTTAGAATTGAATTACAACTGCCCGGGCAGTACCTAGCGCGTAGTACATACAATTTATCATATGAGGAGACCTAGAGCGGGAACCATTTGGAGACTGGAAATAACAAAAACGTATGAATATTGACGTGAGCGCCAGATGTATGGAAGAATGAGGGCTAGGTGTCGGAGTATGAAAGAGAACAGGTCTGACTACAACAATCGCTTTAGCATGGATACGGAGGGGCTGTTGGTCATAAGACAGCCATGGTCCGAAGAGGCTCCGGAGTCCACTCAGCTCGGCTGGTCTGATGATAGAGAGCCTGAGGATTCATTCGACGAATTCGAATCTGACTGTTTCATGTCCGGTGTGGCGAGTTCTACTTTTGATAACATTGCAGGATCCGACGAGGCTGGGGCAGGGTCAGGGCTCGGCTGTTCGGCGCTAGTCTTCTCCGTTTCCGACGATGTAGAATCCAAGGAGGCTGGGAGAGCAGAGGAACTGGACCCTACACTCGGATTGGACTGTTTAGGCCACAACTCCACGAGCAATTCCCTTTGCTTCCCATGGACTTTCTCCTTCTCGAGGTACCCATATTTACGTCCTTTCGCGTCCATGATTTTGATGAGCACATGCCGAAGGAAATTGCCAACGTCTTTCAAGATTTCCTCTGGATATCCTATAAAATTTAGGTAAGTTACATTTGTCGGCATGAAGGGTGTCTAGCTTACCGTTGGGGTCGTTCAGAAAGCCCAAGTATTGACCGACAACCATCAATTCTTCGCACATCGTATCGTCCTTGTAATACTCTACCGTCCAGCGAGACATTTGAGTTGGGACCAAGGGAATGCATCGCGGACAAATGTGTCTTATATGTGCAGGTACGAAATCAATGATCATTGGCCGTTTTTGGGATTTGTTCCACAAAATGTGGCGTTCGATCTGTTCAAAAGTGAAGAGCTGGGCATGGCAGATACACCAATCGTGGAGCTTTTCTGCGGCTTTGGCGATGAGTTCCCTGAGAGCACAAACGTCAATCCATAGCCTCGCGAAGATATTGATTAGTATACTGACTTTCTTCTTGGGTTATTCCTCCACAGACGCTCTGTACGCCAGAGAGGCTTTCCGCCATAAGCTATAATCTCGCATTTCATGATTCCTGCCCAACTCGTTTCGTCCGACTCCCATGTGCCATAGTGTTCCGGAACAAAGGAACCTTGCAGCTGATACAGATAATCCGCGTAGTATTTTGCCTCTTTCTCTAGATCGTTGACCCTGTCTTTGATGTATTCGGGGTCGCCGTCGTTGGTATGCAGGGCCGTCTTCAAGACCAGAATAGGGGCTTTTGGAGCCGACGACAACGAGCAGGTAAAGATTGGGAAAGAATTGCCAAAGAAATCCGTTTCGCCCCAGAAATGCGTGTATGATGGACCTAGCTTTTGGCTACGAAGAGTTGGTTTGGATGCTTCCAAGATGCATTGATCATCGACTGGCAATGGTTTGAACAACTCAGGATAGCGACCATGACCGTCTTGGGGAGGCTTATAGTGGAATGTAGTTGGTTCAGGGTCTGCTGGAAAACGTATGCGAATAGTCGTCGCTCTGTCCATGACTGGGTGTTTGGTGATGGCCGGATGAAGCGCTTAGCGTGCCGGTGTTTGTTTGCAGAGTTGCCGGATCCGGTTACCTTTGGACGTCTCCTTCCCCTCATCTCTTTTCATCTACTGTATTATTACAATTTCTAGTACCGATGCTTGATTCAAGTTGATTCCACCGAAAACCTCGGAAATGTGCGCTACACATTCTGCAATGCCTCAGACAATAGGGGGACTTTGGAAGAAACTAGGTTGAAGAGATAAAATCGTGAAATATTCAAGTCGCTCGGTAAGCTTCCAACTGGTTTGAAATCTACATTGTGACGCCTGAATATCACCTAAGCTGACTTTTGTGCTTCAGATATCTATATACTCGAGATATTTTATGCCAGCGCGCGACTAATTCGACATCCCATTCTCGACCAAAATTCGAACACTACCACTCCTTTCAATCCATAGACGTCATAGCGCTGTAAGAAGACACGTTAAAATTCTCAACACGGTCGTAATCCAATGTGGCATTCGAAGAGGGCCAGTGCGACGGATATTTTTAAACCATCGCCGTCCAATGGCCTCGATTTCCGATGATAGGCCCGTGCAAGCGCTCATGACGTCAGCACGCACAGGGAAGCGTGCGACCCCTATTCCCCCCTTCTCTCGGACTCACCACGACTCAACTCGACTTTCATTTCTACAATGGCAGCATCTTCATTTGAATTCTGTTCTACGCCTGCAGCTAACATTGCAGGGATGGAGAACCTTTGGGATATAGCATGGCGCGACCAAAACAGAGACGAACTCTACGAAACCAAACCCGAACAAGACATTCTCATTCTCAAGCGGTTTTTCGATTTTGGCACCGCGCAGCCAGAGAAGATAGTAGTCCGAGAGGAGTATCTTCACGCTCTACGAGACATGATCATCTACTTCACGGGTGTAACACACTTCAAAACTCCATACAAAAAGGAAGATTGGGAGTGGTGCCGATGGTTCGTCGGTGAAGATGAGAAGACGCAGGCAGACGGCGCGACCAAGGTGCAGAAGCAGGAGCAGGAAGGTGAAGATATGGCCATGATGGACGATGAAGGGGAGCGGGGAGCGGAGAAGCTCGACCTTGAGGGCATTGCAAACTCGATGGACCAACCGTTGTTTTTTCCCCATCAGACCTTCTTTATGACAGGCATCCCTGGAATAGGTGCGTCTCAATATTGCCGGATGTTCCCTCGACCAAGATTTGTTGATACTGCTACTCAGGCAAAACACTGTGGCTTTACTTTGTCCTGGTAGAGCGACTACTTCAAAACCTGCCTACCTATTTTCAATACGAGCCTGATCACACCTACTTTTGGAACGAGAATGGTGTGTTCCGGATTGCCGTCAAAGATCTCGGACCTACAGACATTCCCAACGATGTACGGTACCTCATCGATCTGAATGCGGATGTCTTCGAAGTACCCCGGTTGCTCAAGGCTTCACTATGTCGAATTATCATTTCGGCACGTTACAACCAATTTGAGTGGTTCAGAAAGAAAGCTTCTTTACGGGGCCTTCAATGGATCATGAAGCCCACCCCACATCGGGAATTGCTGATCATGTATGTCACAAATTCACAGATTGACTGCTCCGTCTTTATGCCTCATTGCCCGTTACAGGAAAGAATGTCAACCCGATCAGAATTGGACTCGTACGTTCAGTGAGATTTCAGCGCGCGACGCTTCTCCAATGGCGTACAAAGACCAGCTTCGCGAGGAAATGGAATCTTTGAACTTGAACCTCGACTGGTTGATTTTCACTATGTTCACATTTCACGAGCAGCGGCGCCAGGCGGAGGATTTATCCTACCGGGTAATCGGCCTTTTTCCAGGACCTGGCCGTTCTAGCGCTCGTTTCAACGTCTACAGCTTCGATTTGTTCTGGGTGGTCAAAAATGTATTCGCATCCGAATGGAATGCACGGGAGTCAGAGATATACGAGAAGTTCCGGTCATCTCCTACTACATATGGTCTCGCACGATATATACTCGAGGACAAGAATCGTTTAGCTGAAGAAGAAAAGACAGTGGTGAGGCGGCATCAGTCTTGAGTAGCTACACATTCATCTTGTGATTTTGACGTGTCTTAGATGCATAGTACATGCCCCGGATGATTCAATATTCACATGGCTGGGCCGTTAACCAGAGTCCAGACGTCGAGGCTTCGGGTTTCTTTGGCCAGTTTTGCGTAAGATTTGAATGATGAAGAGGGCAGTCCTTCAATTGCTACTGGTGCATCATGTCTCGTCCAATCGTAGAAGTTCTACCTTGGAGGCGCCGGAGACCGCCCGAGGTGAGTGGGTATGAAGCTACATCATCTTTGTGGTACTAATGAATTTGTATGTGAGATGCAGAAAGGTACTCGCATCGATTTACTGGTGGCAATTCCTCCGTTTTTTGTGACCCTTAGTTTGGCTCCAGCTCACACGGCAGACGAGATATTCTCAAGATATCCTGGTGTTCTATCAGCATATTTTGAATCTTCGTGCTCTCGCCTATCGCAACGTGAATGATGGGTGCATAGCGTTCTGTGATAGGCCATGATCATGAGGCAGTCGCTTGTTCCGATCTTTTCATGCGGAAATTTGAATGGACTGGTAACGGTTAAACATACCTGGCCCCTTCTAGTACTATGCTTGGCTTTCATATATGCCGGAAGGAGGCAACAAGTTGATCTTCCATCACACCACTTTACCTTTTGTCCGTGGACTAATTATCCAGAACAGGTATCGTTAATATCATCAAAGCCTCGACATCCACTCCAAGCAGTACTTTTCAAATCCGGCCTGTTCACTGATTGGTTTTCGACGATTTCCCAATCCAGAACAGGTATTGTTAATATAATCGAAGCCTCGACATCCACTCAAAATAACCTGTCAATTACTTTTCAAATTCCGCCTATTCGCTGATTGGTTTCAATGATTTCCCAGTGTGCCCTTCATCCCCAAACCACTTCTCCGTTTCTTTTTGCATGCCTCATCCATGGTATCGAAACATATGTCCGCGTGCAATCGTCGGGATGGATGTGGAACAAAGAAAACCAGAACGGAGTAGACTGCACCTACGAAACCTATAAAGGATCCCCAAACTCCATCCTAGTTCTTCACTCGAACACCCCAGTCGTTCAAGCCCTCTAAACAGCCTTCCTCGCTATGTACAAGCTCTTCACTGTCGCTGCCCTCGCTTCCCTTGCGGTCGCCACACCGACTGGTATCCCCGCCAGCCAATGCAACACGGGAAGCATCCAGTGCTGTAAGGATCGCCACGACTCCTTCAAAGATTGTTCACGTTGCTGATAAGTTCTGCAGGCAACAGTGTCCAAAATGCTGGCGATAAAAGCGTCGCTGGAATCCTCGCCCTCTTGGGCGTCGTTGTTCAAGATGTGAACGCCCTCGTTGGTGTCACTTGTACCCCGATTACCGTCATTGGTGCCGGCGGTAACTCCTGGTAAGCCTTCCTGTACACCGGTTGTTGGAGGTAGAATGTTGATCGGTCTTCTATAGCTCTGCTCAGCCCGTGTGCTGCACGAACAACAGCTTCAGTAAGTTTCGCGGAAGACGCCGACCCTATATTCTACGTTTGACAAACATTGGTACTGACTCGCGTCACAGACGGCGTCGTCGCTCTTGGATGCACTCCCATTAATCTCAACCTCTAATGGACGATGGTGGTAGACACATCCCAGTAGGAGTCTAATGTGGGTGGCACGCGATGGGTTCTGGTTCTAGATCTTTCAGTCGTTCTTTTTGACCATCGGGTTGCATATTATGTAGAGGTTCATTTCTTACGAATTCATGGCTTCATTGGTGTTGCACAGTGTTGGATGGCGTTAGTTGAGGTAATGCTACGCGGATGAGCTTCTACGTACCACCACTGGCCCACGACCTCAAGTAACGGTACAAACGCCGGTGGAGCGAGACCGCGTGTCTAAGGTTCTAACTTGCTGCACTGTTTGACAAGAGTATATTTCGCACTCCCGAGGATAAGAAGATCCTAGCTTGTCGGCAATGAGCAAGACCGATGCTTCAGTTCTTGCTATACATATCCAATTTGGTACTGTCGGATTAAAATTCGCCAAATGGTTGCCGGACTCTTTAAGCGAGATCGGTACGCTTTTCGCGGGCATAGAAGTAGCACTGTGTCAAGAGCAGTTCGCAGAACCAAAGGAACAGCGGGTCCAAAGAACCGATTAACTGCTTCAAATCAAGGCGCTAGATTACCATGTATCCACTATTCCCAGATGCTTATTATACACGCACGAACACGAAAGCCTTCAAACCTAGTACGTGACTCAAAGCGCATCAAAATTGATACGATGCGATGCACGCCTTCTCTCCAGCTCGTCTTCCCTCTACAGCCCAATTAGCACAAGTCGGTGCGTCAACAAAAAACCCGAGACATACCTTCTCATTCAAATGCAGCACTAGCACAATGATAGCCAACACTACCGTCCCAATCACCACCGTCAGCGTCACCCAAGGAATCCACTCCCCAGGTCTCAAAAACAATTCCTTTTTCCAGTCCCCTTCCTCTCTCGGCGAAACGACCAACTTGGAATTAGGTATCACACCTTCCATGTCGATGAAATGCTCCGGATTATGGATCGTCGATCCAACAAAGAGGTTTTCGATATAATTATTCGTACGACCGAGACCGAAGAAGGAGTAAGGCGATTGGAGGGAATGGTAGGCTGTCTGAGGGAGTTGGGGAACTTGAGCAGCGGAACGACGTCCAGAGGTGTCGAGGACGGTATATTTGTATGATGCGCCAGAGTAGCTTACACCGAATGGCTAATAAGGGTTTTAGTATCAAGCTGAAAAACCAAGCTGAAACGCTTACATGGTACTTTCCCCCATCCTCGGTATAACACCACCCGCTATCGCAAGCACCGTTCAATACTAGAATTGCTTTAAGTATCACGTGAATAAGAAAGCCAAAAGTAGACTCACCAATTGCCTTCAAGAAAAACGCATCCCAATAAAAGTTATTCTGCACAAACATGATATTCCCATCGCGCGTTTCGCCAACTTTCTGAACCATAATATCCAATGTACCATCCTCGTCCATATCAATGAAGGACACGCTCCTTGCGTCGGTGATACTATCCAACGAATGAACACCCTTGACAGCGACTTTGAACCCACGTCGGCCACTTCCATCAGCGTTACATCCTGCGACGCCTTTTTCGCATGGAACCGAATAGATGAGTTTGGGAGTGTTGCCTTTGAGGGTGACTGCTATGAGAAGAATGTCAGGAAAACCGTCTAGATTCGCGTCTCCGAGTTTCAGAGGAAGGGGTATCGGTGAAGGGGTATCTGTGTCGGCGACGAGGAGGCCAGGTTCAGGAGTGGTTTGGATTATTGATGAGAGGGGTATCTTGAGGAAAGCCTAATATAGCCATTTAGAACATCGTTTGGAGGCGAGCAAGGTATACGCACGTCACTGTTCTCGGAAAGCTCGAAGTGAAAGTTGGGGTCTGCGACACAGAGGTTCTCTGGTGACCTGCATTTCTTCGCGTCTTTCTGAACGACAGCATCTCCTGAGCACAGAGGAAGTTGTTGGTTATAGGCAATGTTAATTGAGCAATCTATGCCGACACCGACAGATTTGGTCACAGTCCTACATGTCGGGAAAACAAGGTCGATAGTTCCATCGCGGTCTAGAGGTACAACGCAGAATGTTGGCAATTTCGTTCAACGTGAGCCTGAATGCGACTCACCCATGTCAGCAAAGGATATCTGTTGCGTTCCCGCAGGTAACGCATGCTCCTTTGCGAGGCTGAACCCATCTGCCTTATTGTTCACCCAAATCTGGAAGTACGTCCCCCCACGACCATCATCGCAGACTAGGAAGACATCTTTGGTATATGTTAGACAAGTCGAACTGAGTAGTATAAACTTCTTCTTACCCGCGAGGCAGTCACCATTTAGATCGACAACGGCATTGCTATGAGGGTTAGCTAATTTACATTGCTTTCCATGGAACGGAGGGTCCATGCTGCATTGAATGTTCAGGAGAGCACGTTCACAACCAAATGGGTAGAACACTCACACTTGGAACAGCGGCGAATTGGGCTCTGATGCATTCCACACATTCTGCCAAGCCTGAAGCATATTTATCGATCCTGATTCTGATGAAGGTGTCATTCCCAATAAATCAATCTTCATGTCGCCGTCCAAGTCGATTGGTATTGGTTGGGATTGCGATGAAGAGGGTAGCGAGAGTTTGCTGTTTGGTTCTGAAACATCATTAGGCAAAGCAGCTCTTAACACTAGCGAGGGAACATACGGAATTTACCACCAGGTAATGCTGGATATAGCGACAGATCCAACACCCCATTACCACTCTGACTGCGGCTCATGACCAACAGGTCCAACGTCCCGGAATGCGTAAAGTCTCCTGGAACGACATTGTAGACATCACTTGTATGCTGTATCGATGCACTCTTATCGAATCTGAAATTTTCTGAAAGAGTTTGTTAATGAGCTGGTCGGGAGATGTAGAGACTGTAGGAACCGACCATGATTCCATAGAAAGATCGACAATGTCCGCCGGTCTTCCTCCAGCATCAGTGCATCTAGACTGGATTCAAAGACATCAGAGTCGATTTGAATCGGAGGTAGCGGCATGGACGTACAACTGGTCCCCATTGAAATCCCCAAACGCAATCACCCTCTCTGCACTGAGCCCCAACGAACCAGCGTCAACAAGTGAATTCCCGGAAAATCTTTTCGGTGGAAATGGCCATATTGCAGAGCAAGGAAGTATAAGAGATAGTAATGATAGAGATAATGCTGATTTACATCGTTTCCGATGCATAGTTCTGCGTGGGTGGTGGAAGGGGAAGGCAAGGATGCGTGACGCGACCGTCTGGCGTCAAGCTTATTGCAGTTAACTTGACCATCATCTCGCACATTCCGGTTCTGATTCGGTTCTGATTCTCAGTCGGTTTCTTTGAGGCACTCTGTTCACTCTATGGCCATAACTGGTGAGTGTGCTCTACATAATGTAATTTTCAAGTCATTCTCCGGTGCGGGCGGTCAAGCACACTGAGGATCGTTCGTGGGAAATATGGCTTTCTCCCCAATTCCACCATGACTGCGCTACCAAAGGCCACAGAGACACAACTAACTGGCAATGTGCTCAGCGCATACAACGTCTGTCTCGAGCTCGAGGAAATCGCCGAAGACAAAACAGAGAAAGAACGGATCCAAGCAAGAGTTTTGGGCTATTTGATCATTCACGCCCCCAACGCCGTCAGCGAACTTTTGAGAGTTATACACTCATGCAACAACGAGCCCGATAAGCTGTTTAAACTGGGCGAGTGCTTCATCAACTATTTTATTCGACCATGTAAGTCATCGAGCCGTTGTCCATTCAGACCACAGAGCTGAACACCTAAACCTTCAGTCAAAAAATTCAAGGGGCGTACGCCAGCCTCCTCCTCTCGCCCAAGTCGACCCTCTTTTGACAAAAGCACAAAGAAAAACCTGCTGGACAAGATCACTGAGGCTCCGAAGGACCACAAGGAAGCAAAGAGACAAGTGAGTAGTCTATCACTGCAAAGGGCACCTCAATCTGAACCTTTGCCTAGGCCCTCATCAGGGATGGTTTCAGATGCGTTGCAACTGGGATGTACGATAGTAAAGCATTGCAAGTACCAGAGTTAGCCGAAGAGCGCAAAGCAAATCTTATCAACACGGAATGCGCCCACATCGTGCCACAATCAACCTATTTCAATGTATCCACCGATTCCGACAAAGTGCGTTCTCCTGTATATTTCCATTGACTCTGAACTTATGATTGACCAGAGGGACTACTCTGCCTCGGTGTTGGCGGTTTTGCAGCGTTTTGGCTATGATGTGCAGAACTTGAATGGTGAAAAGGTGCACTCGTTGTTCAATGACATGACGATGGATCGTAATGTGCACGATGCATTCGACCGTTTAGACTTATGGCTCGAGGCAATAGTGAGCAGAACTTCCTATCTTTCGAGCTTGCGAATTGATTTCATATGCGTGTAGCAAACCCAGGATTGCTATGTCACGAAAACTACCCCAAGCTTTTCCTTCGAGCTACTAAAGAAGAAGATAACATTTGCGTCGGCACCTAACCTTCCTGCCCCCTCTCCAGAACTCTTAGCATTGCATGCAGCCTGTGCCAAGGTCGCTCATTTGTCGGGTGCGGGTGCATACATAGACGAACTCGATGAAGATACGGACGACTTACCAGTGTAGGCGCACGACGGAGCGTCCTCTGAAGTCCTGAACAATGCAATTCTGCGATCTTTAGGTTCGTTGCCCCCCTCGATCGGTGTCGGAGCGTAATGCTGGGTTGATACCATGCTGGACCAAAGTTTTTTTTTTTTTTTTTTTTTTTTTTTTGGAGTAGCGTTTCACGCGAACGTGGGCCCTCGGCAGACACATGAGCGTCTCTCCGGGCGCGCGGGTTGGTGGCGAGGACTCTCGACCCCACCGATGATAGTAGCCATAGCCATAATTCATAGAACCGAAACCATAATTTGCTCCTCGAGGAAATGCCTTTACGCACGGAGTGTGGGACTCTGATGATCAAAATGGAAAGTGTGGACTTCGTGTCCCCTATTGCTGCCGCATGCATTCCCTTCGCTGAATCCCCCGCCTTCGTCTCTCCCATCATCTTCCCTCTCCTCTTCCCTTTCCTCATCCTCCTCCGAGCAGCAGTCGTCTAGATCAATACCCACTAAAACCCCGGATTTCGTTACCCAGTCTTCTGGAAGGGCTTTTTCTCCTTTTAGGATCCCTTTCCATGTGCCTTTTACCATTGACGCGCTGATGGCTTTTGTCTCAAATTTACGGTGCGACATCCTCCGGTCTAGCTGTAGCCTGTCGTTAATTGCTTTCTCCCATCTGTTCACTATTATCTCTTTGGATGGTGGTTTATAGTCCTCCCGCATTTCGCGTTCGCATCGCAGGAGCCAGATCAGATAAGCTGATTCCGTGATAAGGATTCTCCACAGGCGCGATTCGCCTTTCTTCATTTTTCTCGTTCTCGCGTTGATGTTTCCTGCTAGAGCTGCTCCGGCGATGCCTCCGATTCCTGGTTTGAACCACTCGGGGCCCTTTTTCTTCACCCACGTCTTTTCGGCAAGTCTCCATATCAACGTTTGTTCGGTTGATTCACATTCCGTCAGAATGTGTTCCATAGTTTCGAGTTTCCCACTGCATATTGTGCAGTATGCCCTTTCCTTTAGTTCTTCTGAGAAATTGTCTCGGAGCCACTTGTCGGCGAGCATGTAGGCTTCGTGAATAATTCTCCAGAGGAATTGTTGCGTCTTTTTGGAGAAGTCTTTGTGTCTGATGCTTCGCCATATGCTTTTGCTGTCTGGTGTGAAGCCGAAGATCTCCTCGATCTGGGCTTTTGTTTTCTCTACCATCTCTTCAGTCCTTCTCCTGGGTTTGACTTTTGCTTGTTTCTCTTTCTTTATCAGTCTGTAGGCCCGGGCTTGTGTCATTTTTGACAGTTTTGCTCCAGCTGCGAACATGGAGTGGTCTGTGTCCATGTGTAGCTCGGGTGTTGTTTCCTTTTCTGTTGCTTCCTTTGCTAATTTTTCCGCGGTTTTGTTTCGGAGTGTTTTCTTGTCTGCTGGGACTACTTTTAGCCTCGTCGGAGCTTTCCTCTTTCTTAGGTGGCTGATCGCGTTTTTTAGGGGTTCTGGGTTTTCGAGGTTTATGAAGCCTTCATCTTCATGGGTTTCCGCGTGTTTGGTCATTTCCTCAAGGATGTTGTCTGAGGTGGTAACGATATCTAGTGGTTCGTCTGTGTTTGTTTGTTTCAGTGCTATAGCAAGTGCTATGATTTCTGCGTTTGTTTTTGTTTGGGGTAGGTGTCTGGGAACTCGTATACTGATTTTCGTTTCCTTGTTTTGTTCGTTTATCAGGACCCCGACTCCCGCTTTGGCATCATCTGTTCCCGCTCCTTCCGCGTAGCCACTTATGGTCGCGGTCACAGGGTGTATTGGGTTGTATATCAGAGTTCTTTTTTCAAAAGCCGGGAGGTTCGTTTGTTTGATTCTGTTTTCCGCGAATATTCTGAATAGGTCTTTAGGTTCTTTTGCGGAGGTCATCCTTTGCTCAAGGTGTGTCCATTCTTGGTCGAGGTTTGTGTTCGCTTTGTCATATTCATAGTCGTTTGGTTGATCATTTCTTGGGTCCCACTTAGGTGGGAGTGTGTTGAGCATTTCACTTGCTTTTTTCATGCACGAGTTGGGGTGTTCGCAGCTGTATGTTGATTCGATACTGTTGCATTCTGTGCACTCACATTCATCTGTGTCTAGGTGATCTTTTGCTATTGTGGGTATAGCTGCGAGGTCTTCGGCTTCTCCTGTGGTCCTGACGTGGTGGTTCGTTCTAAGGCAGCGGCTTGCTTTTGAGTTGTTCAGGTGGCGGATTTTCTTGTCGGCTTCTTTGTGGTACCATATTGGGATGCTTCGGAGTGTGTCCCTGGATGTGGTTATTGCATCCATTTCTAGCCTGTACTTCTGCGCTATCTTTAGCATGTTACGGAGCTCGTCCGGTAGGCCAGATTTTGTTCCCATCTGTGTCTTCCATGATTGTTGGAATATGTTTATTTTTATTTCAGGGTCTATCTTCTTTTCCGCGCTTGGCATGTGGTGTGCGATGAGCGCGTCTGCTAGGTGGCCCCATAGTGGTCGGTTCTCGTCTAATTGAAGGTATGATTTTAACCACATTACTTCGATTGCTTCATTTCTCGCTTCTAGGTCAAGGATTGCTCTCCCGCCTTTGTTTATTTCGTCTGTCATTGTCGTCATGGCTACTGGTGTTTGATTTTTCTCATCCCATATGAAGCATCTGATTCTCTTGACAAGTTTCTTTTCTACGGGTTTCGGCATGCCTTGCACTTGTGCCAGGTATTGGGTCATCCCGCCGATTATCATTTGTATGATGTGGCGCCGTCCTTCAAGGGTTGGTGATCCTTTTTTCCATCGCTCTAGGTGGGTGTCTATTTTGTCCAGGATGCTGGACCAAAGTTGAACAGTATATGTACGCTAGTCGCTAGAGCTGTACCTACCCTAACAGTTTTTAATTGAATAGAAGCATTGTAGCACTTCGTTAATAACCTAGCACCCCTGCTTGAATCCATTCTTCCTCTGTTTTGCATCTAGCAATTTCCTCGAGCTCTATACAGAAATTGTATGCGCGCATTGCCTGCAGTCGCGTATCCGGATCCGTGGCCTAGTAACACGGTGTCTGCCTAGGGGAGACTAGGACCGAGGCGCCGGAGAGGCGTAACAGCTTTCACTCAGCTTTAGCTCTTACACCCGGACCACCATCATCCCGCATCATCTCACACATTCTGGGTCGCTCTATTCAGCTTCGTTTCATTCCAAGAACCCGTCGATTCCGAACAATGAACTCGACTTTCTCCTGACGAAGAAAATGTCTCTGCCGCAATCCTCGAGCACCCTATAGAATCTTTGGCCTGACAATGATAAACTGCAATGCTCGCTTCCTTGTTCATCCTCGTAGCTGCCATTGCTCAGGCTAGTCTTGCAAAGCCGTTCCTTCAACAACCTCTGGATAGTATATGTACCCCCACGTTCACCTCAAACGTCAACGTGGCCATCGTCAGCGTCGGGGGCGAAATGACACCACACGGGATAAGTGACATCTTCGCTTGGAATGTAGAGCCAGACAGTGGCCTCTACTTCATCAAGTACGCCACTTTTTTTGTTCCATGGCGGTACAACGCTAACGTGGCTAATAGGTCCCTGACTAGAGAGGTGCCCACTCAAGTGGAAGATGACGGAGAGATCTATGTGTTGCCTCAACCTTTGTTTGATGGTTCCGCTCGAACGTGAGTGCCATAAAGGAACGAGTTTTCTCATAGTTAACTTTCCGGGGTACACAGACTGCAACTCTTCGCCATACAATGTGCATTTTGTGAAGGAACCACGGGAAGACGGTGCAGAATCGAACCTGAGAGTCAAAACAAGTTGTGTATGGAATATTCAGACGATGCATACGTCGTACCATGTACAGAGTCACCGAATCAGCTATTCGATTTCGTTGTCTAGTAGTACAATGTCCTTCAATCAAATACACCTACTTTGGCGGTGCGATACCACTCATAACTTCATACAACCCATCCGCCTGTCTCCTACTCAGCCTCTCACTCCAAAACCTCATAATAGGTTCCCATTCCTCTTTCGACGAAGGCATCGCAACACCTCTCACCCCAAGCTTCACCTCCTTGACACCATCAAAAGCCTTCCTCAATTACGGTGATCTCGCCGTTATCTCTTATCCCATCGAGTCTGTACTCCGTTCAGTTTCCCTCGGGGCTCTGTTACGAGTTCGGATTTATCCGGATTCGTTCTTTATGCTGCTCTGCTGGGCTTTTTTCGTTCCGTTTTAGGAAGGCGCAACTCGTCCCTTTTACCCACGGTCACGGCTTTCATTTAGCGCCTTCAGCGCTAATGCCATTCTTCTTCATGTACCGCAATGTGCAGCCGGTCTTTTGACTTTCAAGTGATATTGTGGTTTCATATTTTTATTTATGATATCTGAGTCTTTCTCTCTGCTCTACCTATCAGTACAGTCATCCACCGCTCCTTGGCGCACTCAAATTTGGGATGCCTCGGAGAAATAATCTAGACCGTCCCGTTTGATTTCATGTGTCGGGATAGTTGAAGGTACATACAAGAATTGTTTCTCGGCCCATAGATCAGTAGATAAGTGGTAGGAATATATATTTCTGAATTTTTTTCTGCGGAGGCATGTTTTGATGCAAAACCGGTCCTTGGCGCGTCACGTTTCCAATTTTGGACATCCTTCATCCAGCTTCTACTTTTCAACCACCACACTTCTTGCCTTCAATATACATAGATAAGGCATTCTAGTAAAAATTGAAGCTTCCAGTAATTTTTTTAGCACAGTAGGGACACAGTTTGAGGTCCAGTTAAGTCGTGAAGAAATCCTTAGTCTTCCGTAATGGTGATGTCACACGCATTCGCTGAAGCAAATCCGCGCACAACTTTGCTCCTTACCTCCACTGCACATCCTGTACCCTCTCAGATAGCATCCAAGGTACCAATACATCACATATAAACTCATATCAATATAACAGGAGCATCCCAGAAACGTCGCTTGCCCTTGATTCATTGTTCAAGCCCTACAAAAATTTCAATCAATCCCCCGAAACATCAAGTTTGGGTCCTTGAAAGCTCATAACATGAGCCATCCACCTGGCTTGAAGTTTACAACAAGATATATACTTTAACTACAATATGGTAAAATTTCCGGGGCAGTAGTGGACCACCTGTATTCAGAAAATTGCAACGAGTCAAGGAGTGGTGCCGCGCCAAGGAGCGGTGGATGACTGTATATCAATTCATTATCATGTACTGTCTACAATCGAGTCACATGAAGACTCGTGGGAAAGTTCTAGGAACTTTCCGAACCGGGTAAGATCGACAGCTCCACATCTGTTCTTCCACAGCATCGAAGTCACTCAAGAAGGCCGAACTCGTACATGTCAGCATCGCGGTGCTGACCCACAACCTGACTAGTTTATTCAATGGTCATGTTTGCTGAGTGGGCAGACCTCGCCAAAATGGGCTACGCAAGTACAAGTAGTGACTGACATGCCATTGCTACTAGTGTATACATGTACGTGGTCCGATTTACATATCACATTAGGGTCTAGAACAGGAACTGCCTGGAGGAAAAAATAACATGAATAACAATGTAAGGAAGAATTCCGAGGCATCGAGCTCGTGCCCGACGATCAAGAAACTGAGGAGCCGTTTGACGAATTCGAATCTGAAAGTACCACGTTTGGAGGGGCGAGTCCTGCCTTCAAAGTGATAACATCGGTCTTCTCCGACAAGGTAGCACCAGATGAGGCGGCGGAACCAGAAGCAGACGCAACACCGGAGCTGGATTCAGCCTTCCACAACGCGAGCCTTTCCTTTTGCTTCTCGTGAGCTCTCTCCTTTTCGAGGTACAGATATTGACGCCCCTTCTTCGCCATAAGCGTGCTTAGCAGGCATCGAAGCCACCGTCCGCCTTCTTTCAAGAGCTCCGACGAATATCCTATGGCATTCGGTGAGTTACGTTCCGGCATGTAAAACATCGACATCTGAACGTACCGTCAGGGTCGTATATGAAATCCAAGTAGCATCCGACCTCTGCCAACTCCTCGCACATTGTATCATCTGCCTCAAAGTCCAGTGTCCATCTTGACATTTGAATAGGGAGCAAGGGGATACACCGTCCGCAAGAGTGTCGATGGTTTGCGACCGTAAAATCGATGATCATTGGCTTGCTCTTTGATTGATCCCACAAGATGTGACGTTGTGCTTCATCGGTAGTGAGTTGGGTGTGATGAATACACCAATCGTGTAGCTTTTCTGCAGCTTCGGCGATGAGTTTTCTGTGAATACAAATGTCAGATGCAATCCGGCGAGACATAGATTGATACACTCACTTTGCATTAGGGTCGTGTCTCCATAAATGTTCGGTGCACCACAGAGGCTCTCCGCCGTAAGCAATAATCTCGCACTTAATTACCCCTGCCCAGTGGGTTTCCTCGGACTCCCATATACCATAGTGTTCCGGAACGAAAGACCCTTGTAGTTCTTGCAGATGCTCGTCGTAGAATTTGGCCTCTCTCTCCAGATTGCTTGTCCTAGCTTCAATGTATTTGGGGTCGCCATCGTTGATATGCAGGGCTGTCTTTAATACCAGTATAGGGGCTGAAGGAGCCGAAGACGACGCGCAAACAAAGATAGGAAAAGACCTCTCGAAGTAGTCTACTTTTCCCCAGAGATGTGTGAAGGATGGGCCCAGCTTTTGACTACGGAGAGTTGGTCTGGACGCTTCCAGGATACATTGATCGTTGACGGGCAATGGTTTGAACGACTCGAGTTGGCGACCGTGACCATCTTGTAAAGGCTTGTAATGAAATCTGACTGGGTTCGGGTCTGCTGGAAAACGTACGCGAATAGTGTCCATGCCGGGGTCCTGAGGACAAGTCAAGGATTGAATATTGAATTATTGAAAATTGAATTCGGAAAACTATGGCATATGATGTAATATTTTCTCGCGCCCCTAAAATGTGGAACCGTCTATCCTGCAAGTACCTATAACTGCAACAAGGCCCGAATTCACCTAAGTCTGATGATCATTGATCAAGGATCTGAGGGTCCGTTTAACGAGGAATCCAACAGTGCCCCGTCAACTGGGATGACCCCCGCCTCTGAGGTTGCTGGATCAATCGAGCAGGCGGGATCGGGGGCAGACTCTGCACCTGGCAAGCCAGTAGATTCAGCCTTCCACACCTCAAGTCTCTCCTTCTGCTTCTCGTGGGCTCTCTCCTTTTCAAGGTATCCATATGGACGCCCAGTCTTATCCATAAGCTGACTGAGTGCAAATCGAAGCCACCTTGCGCCTTTGTTCAAGAGTTCTGCTGAATATCCTGTGAGATTCGGAGGTTAGCTACCTTTCTCATCATTCAAAGCGTCGAAACTTGCCGTCGGGGTTATTCAGAAAACCCAAATAATGTCCAACGTTTGCCAACTCTTGACACATTCGTTCAGTTTCCTCTAATTTCAATTTCCAAGCAGACATTTGAGTGGGAACCAGAGGAATGCACCTCAAACACCTGTGTCGTGGGGTTGTATATGCAAAATCGATGATCATTGGCCTCTCTTTGGCAGCATCCCACAAGATATGGTGTTCTATCCTCGGAGGAGTGGTAAGCTGATTGTGATGGTTACACAGATCATGTAGCTTTTCCGCAGCTTCAGCGATGAGTTTTCTAGTGAATCGTCAATTTTACTCTCGCAAAGACGTCAATTCGTGGACTCACTTTGCTTCAGGATTTGGTCTCCACAGATGCTCTGTACGCCACAACGGCTCACCACCATATGCCATAATTTCACATCTAATCACCCCTGCCCAGCTGGTTTTATCCGACTCCCATATACCGTAGTGTTCCGGAACGAACGAGTCTTGCAGTCGAGATAGGTAGTCCACATAATATTTGGCTTCTTTCTCCAGAATGCGTATCCTATCATTGATGTATTCGGGGTCGCCATCGTCGGTATGAAGAGCAGCCTTCAAGACTAGAATAGGGGTCGATGGAGCCGACGACGAAGAGCAAACGAAGATTGGGAATGATTTTTCAAAAAAGCTTGTTTGACCCCAGAAATGCGTGTACGACGGGCCTAGCGTTTGGCCACCGATGGTCGGTTTGGATGCTTCGAGAATACATTGACCGTCGATTGGCAATAGCTTGAACGACTTGGGATAGCGACCGTGACCGTCTTGAGGAGGCTTGTAATGTAAAGTGGTTGGTTCAGGGTCTGCTGGGAATCGTACGCGAATGGTTTCCAGTCTACCCATGACTGGATGATAGGGGTTTGAGAATACGAGCGAGAAATCACTGTCACCAGTGGCAGCGCCAACTATTCGGACCTGGAAATTGAGGAGGAAATCGATGCGAAAAGGAAAGAGGAAAACACGTATTCAATGCACCGGATATGCGGAATTTCTCTGTCCAAACACACGTGTTTTGCGTTGTTGGTTACACGTGCTTCCCAGAGCGTCAAAGAGCATTTTTCCTGCTCCGGAAAACAGAGACGCCAGAAACATGGTCTTTAACGCTGCTGGAAATATGGTATTTCCAGCTCTTTGTCTTACTCAGCGTAGGAAATATGGCTTTTCATGGCCTTTGTCTTTTCCAGCGCTGGAAATATGCTTTTTCACGGCCCTGAAAGCACGTGAATATCGAGAGGCAAAGGTCCATTTTTTGGGCCCGAAAAGGTCACAAATTAGTGATACTTTAAGCTCAATTTTCACCTTCCTTTCCGCTGTAATTTCCTCTAGAATTTCCTTGTCCGAATAAGCGGGGCTGCCACTGGTGTGTGACATGAAACATTTCTGCTGTGACTAAACGAGGTTATCGAAAGATGTTCCGTCTCCTGCTAAGTTAGATCCACTTCAAGACTTAGAAATCCTTCCAGTCTCTTCCACAATTCTTCCTCAAGTGCACCTGGGCTAGTTTTCAGAGATTTCAGAATTTAGACCGAGAAGTGTAAATCACAGGCGTACAATTGATTCCCATTGAGCAAGCACCCTCGTTGCGCTAATCCCCGACGAATTAGCTCAACAACCGAGCCCCTGGAGAATCGGTAGAAATGTGGCCATGGGAGAAAAGGTGAAAGAACGTGTGACGCGACTACCTTCCCTCGCTTACACCTCGACCCCCATCATCTCGCGCCTTTTGTGTCTTTCTCTTCAAGGATGCACCGTCTTGATTATTCTGAACGATGAAGGAAATCAATCCAAACTACTCTTGACGAAGAAAAGGTCTCGGCGCAACCCTCGAGAACACTCCTAGAATGCTCGCTTCTTGCTCCATTCTCGTGGCTACCATAGTACTCAAGCTAGTCTTGCAAACCCACTCGTTGCGTTCCGCAAACCTCTCGGCAATATCTTTCCCTGGAAAGGAGGGTTTTATCGAGTCAGCCACCTTTTATTCATGGCAATGCAACGCTATGGGTCTTTGGCCGGAGACGCGCTCATTCAAGTACTAGACGACAACGAAGGGGTCTACGTATTACCTCGACCTGTGTTGGAACGTGAGTGTCGTGAAGTAACGAATTTCTTCACAGCTAACTTTCGATACACAGACTGCAACTCCTCGCCATCGAATGTAGGTCCCTGGGAACACGATGTCACGGATACTCAATGTACATCGCCATGTTCAGAACCCGCTGTTCGATTTTGTCTATTAGCACATATTCCTTCACTATACATGATTATTCCGTCCAAACAACGCTTTTAGCTGCCCAATGACCGGCGACAAAACTGTTCTAGCGTACGCAGCAACCTCAGAACACAGGCTGTCCGTACTCATCCCGTACATGAATGGTTGAAGACAGTTCCGCCATGCCCCGGACTTCGGACTTTCGTAAATCCCGTCTTTGGCGATGGATGTTGTGGTGTCGTTTATCTGGTCTGGTCAGCATCACATTCCAGCACCGATATCGGATAGAGGGGGGAATTGAACCCAAAGATAGCAGAATAGCGTTGTTCAGAACTTCAGAGGACCGTCCATCTTGCGCCAACACTGGCAAGTCGTCCGTATCTTCATCGAGTTCATCTATGAATGCTCCCGCACCTGAGAGATGCGCGACCTTGGCGCATGTTGCATGCAACGCTAGAAGTTCTGGTGAAGGGGCGGGGAGGTTCGGTGCTGACGCAAACGTTATCATCTTCGAAGGAAAAGCTCGGAGTAGTTTTCGTGACATAGCAATCCTTGGTTTGCTACACAAACATGAGGTCAATTCGCAAGCCTGAAGGATGGAAAGTTCTACTTACTGTTGCCTCGAGCCATAAGTATAGACGGTCGAATGCATCGTGCACATTACGATATATCGTCATGACATTGAACAAGCTTGAATCTGTTCTTTCTCTGTTTTGGATTTGGCGGTTTCCTCGAGCTCAAGACAGACGTTGTATGCACTGAGCGCATTGCCCTCTAGTTGTAAATCCGGATCCGTGGTATTGGGTAGCGCGGTCATGGTGGTGGTGGAATTGAAGAGAGGCGCGACAGCTTACTGTTACACCCGAACCACCATCATCTCGCACATTCACATTCTGGGACATCTGGGTCGCTTTATTCATCTTCGTTTCATTGCAAGAATGTATCAATTCCAAACAACGATTTCTCAAATTACTCCTGACGAAGAAAAGGTCTCGGCCGCAACCCTCGAGTACCCTATAAAATGTTCGGTCTGCCAATGCATCGAGTCAACCTACAATGCTCGCTTCCTTTCTCATCCTTATAGCTGCAATGTCTACAGCTAGTCTCGCAAAGCCGTTCCTTCAGCAACCTCTGGATAATATTTGTACCCCCGCGTTCACCTCAAACGTCAACATGGCCATCGTCAGCGTCGGGGGCGAAATGACACCACACGGGACAAGTAACATCTTTTCTTGGAATATTGAAGCCTACAGAGGACGCTACTTGATTAAGTACGCTACCTTTTCAGTATATGACGGTACAACGCTAATATGGCCAATAGATCTTTGACTGGAGAGTTGCTCACTCAAGTGGAAGACGACGGAGAGATCTATGTGGTGCCTCAACCTTTGTCACGAGGTTCTGCCCGAAAGTGAGTGTTTTAGAAGATCAAATATCTCCTGGCTGACTTTCGGTATACAGACCACAACTCTTCGCCATAGAATGTGCATTTTGTGAAGGAGCCACGGGAAGACGGTGCAGAATCAAACCTCACAGTCAAAACAAGTTGTGTATGGAATACTCAGACGATGCCTATGTCGTACCATGTACAGAGTCACCGAATCAGCTATTCGATTTTGTTGTCTAGTAGTACAATGTCATTCAATAAAATACACCTACTTGGGCGGTGCGATTCCGCTCATAACCTCATACAACCCGTCCACCTGCCTTCTACTCAACCTCTCACTCCAAAACCTCATAATAGGTTCCCACTCCTCTTTCGACGAAGGCATCGCAGCACCTCTCGCCCCGAGCTTCACCTCCTTGACACCATCAAACGCCTTCCTCAACGCCGCCAAATCACTCGACGAAAGACTCGGTTCCGCCGGTGGAGGTCGATATACAGCCAACACCGGTGTCGGGCACAGCGTCGATAACGTCGGATACGACAACAGTGGTCCAGATACCGAAACCACACTCCCAATCCTCTCTTTCATATCCCCATTCCTCCAAAACTTGATAGCAAACTCCAACGCTACCGATCCGCCTTGTGCGAATCCGAATAAGTGGATTTTGGTACTGGGCCATGTACAGTCTTGAATGAGATGGTTGAATACTTTTGTTAAGAGATCCAGAGCGGGTGTTGGGTTGGGTCGATCGATGAGTTCACCGAGTTGGTCAAAGGAGGTGTACCATTGAAAGGCTTGTTCTTCGAGGAAGGGTATTTGGTCTGGGGCTCGTAGTGCGAGAATAGCGGTTTGTGGTAGATGTAGCTGTTTACCGAGCTTTGAGAACGGTAAATGTGTGTCGCCTAGGTGTGTTCTAGCGTTCAGAAGGGAGAAAGGAGAAAAAAAAGGACGTACTTACATACCTAACCCATGCAGCAAAATGAGAAGATTTTCGTCGGTACCATCGTCACTTGGGTAATAGGAAAAAGGTGTCGAGATCTTTTTAGATTGAGGTGCTGGTTTGACTTTAGGTAGAGAAGATGAAGTCGAATCACGAAGGTGGACTTCTTGTTCAGACATGGGGGTAGAAAAGAGGGTTATAACTCCGATCCCAAAAGAACACAATCGAATATTCAGTACCACAATGTACACTACATATACGAAACACACAAGTAAGGTATATCCCAAAAGAATGGTCTCCACGATACCCCAGAGAAACAACGACAGCAGCGCTCAAGTGTAAGTGGGGACTGTGCAATTGTACCCAACGACAGTCTAGAGGTAAGGGATGTCAGCCAACGACGAACAATAAGAACTATACTTGGTACAACTTACGTCTATAGAAGATTTCCGCTCGCAGCACGCGGGAACTTGATTTTGCGTGCAAGAGGTTTGCGTATAGCAGTAATCGGCCCTATGAATACTAACTTGAGAAGCGAACAGATCGACAAGGGTAACACTTACACTTTGCTCAAGTCAGGTGTCAGGTTTTCCTCGACCATAAGGTCCTTAAGGTAAGTATAATAGGAATATGACGAGTCCTGTACAAATGTGTCCATTAGAAAAATGGTGCACAGAGTCAGCGAACTACGAACCGGATTGAGAATCTTGCAGCATTGCATAGTGGTGCTTGCCAAGGTACATGTAGGAACGGTAGGTTGAGTAGTGTTGGTTACCGGAGTGGTGGTGTTCACGGCGGGAGTAGTTGTGTTCACAGCGGGAGTAGTCGTGTTAACCGCAGGTACCGTGACATTCACAGTGGGGGCACAATCCGCCGAGAGCGCAAGATTAGTGGGGCATACTGTCTGGCCAGTTGTGATGAGAGTTCCATCGGTAGAGTTGTACTGGCAACTAATGCTGTCACGAATCATAAGTGGTTGTTGCTGTATGGTTCTGGAAGAAACCTCATGAGCGTCAGGATTAATTCATCATTGAAACGACGCACGGGCAAGTCAGAACTCCGCTATTGGCAGCATCTCTTCTCCCGACATTCACAGTGGTACTGCTGGGACATACGTAAGGGCAAGGCGTGGTCGTGTTGCTAGACACGGTAGTGTTGTTGGGTACGGTGGTATTGTTTGTGAGAGTGGTATTATTGGGTAAAGTGACGTTGGTCACAGGGAGAGTCGCCGTGAGATTGGCAAGAGGAGTACCAGAGCAAATGTTAGGGTAAGCCCTATCCGTGGCAACCGAAGGAATCCAACCACCAGCAAGCCCGGCAGAATAGCTGGACTCGGCAGCATTCTCGGTCTTCCAGGTGTTGTATATCCATCCGACACTATTGGCCTCGAACGCTATGGATGTTGTCAGCCATATGAAGAAGGTGAACCATTGCCACTCACTAGAGGTCTGTGCCTCGAAGAACGCCCTCATAAAGTTCTTATAATCCTGGCTGAACTTGGATCCGTCGCCGCTCATTGTGCTGCAATCGCCGTGCTTGACAGAGCTTGCGGCGCTGCCATCGTATGTGCTTCCTCCCATCGGTCCAAATTGGAGGTTTGCACAGTCGGTAGTAGAGGTTGTCCATTCTCCAACAACTGTCCATAGCTCCGATTCCGCGAGGGAAGTGTTCTGCTGACAGGCAGCCGCGATGTGCTGGTCATAGTTTCGAGAAGGACAGTCGGGACACCAGATACTATAGTAGTGCGTATCTGCAGGTTCTATCAGTACGAGGAGCATTATGATACTCTTGGAAAAAATAACTCACCAATCATGACACCATCGAATGAACCAGGTGGCTCGAAACCTTTCCAGGAGGAAAGGGACAAACCTGCGTCAGGAATAATCTGGACAATCGCACCCTGGCTCGCCGTAGCATACGGGTAGCGTGTGTTTCCATAGCTATCATAGCATCGATCAGAAGATGTGTGCGGAAGAATGAAACGAGGCCTCGCACCTGTCGAGATAATACTGACGCAACACATTCATGAAATCATCCCCAACCCAGCCAGCAGGGCTTGCTATGCTCTCAATGGCTACGACGACATCGGTTTGAGCAGAATACCACGCAGCCAAGGCCTTGATAATGTTCGAGCTACGATCCACGTTCTGCTTGTTCTTGTGCCAGTTGATGTTACCTTTCTGCCCGCTCCCATCGAAGCCGTTCTAAGAAACGCTAAACTCAGACCAAATTTCATTCGAGGTTCGAGGATCATGATTTACCTGAGAGCCCGGCAAGCCTTGTAGAGTGATAACCACTTTCACCCCAACATCTCGGGCCCACCCGACCGCCCTATTGGATCGCGCATCAAGATGGAGGTACATAAAAGGGAGCGAAAAGTAACGAACTGGTCAAGGTAAAAAAGCTGGCCCTGATGGTAGGGCTCTCCTTGAGACACGTCCCAAGCCCAGTATCCAATTGGAATCTTGATATGGTTCAAGCTGAAGACGGAGTTGAGTAAGCGCAAGGATCATCGTTTGCACAACGCGCTCACCCTGCATCTTTGATCTTCTGAAAATCATTCTTGGTGATGAAGGTGTTCCAATGATTGACCAAGGTCGCTTGTACCGCATCGCGGTTGCCGTACTGGCTAAGGGTATACTCATCCACGATATTCGAGTTGTCTTGTGATGTGAAGATAGAAGGGGTGATCCAAGGCTGAATAAACAAATCAGTAACTGACCGCATATGACATGAGAACGTATACCACTCACCTCCAACACGAGCCATCCAGCAAGGCTGACACCTCGAATCTTCGTTTCCCAATAGTGTACAGGCCAGTCCGGGGCCCTCTTGCTGAGAGCAGCGTGCTTAACGCGTCTATCAAAGGTATTGGAGCGACGGAGGGTAGCCGAAGAACCGGAAAAGTTTGTAAGGACTATTAGACCTGCAAGCAGGCCTGAAACGAACGTGCGCATCTTGACCGAAGATGTTTGAAACGGAATAAAGAGTGACGATGGTTACACGACTGTCTGGGAGAAACGTTAACGATTCGCGGGGAACCTGAAGAGGGCATATTCTTCCTGGCGTGCTATATACCAGGAAACGCGGACCCCGGACTCCTGATACACTGGCAGCATTGATTGCGGATGATCAGAGGTACGGGTTTCCAGGGGAGAAGTGGGTTTTGGGACGAGTTGCTTGTCCAAGTTCTGATATTGGGTTCAAGGGCCTGTCGTACCTCAGTAGCAATACTTTCTTCTTTTCCTCGACAAAATAGAATGCTCTTCTTCGGATAAGTCAGTATTTGCGAGAATTTCCAGAGCTAGTAGACACACCGGTGCTTGAACTACTCAGGAGCCCTACTACCTGCCCTGATCGACTGGTCAACTCCTGCTATGTAGCCCCAGAATCTGAGGATCGCACAGTGCTTGAACCGTCCACAACCCAAGGTCTGACAATATGAGTTGAGTAAAGGGCAGTGTCTTGGTAGAGGAGTTGAGATACTCCTGACGAGTTAAAGTGCGTGTCGGCCTCCTTCAAAAGGCCATGTTTGTCGTATTATTTTCTATTAAAATCTCGGCCGTGAGCACTTTAGAGCGCAGAAATCAACCGGCTGATCGGGCTCTGAATGTGAGACGAAACTTGCTGCAAAGACTGGTCAGTATAACGATGGACTTGGACACGATGTTACCGCACACACCGGTGTGAGCCTTTCCGAATCCGTTCAGGAGCCCGCATCTCCGTGTTCCACCGTATAAGCTGACCTGCAGTTTTTTGCTGTGTCCGCGAATTCCATTCAAAACTGGGATATGGGCTGAAATTGTGTTTTTGACTCTGAGTGACTCTGAGGTGATGATTTGTGGACGAAATTTTTAGACGCCCATGTTAGACCCAGGGCCCAAACGTTGACGCGTTAACGCCGACCTCCATCTCGCAAAGCGTCAGCCAGAGGACTGGTGTTGCGGTGCTCTCAACGCGGATCATTGAATTGGATTTTGGTGGAATATATCATTTGTGAAGAGGTACCAATAGGCTTTGGTACGTCGCGAGTTCATTGCTTTATACATATATCACTGCTAGTCTCCGGGCCAACAAGAACACAGTCATTTTCGTTGCTTGACCAAGACCTGTACAGCCCTTTTACAACACTGAATAGACCAATAAGCAGACTTCGAGCAAATTTAAGCTTCCGATCCCACTCGCCGGTCTCCTGATTGCTCACGGACTAGACATTGTATAGTGCTCTACGGTCGTCACGAATCCGTTTACCTGAACGGTATGATCTGGTTTCACTGACTCTATCCACTGCACTTGGCTGACCACCCAAAGAACCAAGTATGTCACCAACATAGTTCGAGGCTTCTATGCCCTGATAGAACCGACTGTCCCATCCATCGACGATTCCCTGCACAATCTTGACCCCTGCACGATAACTGTTCACCAGCGCCGGTTCAAATCCTCCTTGATCTGCAAACAAACCCTCGTAGGCGCTTTGACCTGGGAACGGTCGATCAAAGTCGGATCCTGTTCTCATGATAATAATGCGCGAAAAATCGACACGCTTGGAAACGGCACCTCGCAAAAGCGCCTCCAAGATGGCATTATCCTCCTGCTGCGTACTGCAATACGTCCCTGTATTATTGGTGAATAGTGCAGTGGTGTTTTCGAAGGCCTCTGCGAGTAAATTTCCTGCCCAGAAATTATCGGATGTGGCAGTATCGCAAAGGACAACCGAAGGGGGTTTAGCGCCAGGTATGAACGCGGGCGCGCTGGCGTATTGCGAACGATACAATTGCGCCGCGGCGGTATCATGTAGCATTGCCTGCTGGGCGAACTGATAGGCAAGTAAACGCAAGTTGTCGTTCAGCTCAAACACCTCGGTACCGTAAAGGAGAGACGGAAATTGGTCAGGTGCTCTAGAGCCTTGGGGTATATAGCCTGTACCAAATCCCGGAGGTATTTCTCTTCCGTCTATCTCGTACTGCAACGCAACTTGTACAGCGAAACGAGCTAGGGTGACGGAACCGGTTGTCCCCAACTTGGGACTCACCCCAGCAACGCCGGAGACTAGGAAGTAAGTCCTTGTGAGGTCAAAAATGGAGGAGTATACGAGGGCAGACATTGTGACTGCCGCATTTATTTCTGCCTCCCCGGCAACCAGCTCGCAAATAGACCCGTTTCTCGTACAGTGTGCATCAGGGAAGCTGGATGGGACCCCTGGTACTGTAATGTTGCGCGCCAAAAGATCAAACTCCGGTATGTTGTACCAAACGTTCGCTTCCTGGTCAAACTAAAAGTAACTAGTAACGTGTAGGTTCTATCAGCATATTAAATGGACCCACCATATTCAAAATGAATACCTTTGGTGTGATCCTACCACTTCCTGAACGGGTATCCGCATGCGAGTTTGCTCTTGCAGCAAGAAGGGCAGGCGCAATCACTGCAACTTGGGCGAGATTCCACCTCATCATGAGATGATGATGCTGAAACGTCTGACAGGGTATTTGGTGAGAGTTCTATCTCGCTTTATATACACTATACACAGCCCAACAGGCTGCTTCTGTTCTCAAAGTGCCTGCCTGCAGATGGTGCGACGTCAGGGTCGGATTAGGTACGATACATGAGAGCCACCGGACTTAAAATGGTACATACACATCCATAACTATGGTTTCACGTCAAACTAACGCTCTTCAAGTTAACTCCCCCGGTGTCAGCGATTCTAGGCTTAAACACCTGCAAATCGACCTCTTCTTCCCGAGACTCCACATCACGGCTAGTAGGAACGCTTGATTCGGGTGCCGATCGAAAGCCTCCCAACGCAATAGGAGTTTTGCGTCCGCGGATACTAGAGTGGTATTCACTGGAGCGTAATGTACTACTGTCCATCACGGAACGTCGCGCGTGGACGAGGCAAATGATGATCGTTGGGTACATTCCCTACAGAGGAGCATCAATCAGCTCATTGCCCAGCTCGACTGGACATGCCCTTACCACGATGCAACTGGTCTGATAGGAAAATACGCTAGTTGCAAACCGCAGATTTGGGTCGGCATTTAGTGCAGATTTGACCGAAGGAATAACCGTGATTACTTGAGCAAGCTGGCGGCAGTCAGGTTACACTATTATACTATAGAAGATGCGAATCTGACTTACGAAGAACAGAAAGTAGGCCAGGCCGCTTTCGAGCAATAGTACCACAATTCCTTCAGCTTTTGAGCGTTTCGAGAGGCGTGTATCACCAAGCCCATACTGTCTCGAGACCCTGAAATACGTCCTATGATGAACAAGGTATTAACGGGGTATACCAAAGCCCAGCTTGAGTCTCGCATACCTCGCTTTGATACCAATCAGGATGGTTGCAACTGCAGTGGTCGCTGCCGGAGCTGCATACGAGATAGCCTGTGTATTTCTGCAGAATGCTGGATCACGGAAAGCACCGAGAACTATGTTCCCGCCCAGACGAGCAACGCAGTAGGTTAACATCATCGATGACGCTGTCGTGTATGTACCCTTTGATCAGCGCTGGCCTCGAGAACCCGCAACGCAAGTCGACACTCACCGACTGAGATCAACAACAACAAGATGGGCAGGACCATGACTAGTTGCCAATTCCCCAAGGCCCAAAAGGCATATACTCTCCATACTATGACACCATCCCCAAGCAATGTCTTGCGACGGTAAATCCTCAGCATAACTTAGCACTACGCAACAACTGAGACGCACCAAGTAAGAATAGATGACATCTATAGCTGCGATTCTTGGAGTCACAAATCCGAGGGCATGGCCGTATTTTATATCGAGGTCGATGTCTGGGTCCTTGACCAACGTGATCCTTATCTCAGCGACGAGGATGACCAGATCGATGATCCACAACGTTAGGCACATTAAATACATAGTGACGACCACAGCCAATGTTACGATGGGGACCTTCTTGGGAGAGTGACCTCGTCGGCTTCAAGGACTATCAGTTAATATGGCGGAATGTCAGAGCGTAAAATATCTCACATCCCAAGTAGAATAGTGATTGTTTTAATGACCATCATTGCGTACACCGCTGAAATCAGTATCAGTGACTGGGAAAAGGCGCAGAGCCGATAGGACCTTACTAATGAGGACGGTCTCGACAGCCACACAAACTGTCGAGGTGACCAAGTCATTGCCAATGGCGACGAGAGTGGCTGGATTTGTGGACATATTTCGTTATAAAACGCCAAGCTCCAAAACTTTCCAAACTTCAATTACCTGACTCTTATACGCCGGGGTGTGCTAGTGTCTTTCTCCTAAATATAGCACCGATAAGGTTCTGTGCTAGTCGTACGTCCCAGAGAGATGGTTTCCCTGAGCTGTCAGTGATATCAAGATATTGATGTTGATGGCTAAGTTTCAAATTTCAAAGACGGGCTTACCATACAGAATATGCATCAGCAAATTTACATAATACTGGTGAATTTTCCGGATTTTTCCACTTTTTTGCACTAAACCGGACAGTTTGCAGGGCAAAAAAGCCGGCATGCCGAAACAGCCAACTTTTGTGCACTTTTTTCGTCCCAAATGGCCCCGACTTACCGGACTCGATGTCGCTCCCCTCTACGTTGCTAGAAAAGGGTTAGAAACTGTTATATTACCATAGTTATATTCAATTACTAAGAATTTGAGGGCTATTTCACCCTGAAAGAGCGGAAAGCTATGGTGAATGAGGTGAACAAGGTAGGTGACGATCATGGCACGCGAGGGCCCAGATTTACGCAGTATCGAGTCTCTACCCCATACAATGAGAGGAATGAATGAGCAAGAAAATTGCTACGAAAACCAGAAATCGTAAAAGCAAAGTGAAAGATGGCAGGCACTATGCTACGAAAACCAGAAAGCGTGAAGGTGAAAGAGTCAAGGTGTTGGCAAGAAGAATATTGTGAAGATGAATATGAATGGACATAGAGAGGTGAGCTTGGTATGGTGAGGATCTTGAGGGCCGACAAGTGGGAACTATGCTACGAAAACCAGAGCAGTAGCCCACCACTGCAGTAATTTGTAAATCACTTCGTTATCAACCTAAGTGGTATGATCAGTCATCAGCAAATGAATCTAGAGGATAGGAACATGCGTACCATGAAAGAACAGTCAGACCACTCCACGACCCTTCCTGATCTCCTACTTGCCAACACCTTCAAGAACGGATTTGGATTGAAACTTGAAATGAATAAATAGTTTCCATGTCAGGCTCCGACAGTACGGAACTCGAGCCTCTGAAGGATGGTTGTAGGCTACCATCAGGCTGGAAGCATGGAATGAGAGGTGAATAAGCAGTAAGGAAGGCGGGCTCACCTCCAAACTGGGTGTGGTTTGCAAAGGATTTCCGCTGATGAATGTGGAATTGGAGGCTGGCGATGGCGATGATATAATGAATGGAAGTGTGTATGAGCTGAATAGGTTGTGTCAGGGTGAGCTGATGACTGCGATATGAGAAGGTAAGAGCGTAAGGATGAGGGTCAAGAGAAAGGTGGTTTGCTGGCACTTTCCCACGCAAAGACGAGAATATATCGATGATTGAAATTCTGTTTATTTTACATGCTATTTAAGGGTGGAAAGGAAGTCATACAAATGGTGGCTAGCGTACTTATTAACATAGAATGAATCAAACTTGCTAAGAGCCTCTGAGAAGTGAAAGGTTTCCGGAAGTGGCTTGTTGCTGTACACTGGGAGTAAGTGTACAGGATGAACAATAGAGCCAAGAGGAATGATTTGGACTGGGCGTCTGCGATGGAGATTTGAGCCCTCGTACTCTGCATCAACTATCCATAGCCCTGTATCCTCGTCTTGGTCCTTCTGCGGTAGGAACCAGTTGACAACAGCAGCCTCATAACGCTCACCACCATATTGGCATGAGAAAAGGCATAGGATACGAGCAACAGCCATGCCACCCATTGATGATACACCTTCACTTTCATCGGGATCCATTGCAACCAGAACGGTATCATAGCGGGCTCAGCTCTTCTGCCATCGAGGGTTTGCACGAAACCTTTCCGTGTACATGCCACTGCCACCGCAATCGTCGGAAGGAGCATAGCAAACGAAAACGGCAGAGTGATAGATGGAAACACGGCCAGGTGTTGGGAGTCGATGGGGAACCGTGTCTGTGTCGTTGGGATGGGTCTGTTCATAAAGGTATTCGCGAAGCAGCCTCGGAAATGCAGGTTGATTAATCTCATTTGCTAACTTTTCTAGGTCATTTCCAGAATAACCAGGAGCTGAGACAATTGAACGTTAGTTTTGATAAGCTGAAGAGCTCATGAAGTACATACCTGGTCGTGCAGCAAGCCACACTGAGACATCACTCTTCGGCGCCTGAGAAGGCCCAAGGTCCTCAAACTCAAATTCCCGTATCTCTGGAGAGTCTTCTTCAGCATTGTCACCAAGAAGGTCAGAGAGCGTTCCATTCAGTAAAGCCTCTGTGAATGCGGTAGCGGTCCCATTGAGCATCCCCTTATGGGCAAACTTGCGCCGTAATGCACCCAGCTCCTTGACGTGTTGAATGACTTTGAGCATTTGTGGAAGGGGGTTATTGCGACTTGTGCGCCGCCAAGGCTGCTAAGGCTGCTTTACGGCCTTGATGTGCTTTGATTTGGTGATAGATGAGCAAAGTCCATTCAGTGCACCAAAACGGATGATTGCCAAAACCATATGAATGAGGGCATGTTGTCGAGGAAGATTGAAATCATCCCGAACGCCAGGAACTAGATAAACGGTTCGGTTCTCGTGAAAGCGTGTGAGCTGAGTTTCAAAGTTGGCGAGGTCAGATTCTGTGATGGCATTCTTTCGTGCAATATAGCACATTTCGAGGAATGCAGTGATGCATTGAATGACCTTGCGATCAACAAGCCCCACAAGTGCGGGAACGTACACCTAGGTACAATCAGCTTCAGAACAAGAGCCAGTATCAATAACTCTCACCCGCATCAAGGCTTTACTATTGTCGCCGGTCCACTGTGAGTAATCTCGTCCATCATAGAATCGGCGGATTGAGTTATATTCTGAACCAGCAGAGATGCTAGCAGAGACTTGATGTTAGCAATAATTGCGATGAAAAGTAAGAATGAACATACCGCCGATCTATTTCCTTGATGACTGCGCGGCCGCCAACCTTCCCATGTGTGACTAAGAGCAGCTTGCATGTGAAAGTAACGAGGTGGTCCTTGAAGACTCCCTTGATGAGTTGATGAAGCAGGTCAGGTGTGATAAGATCGTATATGCCGGCGTAGGGAAATGAAAATGTGAATGGCTGTGAGATAGTAAGTCAAGATCACGGCAAACGAATACAGAAACATACCACCACATCACCCCAAATCCCATATTGTTTCCAGAGTGTCTCAGCGTCATAGGCATCTGAGTATAGCAGATGAAGCTTGCGCGATCTCGGAATCGTGTTGGGATCACCATCAAGATTGGTGGATCTTGCTGTGCATCTGTCAAGGACCCAGTGAGTAACTCTGCTATCTTGTTCGAAAGTGCTTGAAGCGCCTGTTTCATGATCATCGTCATCATGGCGAT
Organism: Paramarasmius palmivorus; assembly: GCA_037176845.1. NCBI lineage: Eukaryota > Fungi > Basidiomycota > Agaricomycetes > Agaricales > Marasmiaceae > Paramarasmius > Paramarasmius palmivorus. The sequence continues at coordinate 114,639 of JAYKXP010000046.1, read as the reverse complement.
GATGTTGCGAGTTTGGGCAAGTCTCGACTATGGAGTCGTCTTCACCGTTCTCGTCGACAGCGCTAACGAAGCACTATCAGAAACAAACCAAGCCAAATGTTGAGACATACCTTGTGCACCATCCATAGACACCACCTGCGAGCACGACCTGCTCAGGATAATTGGCGATATATGGTCCTATTGCGAAGATTGCCCTGCGGTAATAGCCATCAGGACACATGACAGTTATTGGACTAGTCATGGCCTGTCGTAAAGGCTTGAGCGCAAGTTCGAGACATGTATGAAAGAGTTGGCGTGTAAATTGTTGGAACGCTGTTGATTCACGTTCATTGGCATTTGCTGTGTGAAGTATCAGTCATCATGTGTGAAACATAGTAGAATAGACTTACTGCGAGGGATCGGAAAGAATATAAACGGAAGCAAAGAATTTCCATGACCACGGCACGCAACGTTGGTAAGATTACCAGCAGACACATATCCAGGGTGGAATTCCTGGTGCCCCGTTGCAACAGAGACAGTGGTTTTGTCGCTTCCCATGATGATAGGTACGAGCATTGCCCCTCTTGTTGATTCTGATGTATCGGAGTCGTTCATGAGTTTATCCTAATCAAACGTCAGTAAATAAGTCAGATAGAAACATGAAAAGGCTCACCGCGGTCTCCCAGGCCCAAAACCCAGACATCAAGTTGGAAAAGACACGTTGCTTTGAAGAGTTGTACTGTTTGTATGGCGTATAGCTGAATTTGCTGTGAAAGGCCTTGGTGGAGAGTTGAGACGATAAAACATCGCGGAGATTTCGCAAGCAGACGGTATACGTGTCAGTCATCCACTTTGGTGGGTCGTCGGGTTTTGGGCTGCTATAGGATAATTGATATGTACGCCACAGTGTGTTGGTCTCCTGAATCTCGTCAATCTTCCCATAGAGGTCCTCAGCATTCGCGAAAGGCGCGTCATCTCCGTACTGGCGTAAATAAGCACATATGATATCCAGTGATTTATCGATGCTGGCTCGGGAGGCCTGGAGTTCAACAAAATGGAAATGGGCAAAATCAAATTCGACACGCGAAGAAAATGGTGCCCAGGCCTCGGGAGAGTCGATTGGTGGTGGTTCTGGTTCCTTGGGTGGTGGAGAGCCGTGCAGTAAGGTTACGCCTAGTTCGTCACAACGTTCCACTATGAATAGAGATAGTTAGCGCAAGGCTTGACGAGCATAGGGCCAAAAATACCTTTGAAATGAGGATGCCTTTCATATTGGTACTCGCGTTCCTCGTCGTTGGCGTTTTCATCACCAGGAGGCGGAGTAATTGGGCGATGCTGCGTGTTTTCGTGGCGAGTTCTGCCGCCGAGTGTTGTAAAGACTTGAGAGCACTGGGAGCATTGGAATGCAGCCATGCTTGAGGGTGTGTTGAGTATTTTGTGCAAGGCTAGAGGCTGTTTAAATCGTTGAGCTGTGAGAACATTGGTTGAAAGCAGAAGTGAGCCATCAAATACGTACGAGAACAAACAACTCCCTTCTGACCACAACCCACCTACTCATTCCACATTGTTTCTCTGGTTCTCCACCCACAAGAATGCCCCCAAGACGCCCAAAACAGTCCACCGATACCCATGAGGCCACTGTCCAGACCGCAACATCAGCTTCAACGACGATTCTTGAAGACGAAAATCTTCCAATTGGCCTGGTAGCTAAAACGACAGGAAGAAGGAGCACAAGGAAGAAGGCTGAAGATAACAAAGCTGTACCTATGCCGAAAGAAACCTCAGGTGCGTAATTTTGGTGACTAGAAGCCCAGCATTCATTGACAGATCATCAACACAGAACCATTAACTGATCCACAACCTCACGCAGCTGCGACACCACCGTCCAATACTCGCCCACCTCTTCCTCAAACACGTCGAAACGTCAATTCTGTTGCTCCTGCTCGACCTGCGCCGCATCATACAACAGCACAAGTAAAGGCCGAAAACGCTGCGCGTCAAGCAATGGAGGAAGAACAAGGGAAGATCCTTCAGAACAAGTTAGATAGGATCAAGGAGTTGGAGGCGGAAGTTCAGAAGATGAATATCATGCAAAAAGCCAGCATTCTCGAGGTCGACAAGGCCAGACCAGCAAAGCCGAAATCGTCGTTGCGTTTGGGTGCAACAAACGGTGACGAGGCGGATACTGAGTACATCGATGTGCGAGAAGTGGAAGAAGGGTCGGAAAAATCAGATGAAGGGGCGGATTACGAAGCTAAACAGCCCGTCAGTTACTCACCATTACTTCTCTCTTTCCCCATACGCTATTGACCACAAGTTCCCACAGGCTGCCAAAAAGTCGAAACGTAACACGGCTGGGAAGAAAGGTCAAGGTAAAGGTCGAAAGTAAGTATTCATACTCCTCTATAGCTTCCCGTAGGCTACTCCCTTCTGACTGGTTTCTTTGCAGAACCAAGAATAGCACCCCATCTGACTCTGACGATGCTATCGTCAATGGAAAGCCAACGTCACCAAACGATACACCAGAGAACATCAATGGTGGGATCCAGGACAGCGACGTTCGGGATGCAATGCCCAAGGAGAGTAAGAAGAAAAAGGCTGTGAAAGCCAACATGGTGAGTTCCCATTCTATTCTCATTCTGTGAGCTTGCTGACTCAGATGCCCTAGGTTATCTCATTGAATAGTGAACCCGAGGATGATCACAAGGCCCCAGATGCCCTTTCTAAGAAGAAGAAAGTCGTCGTTCCCAAGGTCGATAACCCAGCTCCTCCTCCAACCGTCTCCCGAAGTTCTTCCATCGAACCCAGCTCAGGTCGAACTGCCATTCCATCCGAATCAGCCTCACGAGCACAATCCGAAAACGAGCGTGACGAAAAGTCAAAGAAGAAGTTACGAATTCGCAATGTAATGAGAATTCGTGCTTTGTTGGGCATTTTCAGGTCTTCCCACGGCCTCTATTTGTGTCCCCCGATATTTCCGATGTTTCGGCCGATATCTGCTAGTCTACTCAGGGCCAGCAACTCGGAATGTAGGCTACTACTGTTCTGACTTACATGTATATTGAGCACAATAATTTTTATGTTGAACTATGTAGCTATTGAAACAATAAAATAGGCAAGCAAATTAGTGAGTGGACATCATACATTGATTAGTAACCTTTGGCGCATTTGCGCGGAAATGCGCCAGACATTATTAATGTATTTAAAAATAGGACACCTCAAACAAGTGCTCCTCCACAGGTTTGAACAGTGGACCTAAGGGATGTCATTGTTAATGCAAGCAGCAATTTAACCACTTTACCACAATGGAATTAGTATTTAACTGCCAACCATTAAACATACTACTACCATTTGAATAATGTATGTATTGAAATCCTTCCAATTTATTATACAGATTTAATTGAATTCGTGCTGGCCCACACCCTTGGTGTGGGCTTGATATTACAAGTACACTGAAAAGGACCTTCTGGAATGGCTGCGCGGCGACAGGTGGAGGAACCATGTTGTTCCTACAACACGGCATGTGATGCTCACTATGGCAAAGCCCATGTCTATATCAAAGAACCAAGCCCTGATGACCATGCTCCAAGATGTCATGAACTTGACATGTCCCGATCATCCTCACACTGTTCGTATGGACGGGGATGCCATCTTCCATGTTGTACGTCCATCCTTTTCTGTCTCGTGCTTGTACTCACCAACCGCAGGGATATGACCGTCTCAAGGAGATGCAGTCTAATATTGGCAGCGAGGCGTGGGGACTTGTTTACGCACTATTCCAGAAGCCGGAGTATGTCGAGAACGCTAACGCTGCTCTAGAATACGCACGATTCTCCTTGCGCCGAGATGGCCCGCTCCTGTACAAGACGCCAACGGCTACACCGCAGCTACCTTCAAACAGTCCAAATTACAAGGTTCGTGGTTTATTAGTGCTCAGGTTTTTTCCATCAACTCGTTTTCATAGTACCCCGACGGAATTTTCGAGTCTGACATTGTTGTCCAAATGATGCGGAAGCTCCTCACAATGTACAAAACCTCCCACAAGACAGACCATCCGACTGGAGGACTTGCACTGGTCATGACTGCGGTGAGTGCGCTCTGGCTATCCCAAACATGCCCTTGTCAATGACACGTCATATTCAGTTGGATAGGGCCTTCCTTGCATGTGAAAGGAAAGGCGGTGTCATGCCGACAGGCCCAGAATCCAAAAGCGATCAGTTCGGCCAAGCACAGTATGGAGCGCTCATCGACGAGTACATGTGCACAATCCAACGGCTAAGCAACAACCACTGGCAGCATCTCCTCACACTTTATGGCCATCCTACTCCAGAAGCACAACCACAACCCGACACTATTCAGCTGGTGAACCATAGCCGCAGTGACCTTTTCATTCCATTCAAGGATTAGCATGTTCACGTCAGGAGCGGAGATAGTGTACAATGTTTTGTTTTCTTGTGTTACGTGGGACCCTGCTGTATGTATTGTATATCTTGTGTCATTCGACTTCTTTTGCACGGACCCTCGATATCATGTACAATATTTTGCCTAGAATAGATGACTTTGAAGTACCATACTGGTCGAAGTACAGAACTTGCCGGCTTTTGGACTTTTTCGGCTTTTTGAACTTTTGTACGAATCGAACAAAGTTAGCATAAATATTGGTGGCAACCCAACTTTTAGCCAAAATGACATAGCTGGGGACTTGCCGCTTTTGGCCTTTTTGGGGGGTAAATCAGCCCGAAAAACCCGAAAAAGTCGAGATAAAGGGACTAAAAAGTTTTGTCCGTTTTCCTGATGCTGGCCCTCGAGGCAGTAACCTCTGGCCTTGAAAGCCAGCTTTGTGAACTTAGACGGCTGAAGCGAGCAACATTAGCGACATGCGACGCAGGATGAATCAAACCTTCACCTATGACGTTCGATAGATGGCTCGCGAGAACGCCACAGACGACCGTGTTCATCCCGTGTCCTGGGACTTCTCATCAGATGCTGTTTGGACTATACCAAAGTTAGGAAGAGCTACTTATCAGCCCATGGCGGATCACAGACATCATAGTGATATTCAGTAGGCTGAGAGTTCAACGTTCACTGGGACATCTGTTAGATATGATGGAACTACTCAACTCGGGATGTTACACTCACGGACAAGAAAAAGGTGCGGAGTGGCATTTAGAAATGACCTCGGCCCCGCGCCTTCAAGTTTCATCAACGTCCGTGGCACTTTGCAGTGTGCGTTACTGATGGATAATCATCATCGGACTGTCTAGTTGCAAAGCTTCCGTGGACCAACAGAACGTACTATGGCCGTTTTTAGGTAGTCGGTGAGAATAAGTTTCTTGCCCAGGAAGGCCAATGTGCGCATTCAAAGTGGGCAGGTACCAGTCAAACAGGCGCTTGCATCGAGACCCACGTTTATATCGCGGATTGATGATGGTGTCCCGATCCACTGCTAGCCTTTTGCGAGTCAGATTTGTGCAGTGGGGAGAAGTCACGAGAACTCACACAAAGGGATATTTGCCGTGAATTGCGGGTTTGGAGTTTTGCATCGAAGGTTGGCTGTAAGCTCACTGTGGAAGAAACCGATTCATTTGTTTGTCAAGGGGTCTTTCTCTACCATCAGTCTTCGCGAACGAAAATCTCCACGACGTTGTGATATAGGACGAGAAAACACCATGGTATCGGCCTTCGTTATATATATGATTTGGCTGCCGTACAAGTATGAATGCCACATCCACTCTTCGCGATTCTGCATTCACTGTCCAGGGATCTCCTCGAGCGTAGTTCCATGTATCTAATGATAATGAACTTCAAGTTCGATTGAGAACAAGAAACGTGCACCTAAATATCAATGTCTACCGAGGATTAAGGCATAATTCCACTTCGCTCACGCAAACCTCCGCAGTTGAGACGGCTCAGGATCCTAGTTTGAGGATTGATATGAAAGGAAGGAGTCGGCTCGAGGCCCAGAAGAACTATGCTCTACTCGTGCTGAATTGGTGGTTCGGTCGTACATGGATTCGGCAGAATAAAGAGCTTCGGCTTGAACTGAACAGTAAGAATACAATGTCAATAAACACATTGAAAGTACAAGGAAAACTTCTTCAAATCATCTTTTTTCGTCTTTCTGGTCTTTGCACTACAATCCGTTCATCGCTTCCCGAGGAGAGCCCTGTTGCAAGTTAATTGGGGTAGACTGCTCGACCAAATGGCAAAAATGACACTGAGGATGTAGTGCGCTTCCCTGAGTGTATTGGCATCAATGAAGAGTCCACGGGGTGCGACCATGGCAATGGAAGGTTAGCAAGAAAGGGAAGGGAGCGACGAATTGACAAGAGAGATGAGAGCGAAGGAAGAAGCGCCGGCGGCGAACACGCTTCCACTTTGACCACCACCGTGACCTCGTTCCTCAGCCATCCAATGCTCTTGCAAGAACTATATTCCAACATGCACACTCCTTTCCAATATGACGATTAGTAAGTACATGCTCCTCAGACTACATCTCTGATAGCATGCTCAATACTACATCTCAGCGCAAGACTACGCGGAGTCTTGTCTCTAATCTCAATATTCTGATCTTCTCTTTCGCTGGCTAAATTACCGAGAAAAGGCGCTTTTACAATGGTCCAACATATTTCCCGCTTTCGGATTCTTTACGTCGCCTAGGCCTTGCCTTTCGAGGTGATGCAAGAAAACTCGTAAGTCTCGTTTTCTTTCCAAGGATTTGAAATCTAATCCAATTTCCAGGTCCATTATACGCTGACTTCACATACCAACGACTCACCCACAACATCCAGTTGGAATTGCATTGGAATATCAATGGAAGTCCCGAGTTCTTCAAATCAAGACTCGCAGCTACTTCGTCCGGATTGTGGCCATCACGCAACTAACCTTCATGGTGACTACCTTATGAGAAGGAATTAGTACTCTACAATACCAGCTAACGGAACGCACCCACGACTCTCGGGTACATAGTCTACTTATACCGATATGACCTATACCTCATTGCAACTTGAGCTCGCCGTGTGAAGTAAAAGGATGTATGTATTCATCCAAACACCATAGAATGTGTATAATACACCAACATTGTTTCCCCGTTCGATGAATACGGCTCTAAGCATGCTAGCTACACAAATTCACCATATTTATCATCTCCACACTGGCTTCTTCGCCTCTTGACGAGAACGTGAATTTGGCTGGCCAGCCTTCCCATCTGCTTGATCATGATCCTTAGTGCGCTTACTAGGCTCTATCGCCCCGCGAACCTGCTTAGTGGTTCGCTTGACGGAGACTGCTGGAGCCGGTCTCTTTCCGGAAGTACTGGATTGAATAGGCTGCGGCGATTTCGTCGCAGATGTCGGACTCGAAATCAAATGGTGCCCTGGGAACTCAATGTTAGGATAACAGCCTCAAGATATGTAGAATAAACTTGCCTGTGGTTTTCAGATTGCGTTCGCTTGCTTCTACCCCCGTCGAGACTGGTCGTGCATCATGTTGCCCATTCACCCGTTTTTCAGGGCCTTGAGATTTGCCAGAAGGGTTAATAGTCGATTTGAGAGTGTCATCTCGGGATTGTTGCTGCTTGGGATCGGTTCGAGTGGACTGGACAGGCTTTACAACCATTCTTGGCTTCTTAGCATCAGAAGAATGTTCACCTATTTGTTCAATAATCCAGTTAGTACCAAGCCGAAGGTGCGAGTATTGGTCTGAACGTACCTTGGGGTTGGTCGCCACCTGGAGAGCTCGATTCGTCGAGATCTTCGAATCGATGTTGGTCCCTTAGGATTTCGAGAATAGGAAAGCCAAGTGAAAGAGCAAAGTCCGTCGTGATGTGGTCAAAGCCTTTGGAGATGTGCAGTTTCTGAATGGCATCGTAGTGACTCGGGAACCATCCATAGTCACGGGAAACTATTGTAGAAGCAAAATATGGCAGCCCTAAATATGCTCGTACACGCTCAGGCACCATTTCTCGCCCAAGGGAATCAAAGGACCAGAAATACTTCCCGCCCTCCAACCAAAATCTCCAGATAGCGTCGTCGTCAGACGGACGAGGACTAGGTCGTATGAAGAGATAGACATTATATGGGATATTGCGTTCCTGGTGCGGTGAAGTGCGTTCGAAGTGAAGAAGAAAGCTCCCAAGTACACCTAGGCCAAGTCAACAGACAGGTCAAACATGAAAACACTAAAACTCACCAAAATCCTCCCAATCATCTTCATGAATCCCGAGTCGGCTGAACACACTGTGTGCCTGAGCGCGCCATGATTCCAACAGAATGGCTCGTTCTTCCGGAGGACACACCCCATACCATAGCTCTACCCCTTGAAGGTCTTGGATCTCGGTCGACGTGACAGTGAACCTACACCTCTGGTCAGTCTGCGACATTCAACACTCCGCTTTTGCATACATACCGCACCGAGCCGTCATCCATGACAACCTGACTCTCTCTCATTTCATCAGGAATTCCACCTATCGCTCGAGAAAATTCATAATGCAATCTTTCCCTGGCACCTGGCAATCTAGCGATGATATCTCGCGAGCGACGATTGTATATCGCACCGGGGAGAGATGACAGCGTGGGTATGACTTGTTCGTTGGCCAGGGGTTGGAAGAAGAACGGGGAAGCATAACGAATTCCTGTGAGGATAGTCCGAGCGTGGAATGTTCTTGTGAGATATTCAAGGACGGTGTCGTCGTCGTTATATCCCTGGATGGGGAGGTGGGTGGAATATGTGTTGGGCATTATGTTCTTGCCGGTGCCCATCATGATCAAGGACCTGAGGGACGGTAGCTCGAGGTATGGTCCCTTCTGCAGTGCGCCGGTTCTTGGGTCAACCCATAGTTCACCTATGAGCTGTAGTACTTGTTAATGCAGATTGTGATAATGGACGTAAGAAGACGTGCAAGGTTCCCCACTGAGAGTTCCCTCTGCATTCTGCCGAACTGTAGAACCGCAATGAGACGCTATTTGGCATAAATTTCGATTAGGGACGTACTTGATGGGAAAAGTACGAATACAAGACCGGCGAGAACCGATTCCCGTCGAGGACAATACGACCAAGTGGAATGAGTGCTGTCGAAATGATGAGTGAAGAACAAACATGGATTCAGAGAAGATACCATACCATGGTAGAATATTAACGCCGGTAAACCTTGTTCGTTATCGTTGTAACCAAAGATTTGTGCGACATTAGCGTTCCTGACGATGCTTGGTAAACTTGACGTTCGGGCGAGGGCATTTGACATACTTGATGTGCGCGAACTGGTCAAAATCTTTCTTGAATGCCTATCGGAGCGTGGGGTCAATAACATGAGAGCTGGAGTATGGGTGAGACCGACCTTGAGAGCATCGGGCCCATCGTATGTAACACATAGAAACTTGTCTTCCCTGTCCTCACCCTGAAGCCGAGCAATTCCGATGTTGCGACGAGCGTCGACGTTTCGCCAAAGCCGATACTGTTTCTTTCCTTCCTCGTCGTAGTAGATAGCACTTCTCCTGACTGAGGTTGTGCATACGTTCTCCTCAATACGCATGTCGCCTGGTTTGACAAGACTGTACTGGGCCATAATCGAGGGGATCAGCTCGTAGTCTCGAGCGGTGACAGGACGGAATGAACTCACATCGTCCCATAACGTCCGCTTTTCTTCTTTCCTCTGGGTAGTCACAACACTCTTAAGGATATTGCAGTTGTTGTATACGCAGTCGGCATTTGTAAAGTCACCATCGTTGATAGTTATTGCCGAGCTGTTGTTGAAGGACATAGTAGAAGTGGGGGTTATGGAAAGGCGGCGTGTGGACAAAGTGAAGCCTTGAGTCATGATATATCAGGTAGGACGAGGAGTGCTGCGGTCGACAGCATTTTGTGTGGGATGACGGAAATTTGCTTATAGTTACTAGGCAGGAAAGCAGTGCGAATCAAGCTTATGGCTTGACCATGCACTGGGAAGAAAGATGCGATGCTTGAGCGGCTAAGTGAGCGCGTCCCGTTATCCAATGTCCAACGGTAAAGAAGAAAAAAAAGATGGCCGGAGTGAGAGCTGTCGGATCACGTCGAATAACGTCCGATCCCGTCCAATCCGGTCTGCGGACATCACTCGACCGAGTAGGACAATTTTTGTCCAGTGAAAACAGTCATAGAGCTGTCGACCGTCGGCACGAATGCAGTAACCCATTAAATAGTTGCGTAGTCCTGTTTCACCTTGAAAAAGGCACCCCCCAACCTATAATGCCCATTACATTCCCCCTTCCCCCTTTGCAGATCCAAACCCGAAAGACGAGCCTACGGTTAACGAACCTCGACTTGGAGATGTGTGAGCGTGGTTCTGGTCAATCTCGCAGGTAACAGTTTGCGTGCTGTCGGGATTGTAAGGTTGCTAGTTGACCGATGAGACAAGGGCAGCCGGACATAATTCAGCCCTAAACTGAACAGGCTGAGGTTGGGTTCATGAGGCCTGGTCTTCTTGAGGATCAGTTAGTAGAAGGACCAGGGAAATTTGAATGGACTTTGATGTCGGTGAACTTGGAAGAGTGCGAGAAAGATATTGCATACCTTGCATTGACCGTAGCATTGTTCGTAGTTGTTGAACAAGAACAAGATGGGGGCGGCACTGATTTGGCAAGCTCCTCTCCCTCGATGTTCCTGACTTGTCATCGGTCACAGGTCTAAGCGAAAACCCGATACAAATAGTATCCAAGGCTTTCCCAGAAGCCGTTTTCGTTTCACAATACCTACTACACTACTAAATGCTACGACACGGTTCAGCCTGCGGTTATGTAGCAAGAATGGAGCGGGATATATGACTCGGATGTATTGAAGTGCAATGTGATGGGTATTACCGTAATGGGTAATTGGGTGCGAATACGAATGTGAATGTTTTCGCTGCAGTCAAGAGTCTCGGCTTTCCTCATCGTTATTTTCCTCTGAGCTGGTGGATCCCGAGTCATCCGAATCATCTCCTGCAAATGCTGACCCCAAATCTCCTGGAACTTCTGTTCCTGGCCAGTACTTGGCCATACAAACGTGAACTTCGTTTCTAAAATCCGGGGCATACGAGACCGGATTTCGTCGATTTCCTATCTCGTGCTGTCCAGGTCTATCCTCCTCCTTCAACTTCGAAATCTGGTCGTACAACGTCCGCAAACGCTTCTGCCATTTCTCCGAGACGCCATCATCCTTCAACATCTCCAAGCCCTCCAAGCCCTGATACTGTACTACATCGAACCACAGCTTCTGTTTCCATTCCTCCTCAAAATCCGGTCCAACTATCTGCATGGCGCCATTCCATAGCCGTCTCCAGCGTGCACAATGTAAGACGTGACGCAGAGAGATTTGATCGCAGGGAAGTGGGTCTTCCTCTCTGTTACGACTAGCAACATATGGACCAGTCATCAGAACCTCCATCCCGGGGTATCCGCCGTCGCATATCCAGTCGGGGATGCAATACTTGATATAATCAAGTCGAACATCCAGGTCAAAAGCGCGGTAGATTCCTACTCGGTTCTAGGAAGGACTGCATCGTGGATGCAAAGAGTTCGCCATAAATGATGACCTGGTACGCAACACTATCCGCCTCTGTCCAAATTGTGTTGGGTGCCGAGACACCGCCTTCCCAAAAGTTGGGTGTCTGGTACCATTGTTTTCCGGCTATTTTGTCTATTTTGTCGGAGAAGGGGTTAATGAGGTCGAAGTTGGCGAGATGGAGACGTCTGATGTCTTCTAGCGTTAACCCTGCTTTATCGATACAGAGCTCAAGAAGCCCGTCGATGCCACCCTGTAATGCTCCCCGAAGAACTAGAGTATTTGAAGGAGATTGAAGCGCCCAGTCGGAGACCTGACGTGCGGTGGCGATAATGAGAAGACGAGGGACGAAAAATGTAGGTGATGAAGCCGCTGCTAGTCGGAGAATGGTGTTTGGAGCAGTGGTTGAAAAGGCTTGATATAGCGTTCTACATGTCGAAGAAGCTTCGGTGAAGTCTTCAATGTTTCGAATATAGAAAGGCAAAGAGGATAGGATGTCGAAAGGGAGGTCGATGAGCAACATGGTGGTTGAACCTGGTCAAAAAACAGGTGCCAGCTGAAGTAGATTTATATCGTGCCTCAAGATGCGCCCAAAATGGCTGTGCTAAACGATGAATATTACGAGTCAGAGACCAGCCGAAAGCCGAGAACCTGATGTTCTGTGAGTCGCATGGTGAACTGGAAGCTTCAAGCGCAAATCGCTGCCAGTGCCCGAATGCGGATGCTGTAATCGTGGGAATCGAAAACACACGCCCATGACGCTCAGCGCTTGTGCAAATTTCAGAGTTGTTCTGTCACCACAACCTCGTCATGACCCAACAATTTACTCAGGGTGTCTGCTATGCTGCTCTTTCAGAAATTTAGAGAGATGACGATCAGGTATCGCGTCTAGGAGAAACGCGGCCAAGCTAGGGTGAAATAGCTGTGCTCCAAGAGGGCAGTTGACTATTCTGTAGGTTATCGTAACGGGAGCATGGATAGAGCTGGATAGAGTTGCATTTCAAGACTAGATTATCATTGATGGTATCACTCGACGGGTATCCAGGAGATTCTATGAGCCTCGTTGTCGTCCGACCAGTCTATCTTCCCTGGTACTTTGGCAGTTTCTTGCCAACATCGACAGGATAGCGACACGCAGAGAGGCAGAAGATTTCCTCTCTCACAGAAGATGGTACATCTTTCGGCTACTATACGCACGCCGATCAAAAGGCTAAATCCAGTCTTATTAGGACCGCTTTCCGCCCAAGGTATCGAAGGATCAGCCTGAGGTGCGTTCCATGCCCATGCCCCATTTCTGAACAGGGATGGATGATATCTATGTGTATTCCAGCATACCGATGTGCCCAAAGCGACCGAAGAAGAAACAAAGGCTAAGGAACTAGAGAAGATGAGAGCTGTGTATCGCAGCCTGACGGAATACCTACATGAAGAGTCAGCTGAACAACGATGGAGGAAGCTGCAGAGGCAGGAGGAGGAGCTAAAGGCGCAGGAGTTCCCAACACCTATACCAGAGGAGACACCAACGCTAGCACAGTCCTGGGAAAAGTTGCTGAAATCGGTGACGAGCTATGACGAAGATCTCTTCAAAGGCCAGAAGGAAGATATTGACACATTACTGGTTTTCGTATGTCACATTTTTCTTTGTTATATCATGATGGTGGGTTCTAACGTTGAGTAGGCCGGTCTCTTCTCAGCCGTTGTCACCGCATTTCTCATCGAATCGTACCAATGGCTCCGCGAAGATCCCGCCGACACCACCGTTATCCTCCTCGCTCAGATATCGCAGTACCTTAACGCTTCACAGCCCACCACCTCGGTCTACACACCATTCGCACCAGAGGCCTCATCCATCCGTATCAATTGTCTTTGGTTCCTAAGTGTCATCCTTAGCCTCACATCCGCCTTGTTTGGCCTCCTATGCAAGCAATGGGTACGAGAACATGAGCGCGACACGCCGACGTGTACACCGGGAGAGGCGCTCGCATTGCGACAACTGCGACGAGATAGCTTTGATAAGTGGGAAGTACCGTCTTTTTTATCGGCACTTCCTATTCTTCTCGAAGTCGCGTTACTGTTCTTCTTTGCCGGTATTTTGGATCTTCTGTGGACTCTACATCCTATACCCTTCAGCATATGCCTCGCAGCAGTTGTCTTGAGCACTGGGCTATATTTCTTCACTACCTTTCTCCCCACGATAATGGTGCCACGAGATCAAACTTCTTTCATCGGAGAACATAAGTTTGGGCAGTTGGCATACCAATTTATCTGCCCATATAAATCCCCGCAGGCATGGGCTGTTTACAAGCTCTCTACCAAGTGCCTCGGGTCTCTAAGCAGGCTGCCGCTGGTCAACGAGTTCGTCAAGAATCATTTTCGTGGGTTATGGGATCATACCAAGGCCCCGGCGTCTAGCTGGTCTTCATTCGATCTCAAAGTGGTCAGACAGTTCAACCAAGAGTTCGAGTTATCTTCATCTTGGCATGCAATTTGCCCAAAGGTGTACGAGCTGCAGGCTCTACAGTGGGCGGTCACCATGTTTCGAGATAGTCCGTCGATGTTGCCTCATCTAGAGAACATCTTGGAAACTCTTCCCCCTTCTGTGGCAGTTTCTGCTGTCCTAGGTCAGTGGAGTGTTCCGATGTGGAAAGAGGTGTCACGGCGAGATATTGGGCTCTGCCTTAGAGATCCATTCGCCTTCGGATCCAAGGTTGAACCTATCATGAAGGATCCTGCTCTTCACCATTCCGAGGGAATCGAGCTATTATTTTTGCAGCAACACTTGGTACAACAAGGCAGTCGACGGAAACCTGGGACCATTTTCCCCAGAAAACGTAATGCGAACCGCTGGTCTCCACTTCATTGTCCCATTTCCTGTGTTCAGCAGATTATGGTCATTCCCCCGACCCGACAGTCCGGAAACAGAACTTGGAAATGCTGCAGCATCTTGAGGATTGTTGGCGACCGTGCCCAGGGTACGACGAGGAACGACACGACAAGGAACGAATGGCGTTTGTGGCGGCTCTCGCCAGGCATATTAAACATGCGAAACACACGGAATTGTTGACTAGCAAACGGGGGCAGGCTTTCATTCAGTTTATTCATAACGAAATCATTGTTCGTCGTCTGTATCGCAAACATTTCTTTTGGGATGTTCGATATCCCTGGCAGCAAGCAATTATAAAGGTGCAACGCGTAGGAAAATTACCTCCTGGTTACTTTGCACCCATTCCTGGGCATAATGAAGACCCCCCTGCCTCGCCTCAGTTACCTCTGGCAGAACCCATTCGGTACTCTGTCGACACCGATCGAAGCACTCAAGGTCATATCACGGTATTGTTCGAACAACCCTCAAGATGATGACACTACATCGACAATTCACCTTCACCTTATTGGTTGCGATCTATCTGGAATTATTAGGTAGCCATCAAGCCTGTGCTCGAATCCTTCACCTATCCGTACTTCAGTCTCGACATTCGTATTGATGAACACAAATTTCAGGTCAATTCAAAATGTAGACTACGATATCCCAAGGAACGTTACACCGTAATCGACAGAGTGGAAAGTCCCAGAAGCGAGCCTAAACTATTGTCCGTGAACCAACTGTCTTTTCGAAACTCCGCAACTTAGAGGTTGAGGTTGACGGGAGTGCAGCCAACGGTGATGAGTCCGTTCTAAAAGACCCATGAGAAACCAGCACGATGTTGGAAATTAGTGTATACTTACGAAGTTGTTGTTCGTGCAGCAAACGGGTTGAGCATTGCAAGAGTTGCCTCCGATGCCAATGACGGAGATGGGAGTGCAGGTGATACCACTGTTGTGGTTGAGTCATCAGAAAGAGCTTGGCGCAACGCAAGATGGTCAAAAACTTACACGAGGACATTGAGGTCCTGGAGGACGACACCCAAAAGTCCAAGAAGAGCAGCGGCAGAGGGATCAGACGCCTGCAAAGTGAGTGATGATCAGCAAAAATGTTTCAAGGATGCATGAAAGACGCTGACCTTTTGCACGTTGTTACAGCCTTAAAACAAAAATCAGTAAACTCCAGTGCACCACAAAAGGAGGTCCTACATTGAATGGGGCCGGTGTTGCACTGGCTAGCGGGGATGCCACCGGGGGTGGGACTGGCGGCCGCAAGGACTGCAAGAGACAAGGGGAGGACGGCTTTGTACATTGTGAAGAGAAGAGAAGACTGAGGCTGTAGCTGAACTGGGTGTTCGACTGAAGAACCAATGCAGATTCTACCTCAGCTTTTATACCTGTTCTGTGTGTCCCCGGAGAACAAACAATTACGGCCGTGTTCCGTTTTTGGCTTCATGAAGAGGAGGCAATGTGGCTGCCATGAACGAATTCCACTCTGGTATGCTCATTTACGTCAATGACCGAGAAGAACGTGTTAAGTCTGAATGACAGGAAAAATGAGGCGTTTCCGTGGCTAAAATGATAGATGTGACGAGAAAGAAAAAGAAGCCGTTGCAGACCTTGACGGTTTTTTGTCTGGAACTGGATCGAGACCCAGTCTACGAGAGGTTGAAGTGCACTGTGCTGTGATGCCTTCGCGATGAGAGGAAACATGTACCACGCTTTATGCTCGAGAACGAATCTTCAGAGGTACAACCACGCGGATTTTCTTTCTGGCGTGTACCGTCCCAAAAATGGCAATCACTTACATCAAGGAACACTGGTTCGAAAGAGAAAACCGGTCATGATATGGGTAGCGATGGGAAAACCTTGAGCTTACCACCAAAAGGCTGTAAGAACGGGGGCATAGATCGAAACGTTCAACAACATCTCACATCACGGCGATCCGCGTAGCATAAGGACTCTTCCCAGCGCTCTTCGTAAAGACAATTCAACTCCTGTGAAAGGCATACAACCCGCAATCTTTTCTTTGACCTACATCAGCCGGGATCCACTTGGTGCCTTGCGGTATGACTTTTGACGTGGGCGATACTCGTAGGAATACATTCGTTGTTCGGAAAAGCACTTCATTTTCTGAGAAAGGCATTCCGATTTCAGTTTTACCTAGTATTGTACGATGAAACCGGAAAACAGACACACCTGTTGTCGGCGGCGGTCGATCTGTGTCCTATTCGCTACCACAGTTGCAACCGCGACACGTTCAGGACAGGTGGTGCCACCTGCAAGAGTCGCGACGAGCGTCATCTCCTCGTCATCCTAGGTGTGCATGGACATCGTGGGTCGAGAATCTAACGTTGTATCAGGTTGTATCCGTCACTTTCTGTCACCGCTAACCTACAAAATCACCACAAAAGGCATGAAAAATAGGATGACGAATCTCGCGTTGACTGCTATTACCACACGCCACGTTAGAATCGTAAAAAAACAGACAGAGAAATTGCGCAGGGTTCGGGGAACTTACTGGCATGCTATTGGTTGGTCCCGCATTGTAATAACTTGGTATGGACAGGGTTGTCTGAACCAATAGGTGTCGAGTGGCGGAACATCAAGTAAGTGATACCTTGATTTGCTGTTGATCCTTGCAATTCAAAGATTCGTGTTCAATTAAACGGAAAGATGCAGATGGAGATGAAACCTCACTGCGTGGCCGCTTGTCATTAGCTCTTCCATTTTTTCAAGCTCATTTGACACCCCCGTTCCCCAGCAATTAATATTCGACGTCGTGTTTTGACGCCGTATAGCCATTTAGTGTATGAACCCTATCCGACTCTTGATTCGCCAACGGTGACGGTGACATCTTCCAAGCATTTTAGCCCGCTATTCCAAATTCCAATACGAAACCATTGATCTATACCGGGAAAAGAGTTAAAAAAAACGTACAGAGAAACTCCAAACGGCAGGGTTGCTTACCTGTCAGTGTCTGTGGCTTGATTGGATCAAGAAAACGTCGAGAGTTTTTAGGCGCAGATGCGGGGCCGACTTCTGATTTTCTGAATCGACCATGCGATGTCGTTCTACTTTATTGTTGAACGCTGGTTTTTCGAGACATAGTATGACGATTCCTTGGCAATTGCGGCCCTTCAATGACAATTACCAATTCTAGGCGTCGGAGAATGCAAGGAACACCCTGGTGTTCGTGGTGACAGTGGGAGTTTAAAGCTTAAAGAGCAAGAGCCGTGGTAAAAACGCCGCTACTTAGCGCGGGCGTTTTTCTAGAGTTTTCATGAGCGTCAAAGTTGTGAAGTTCACTATTCGCCTCAGCGACCCAAAACACATCCCAGAGATTCAAGATATCCAGAGGAGGGTCACTTGATTGTCATTGAACAAATTTACAAGAGAGAGATTGGTACTAGTGCTGAACTCGATCATTGATTGGGGTAGTCTCAAGTGCTACCTCCGCCTCCACTGCTTTCATTTTGCGTTGACAGTGACTCATAAATTCAATGCCAGATGTCAGAACCCTGAATAGGAGCCTCAATTGCATATGGGTTCTCACTAGCTTGGCTAAAATAACAGGTACGTATAACCTCCTAGCTCCTAGACGCGATGTAAGATGTGACCGTGTAAGTAAACGATTACGACCAACGACACAGGCAACCTTCGAGTATTGTGTGCTCACTAGAAGGGATAGAGCCTGATTTTGTCACTATCGATGTCGATACGGCTGCAAGAACCCCCTGTGAGCGGAGAGACGACGGGTGGAGCAATAAAAACGTTACATACACGGGAGACATCCCTTTTGCAGCATTCGTATCCGTAGGCTTCCTCACAAATAACACGACAAGCCCCCCGCAATCTATCCGCTCAACAAGCTTACCCACACCCACGATGTCCAGCACAACTCGGAGAAAGTTAGCGACCTTCTACGCGTTTGTGTCTTCTTCGCATCTTGCTCCCTCACATTCGTCCGTTCAGTCCAGATAGACTTCTTCATCGTCCTCGGTGGTGGGCAAGCATTGACATCGGATGCGTAAAGAGGGCCGCGGCAAATCAAAGATACGGAGACAAACTTCCTCGGAGGAGAAACCGTTTTCTTGTACACGATTGAGGAGTGACGGCGACTTGTTTGACCTTTAGCAGGCATTGACATGGTGTTTTCATCGGTCCGATGCTTGGGTGCTACGAAGGAGCGGCGAGCGATCTCGAGTGGGCGATCTGACCGTGTTCCGAGTTATATTTGACCGTCCCTGGACCTGAGCTGAAGCGAGGAGAAGAGCCAACCAGGCCCGGCATAGCTTCGACTTCTAAGACTGTCGTAACCGGAGAAGGCGGAACGAATTCAAAGGACCCGCCTATTGGTGCAAGCTTTGGGTCGATAGGTAGTTCGGCGAGTTGCTCAGGAGGAATGAAGAAAGGAATGTTGTTACGGTCGAAGGTCGGGGTAGTTGGATCATAGACTGTAGGAATTGGTGAAGGTGGTAGAGAAGCTGAACTGAGATTTGGTGAATGAGAACTGATGAGAGATGTAGTTGAGAGGTAAGATGGGCGATATGCTAGTGAGTTCTAGTGAATGGATGAGCATTGGAAGCTTCAATATAATGGAAACTGAACTGACTTTCATCTTCTTCTTCTCCTGCAAAAGTAGAACGACCGTTTAGGGCGTTCTTTTTCTGGAACCACCTCTTTCTTCTCAATTTCGGATCCTTTGTGCCTCATTCTCGGGTCTTCATCGACTTTGGCAGAACGATAGACACTGTGGATAGCGTAGCAAATGACTAATAGGAAGGTACCAGCAACGAAGAATAGAGCAAAACAAGCCCAGAAACTCTTCAGAGATGCAGGTCGTTCATGGGTAGAGTGTACGCCTGTGAGTGTAGGAGGCATGAGAATAGACTGAAAGCGATCCACCAACTGCGTTTGGCAGTGGTGGTCGAGAGGAAGGTTGTTTATGCCATGTGATTTCTGATCACATTTTTGCCAGACTCGCTGCAAAATCAGTACTAGATACAGGGATAGATATCTTCTCATTCATAAAGTCCATGGTATAATCATAAATAAGGCATCTTGAGATCGTTAGATAATTCGAGGGAGTCCGAATTCTCCTTCTAAGTGGGACATCATAGAATCAATGTCGATACTGCCCACCCAATCGCCAGAACAGAGAACTCCAGTAAACTGCTTGGTGTGGTAGCCAAAGCACCCGAAGAACCTGGGACAGGTAAGAACTTATCGGAAGCCTCTCTTTGTTCCTCGGCCGTTTTCTGTGAAAGATGGCTCCATCAATAAGGAAAAACACGTCCGCAAGCAAAAGGAACGCACTTTGAAAGCAACCAATCCGACTATGACACCCAGCGCAAAGAAGATGAATGCTTGGATGAGCCAGATGACTCCCCAAACTGTTTATAGGTCAGGTCATTCTGATACCATGACACGACGCGTATGGAAGCGTACCTTGCGATGGGAAACACCCACAGATCTTCGCAAATGCCGATGCGTCCGAGGTATTGATCTTTCGTGGCTATTGTATCATCTACATAACGAATAAGTGAGCATGAATGAACAGCATGAGAAAAGAAGGCCAACGGACCAATCACGTCCCACAGAACATACATGCAGGACATGACACCGATGAACAAGACCTAAGCCGAATAAGATGAGGTTGATACGGAAAGACAAGGAACGTGCTCACCAGGTATCTCAGAGCGATTCCACCGGCAACGAACCAAAATAGAATTATCAATCCAGTCATTCCAAGAATAAGAACCCATGTTCTGGGAATATTGGTGTAAGTAAAGCGGGAGATGGAAGCTAGGTACTTGAACGTACAGCCAATCCTTCCTTGCCCACCATAAAGTGAACAAAAAGAATACAGCTAGAACCAGACTGGCGACTTTGCTTGCATTGGTATCGAATCCACACGCAATCAAGCATGCACCGATGAATGAGGAACCTAGGTATCCAGCTGGCAATGTAATCCAAGAGATTCCGCCTGACATTTTCGTGACACCTCCCTCGTCCGCTATATGGAGTATAAGACATGTGGCACGGAGAGAAAAGGAACCACCGTACGATCCAGCTCGATGGAATGGATTTTGGCGCATGTCAAGACTCCGGCAAAGGCATGGCTCATCTGAAGCAGTTGATGAATATGGATGGAAGGAGAATAGATTTGGCCATTACTTCATGAAATCCAACGGTCAAGAGCCTATAGTTCGTGCGTCAGGCCTTATCAACATCTTCGTTGAGGGAATTTGTACGCACTTGAACGGATAAACTGCAACCAATTTGAACCAACATCTTATCAACCAGCTTCCTTCTGTACAGTTCTTCACTCACTGATCCAACTGAGTACTGGAATATGCCTATACATCATTAGCCACTGTAAACCGAGCAAAAACCCTCGAAAACTCACCATAAAATCGCAATAGCTAAAATATAACAGCCAGCAACAATCAGAGTCGTCCGTTGAGTCGCATTCGGAGTGACTCGCTCCTCAAAATCGCGAGCGACGAGCTGGGTGTGATCAACAAATGGCATGAGATGGTTGAGGAGAGAAGGAGAGCAAGGGAGAAGCTGCGGAGTTTGCTTTTCTCCAAACTCTTACGACCAGGCCAAGAGTACATGGCTGCCTTTTTTGGAAGTTTTTCCCGGAGGATAATGCCGGTTGATGCTGCGGCAGTGCCAAGGCTGTGCTGCTGACCTCTCTTCTTCCCGACCGTGACTGAGGCGTGTATGGGTTGCGGGTCGTTCTCTCTTTCAGCTGGTGGCTTCTTGGGACTCGAATAGCATGAATTCAGTATTGTATTGCCGACTCGAGCATGACGGGATCCATAGGAATGTGGCTTGTGGAGCGAGAATTACTGCGGGTGCCATTTTGTACTCTACACAGCCGGGAGATTCTACCAAGCAACGCTTGAGCGTCGACGTTTCAAGCAGGGTCTCTAAATATTCACGCGGCGCGCACCAATCAGAATTTCAAATTTGCCCGAGATTTGCATTCTGTGTCAAATTTCCGTAGACCGGGTACGAATCCTTTCCTTTTACGGCTCCCTATATCATTCCCTTATCAGTTTGGTATCTGGGCCATTCGCCTTCAATACGATCCATAAAATATATTACTGATAATACGGCCAATTGTATCCTAGGATTACATATACAGTATCCACCTTCGTGCCCATGTAACCCAATTACTTGAACCACGAATGCGACAAGGTCATCAGGACCACTGACATTGGTTGATGTCGTCGCCTCGCGCGCGTGTTGAACTTGAAGCTTGAAGTCGTCTTTTTGCCTTGAGGTAGTAATTCCAAAAAGAGTACCAGACTACGCGAGATCACAGAACTTGGAGACCACAGAGCTTGAAAGGCAGGTTGGCTTGCGAGGCTTGAGCATTTGAACTTGGTGCTTCTGCGCTTGCAGTCTTGATATTTTGAAAAGCATGCTTGCAGGTCTTGAAGGCTTTCAGCGTGGAGCAATGGCGCACTCGATGAAGTCTCATGGCTCTTGAAGCGCCTTCAGGGTCTTTTGAAGATGTCCTGGGCAAGATTGAGGAGATCCTGTGCAGCGGCGGGACACTCAAGGTGGGAGAAGAGGACAAAAGTGAAGAAAAAATTGCGAAGTTCAAAGTTCAACCTGACTAAGCTGATCATGCCCTTCCCAAGATAGTCCGATCCCTTCCGAATGACTCAGAACTTCCTCATTTAGCATCGGCATTTCGGAAATCCAGGGATTTCGTACATTTTGGGTCATTTGACCGAATTTCCAACGGTTTTTGGACAACGCTTGCTTTCCACATTTGACGCGGAGTGCCATTCCTGTTTTTGACGCAAGGGCTCAACTAAGGGCTGGCCGTGTATGTTTGGGTGGTTAGCGTTGACGCGTTGACGCTTCGAGCTCCCGGCCTGTCGACCGACTAGTCGCACAAAGATCTGTGGCTCCCAGACGGCTCCAGACCCCACCTGTGAATGCCAGACGTGTGTCCATGTAGAGGGAATGATAGCGTGCGCTCCGTCTTATCAATTATAACTCGTTCTGACAAGCACGCTTGTTAGAAAACACCCTATAGTATGTAGTTCGCACGAACGACTACAAAGTAATGCTATGCCCAATTTTACATCAAGCAGGCCTGTTGACAAACCGTCACCGTCGGCCGATTTCAACCCCGCGAGAGGCCGTTGCAAGTCACTGGCTTTGACAAAGCAATTACATGGGCTCGGAATTGCTCCAGTACCTCCCTTAGCACTAGTGAAGAAGCAGCTGGATCCGTCGGTACTGAGCTAAACAGCCACATTGACTCTCTCGTCACGTCCAAAATCTTTGTCAAGACTCAAGAGAACACGAGTTAGTCATTTTACTCCTTATACTCGTTCAACCCGGCCATAGTCTAACTAGTCTATCACAAAAAGATGTTGTATCATCATAGAACAAATCCCACCGAACTCAGTAATCCAGGTGACCTTCCATTTCAACTCAAAACATAGCGCTGGTCCATTGATTTTGTCCATCGATTTTAGCTTCCTTTGGGTAGAGGCACATCCTACGCGTCGGGTTACTAGGCACACCTTTCTCCGCTTCGGCCTCCATAGTTGATGCGCATCAAGATCGAGGGGGATTATGTATTGAACTGCGAGACAGGATCTGCTTTGCCGTCCATCCCGGACATTGCGGTGCAGCATGAGACTGCATTTGAGCCTTTTGTGGTTTGATCACCAGCATACGCAGGCATGATTTCATCGCGGTTAAACAAGTCTTGGATGGCGACCAGTGTGTTGACGCACATGCAAAAGCTGTTGTATCACAGAATGGTCTTACTAGCGTCGTTTTCAAGAATTTCTGTGACGCAAAGGTGTACATAACAATGTATACTTGGGCGCAATTCCAAGCATTTGCACTTTGAATGGGTTTGGTATTTCCTGTTAGCGGAGCGTGCTCCTGATCCCTGGTCAAGGATGTGAGGAAAAGGAATACACTAATAATCTCAGTGCGTCGGTTTCGCTAGTTTCGCGATCTTCGTCGAGGGAACTTCTACACTTCGAAGAGCAGTCGTTCAGACGTCATGCAAGGCGGTCGCATCGCAGTGCTCGGTGCAACCAAAGGCTTCTATCCTTTCTGGAGAAATATACAGCTTTTGAATGAAGTTGGAGTATCATAGGCAGAAACTGCCTCCCGCGTATGCCTTCATTTCCATTTTCCAATTCATCGGCTTCCCACCACAAACGTTTCATAGCTCCACAGCGCCTGAAAGGCATTCAGTTTCGTGAGTACACAAGGCGCTAGAGGTCAACGCTTGACTCGCCCTCTTCTGGCCTTATGGTTCATGGACCACCTCTCTTTCGAGGTATAAAAGATGGGATGAAAGGCAGTAAATTCCTCATACAACAACCCTGTGTTTGCAGATTCATTTTTACAACTCTCGACCAACAATGCAATTCAGCAACTTCTTCTTCGCCACCGTCGTCGCAGCCGTCAGCGCCAGCCCTGCCTACGCTGCCCTCATGCCCCGACAGAACAGTCCAACTTGTGGTACGACCGGCGACGCGACGTGAGTTCCTAGTTTGGTATTGCAACCATCAACTGAATGATACATTTTAGCCTTGTCGACTGCCAGGATCTAGTCAACAGCCAATGGGCTAACCTCAATTACGATCGTACTTGCACTTGGGGAGCAGGCAACACAGCATACAACCCTATTTGCCACCCCGGAAACTGTATGTATTTAGTCTACACTGTATAAGCGTTCTTGTCGACTGATACAGGCATTCAGGTTGTGTATACGTCACCGTCGACACCTTGTCCCAGGACGACGTCCAGAACGCTGCAAGAACCATTGTTAGTGGATGTGCTTCTGAGAGCACTGATACCGTCAACGGTGTGATCAACGTGAATGCTGACGCTAGGGTCTGCATTGGAAATGGTGACGCTTGCTCCGATTGCTTGTAAGTATTTATTAGATCGTTCTCGGTGGCAGGGATCTTATTTTCATGACAGCGAGGACTAAAGTCCTGAAATGAACCAGAGAACTACAGCGCCACACTTTTTGTATAATATATAAAGGTCTATATTGAAAGAATTGAAATGTTCCGAACGTGTACTTAGCCGGGCCTGGCGTAAGATAATTTAGAAAACACCTATATATGCCTCCTAAAAGTGCACAAGCATCACAAAGTTGTACTACTCAGTGAGATCAAACTCGGTGGACCAGAAGGCCGTACTGGCACCCTACATTGTCCGTTAGCCTCAGAACACCCCCTAAAGTTAGCATTCATGATTACGCACTGACAGGCTGTCCCACTTCTTCTCGACAATCATCAATGTCTTCTTCCAAGGTGTCTTCCAGAGAGGCCCAGCGAGAAGTTCGTCAGTCAGCTCGATTTGCGCTTGGTAAGCGCT
The DNA here is from genome assembly GCA_037176845.1 of Paramarasmius palmivorus. Taxonomy (NCBI): domain Eukaryota; kingdom Fungi; phylum Basidiomycota; class Agaricomycetes; order Agaricales; family Marasmiaceae; genus Paramarasmius; species Paramarasmius palmivorus. Next base: position 89,898 of record JAYKXP010000046.1, on the reverse strand, counting down.
TGTGACTATATTATGGTCCTCAATATTGGTATTTGGTTTAAAGTCGGTGAGAATGGGCCGGGAGTTTGCGCCTGAGCCAAGTTGGGACTCTTTGCCTAACTGGCCGTGGATGAAATATACATCAATACTGGTGGTGCCGGCTTTGAAGTATTGTCCAGGGTTGAAGGTAAGATTCAAAGGCTGTGAGAGAAGGTCAATAGTCACTCGAAGACGTGTACAATCTTCATACCGCACTGAGGCTGACGGTGCTTCCCTCGGCAGGAGAGATAATACCTCTTGCAGCGAAGGCGGTAGTGGCACCGAGGAGCAGAGCGGATACGGAGAGCTTCATGGGAAAGACACGCAGATGTTCGACCTGGAGTCTTTGCTTGCGAAATGGGGTTTTTATAGCTGTATGCTACAACGAATTGCTCCCCGATGAATATCAGTTTGATCAGGGGGACAGCACAAGGAACAGACGTTTCATCGTCGCTCTTTTACGGTCAGGAAGACCTGTGTGTAACTTTGAACGGGTCGTAGCCGCATGGACAGTTGGTTTCTGAATGTGTGCGGAACCGTGATCTTCTTCGTCTTGATGGTATCATAGTTCCTGCATCAAAAAAGAGCTGCCATCGCCAGAGCCATACAGTCCCGGTAATGAGGCCAGAACCCTCGGTCTTTCTTTGAAAGTGATGGTTGTCCTTTCCGAAGATTGTCACTATTAGAATAGCAGGGCCGAGAGCCTGATATGGCAAGGATCGTGAGTCGTCTGGAGTCTGTATTTACACCGCCATGATGTACAGTGCCTGTATTGAACCTGAAGCTGATGAAGGCATCTGGGCACCAATTCGAGTAGGGATGTTGTTCGAGGGCGAGAAGCAATCAGTCTATAATGACCGAGTGCCCAAACCCTCTCTCAAGTTCCCTCGTTGGCTACAGCTACCGTTAGTTATTAGCTGTATTGCTATCCAATTGTTATCCCAGATGGCAGTGACGAGATTCGAGGAGAATGGTGTTGGAGAAGAAGGTGTTTAGCGTGAGAACTACGTGCACACTGCAGCACCGCCTGGGTCCACCCTAAATACCCGACTTTCGCCTTGACTTCCATCTGTTATTGACGCGATCCAGGACTACTCTAGTATGTGTGCAAATACCTTCTTGTAATACTTGTTTACAACATGCTGACCATATGGCCCAGGTTTCTGCGGCATTTCCTAAAATCCTGGACGCCAAAGTCGCGGCGATTCCATGTTTTCGAACGGGGTTTTGATTTTGCTATGGCTAGCCTTCGTGCATCTCGCGGGGATATATCTGTTCACTAGCGGATTCCTACTTACGCGACTTGCGCTCACGGAGACAAGCTCTGGCGGCACCCTTCCACACACTCACAGCCGGGCAGTCTTGCTCATTATCGACTCTCTTCGTTTTGACTTTGTCACCCCAGATCCACCTTTACCAGTTTCACCATATCACCACAATGTACTTACTCTACCAGCACAATTGACCGAAAAATACCCAAAGAACTCGTTTCTTTTCAACTCATACGCAGACCCCCCAACAACAACACTTCAACGTATCAAAGGCATCACAACTGGTTCGCTTCCAACGTTTGTAGACATGGGGAACAATTTTGGAGGGTCATCAATAGAAGAAGACTCAATTCTGAAGCAGCTTAATAAAGCAGGGAAGACAGTACGTTTATTTAACGCCCTTCATTCAATGCCACAACTAAATTGATCAGTGCGCGTTCATGGGCGACGATACGTGGATGTCTGTGTTTCCAGATGCATTTCACCCAAATATGACGTTCCCTTACGACTCCTTCAACGTAGAAGATCTTCACACCGTCGACAATGGTGTGATTACGCATCTTTTTCCACTCCTAGAAGATCAATCCAAGCCCTTTGACTTTCTGGTCGGGCACTTCCTTGGTGTAGATCATGTTGGACATCGCGTTGGCCCAGATCATCCTGTCATGAAAGCCAAGCTCGAGCAGATGAACGACGTACTTACTCGCGTCGTCGACTCCCTTGACGACGACACCCTATTAGTGGTGCTTGGTGACCATGGAATGGACTCTTCAGGCGATCACGGAGGGGACGACATTCTCGAGACGTCAAGTGCATTGTGGATATACAGCAAATCCCGACCATTGAGATCGGCGTCTGCTGTACCATCAGGATTGGTACAATACACAACATTCCCGGACACAGTTGTACCACACAGACGCGTCCAACAGATTGATCTTCTCCCTACATTATCACTCCTTTTGGGCTTGCCGATTCCATTCAATAATCTTGGGTCTGTCATCCCAGAGCTATTTGGGAGCGATCTGCCGCGCGCTTTATCGCTCAACTCCGCTCAGATACATGCTTATCTACAAGCATATCGTGATAGCTCTTCCGGTGGAGAGCTTGACGATGCTTGGGAGAACCTTCGTGCTGCTTGGGAAGCTATACCTTCCTTGACACAGAAAGCCTCCGAAACCGATCTCATTTATCATTCCAACTATGCACGTGTAGCGCTCTCCGCATGCCGTGCTATGTGGGCCCAGTTCAATCCCACTATGATGGGCTTAGGGTTGATGCTGTTGATCTTTGGCATGTTCGCCTCTTGGGCGATGTACAGCCGTCTCTCAAACGCAGATTTCCGGTGGGAGGCATGGGCAGGTAACAAGCTTTACCAATGTCTTCGTGGTACGGCAGGTGGTGCTGTGATAGGTTGCCTTGGCTATCTAGCTCTGGAGAGCACTCTACAGCCCATAGGGATTGATGCGTTGGACTGCGTGCTTTTCGCTGCGCCATTTACGTCGTGTGTGATGGTGTTCTTCTCATCTCCGCCCGATCCCCCCTTTTCATTAATGGAACTCCCATGGACACTCATTCTCCACACCATCTCGTTCTTTTCCAATTCATTCACGTTTTGGGAGGATCGCATCGCTCCGTATCTTCTCCTTACCTCTGCATTGGTTCCTGCAATTCTGACAGGAGTCAGAGCGCCGACCACTCGTCTTAGGAAGAGGATATTGGGCTTTGCTGTGCTATTTGCTCTGAGTGTCAGAGCCATGAGCTACTACACCGTTTGCAGAGAGGAGCAACAACCCTATTGCCATGTAACGTTCTACTCGTCGTTGACTGTTCCAGCCGCTCCACTCCATGTTCTCAGCGCAGTGATACCCGTAATGCTAGGTCTGGTGTATGCCATCGATCAGCTTTTCTTGGGTACCTCAAAGTCTAATGGAGGTCTTGCCAAGATCTGGCTGAGTGGCATCTTAATGCCTACGTTACTCATGGGCAGTCTTGGTTGGACCTTGGAGTGGGCAGATACGACTGGTGTTTTAGGGGAATCAGCGAGCACGGCTGCTTTACTCCGGATGGTCAGGACGTGGCTGGCACGGGCTGGATTCGGTTTGGTGCTTGTCGTGGGCGGAATTCTTTGGTGGAATGTGCCATTGTGTATCCAGATACAACAGGAGCAAGCGGAGGAACAATCGAGTAGGGAAAAGAAGACTCAAGTCAAAATTCTCGGTTTCGCCAATGCTTTCGGAGCGCCCTACTTGCTGTTCTACACCGTGTTCTTTGCGGTTGTATACATCTCTTCTCAACTCACTGCGCAATTGGTGCTTGGCCTCTCGATATTTGCACTACTGTGCTACCTCGAAATCGCCGACAGGCATCCGAGACGTGAAAGAAGTTGACAAGGCTTTCGAGAGCGGCAAGTTGACGAATGTCATTGGCGGAAATGGCAACGATAACGAAGGGGCTTCAGACAAACCCCGATCAAGCATCGGAGTTAACCCGACCACTCGTAACTTTCACAGACGTGGTGACGCTATCTCTCCTTGGGGTACATACATTCTATGCGACGGGTCATCAGTCGACAATATCGAGTATCCAGTGGAAATCCGCATTCGTCCTGACACCGAGTGTTTCGTACCCCTTCTCACCAATGACGGTGTTACTCAACTCCTTTGGAGGACTGTTCCTCGTAGGCGTAGGTGCCCCTCTTCTGGGATTGTGGAATAGGGAACCGAAAGCAGTACCTGTTTGGAATCCGAGAACAAGGAGTGGCGCAGCGACGACTGAGGAACAGAACGATTATACCCTTGAAACACCCATCCTCCATGAAGCGGTAGTATCTGCATTGGGCGTAATGATTTACTTCTCTGCACTTTTGCTGGGAACAGCTGTAAGCGCCGCGGTGCTTAGAAGACATCTGATGGTGTGGAAGGTATTCGCTCCGAGATTCATGGCTGCGGCTCTCGGTCTCATCGTTGTCGACGCGGGTGCGATTATCGGGGTATCACTTGGGGTCGAGAGAGTTGCGAAGAGAGTCGGTCAGGTGTTCAGAGGCGTTGTGAAGGGATAAAATCTGAATAGAAGAGACTAGGGTGTAAGTTACGTTCAACTACGTGAAAAATCGATTGCTGACACGTTATGTACGGGCTAAAGATTGAGATATGCTACATAGCTAATTTATTTGAAAGCTTATGGTCATGGGAGATGAGGACTTTATGAGACCAAGACACTATCTTGGTGTCTTGGGGATTCGTGGTAAAAGAGGTCAAAGCTGCGAAGAGCCGCGATCCAGGATTTGTGTTCTCCAGACTCTTGGTATTGTTCAGATTCTGAAAAGAAATTGCCTTGGCGACGCGTTATTACATAGCGGACCCGAAGTTAAAACGCCAGGGTCTGTTGGTCTCATGAAGGCTTCACCGAGATTTGGCGTTAGACACGCACAGTATACGACATTAATTTTTATGATTTCCAGCTATCCTGAACAGCACAAGTTCCATGTGTTATACAAACAAAAAAGACCTAGGTACAGGCATCGGGAACACTGTCAAGTCGCGTCTCGGTTACTAGTAGGCGTGACCGCGCCGCGCTGACACGTGCGCCTGTTAACCGCAATCGATCCATGAAATTTGAAAATTTGCGTTTCTCATTCTCACCACCATGTCGGACTCGCTCGAAGTCGCACTTCGTACCACGACTCTCAACCAACCAAGGGCCCGTTTGCATGGCCTGCCCCCCGACGAGATAGAAAGACTTCAAGCCAGACTACCAAACCTTGCTGAAGTTAGGAAGGAAGCAAAGTTGGGTAAGCAAATTTTATCAGGAAGTTGCTACTATCATGCTAACCGCCATCTGTCTTTTGTGCTATGTGAATTCTCAAAATGTAAACGCAATGCCCCTGGACTCACAACTCAAAAGCCCTTGACCTGTTGAAACAACCACCGCCAACCGACGTCCAAGGTATGGATCCAACTGGGGAAAGTTTGGGGATTTTGCATCCAGCGATTGCGTACCATTTCATGTTGCCCAAGCTGTACGCTTTTGCATACTTTTGTCATGAGGAAGACGGTACGTGATGGGCTAGTCCTTGCTTCTTTGTTTCCTCACTGGCTTCGGTTCGTCTAGTTCCTGAAGATCTGCTGCTCCTCTGCCTGTGGTCGCTTCAACAGAAGATTATTGCAATACAAGAAGGTCCAGATAGACAGCTTCGGAAGATTATAGCCACTCCACAGGGAAAAGTTCTTCCAGGTGCGAAAACCTTTATGGTACGTTTCATATTGGGACATCATTCACGTTCCCCGCAACTTATCCAATCTTCGATAGGAAGGTCAAACCCGAAGCAAGATAGTAACCTACCTCTTGTCCGTTCACTGGTTGCTTTTAGGGATCTCAGCACTGAAGCTCCTCCCTCTCGCTAGGTCACCGAAAATCAACCGCCCCGAGGAGGCCATCCCCCATCTTGAAGCATGCATGAAGCTGGATGAAAAGGCAAAACCACTGCCTAAATGATGTGTTTTTGCGGAACCCGTCAGTTCAAGACTTAGCCCCTATTTCATCCAATGACGATTTCGCTAGGACGAGCTATGTGCTGTACGGCGCGGCACTAGCGCGAACAGGGACTCGAGACACTGAAGCGAAACCAATATTGGAGAGAGTCGTCAAAGATATCGATCAAGTGACGGAAGGCGCCAAGTTGATTTTCATCGAAGCAAAACTATACCTTGCACGAGTGCTTCGTCGAATGGGTGAGGTGGAGGAAGCAACGAAACAGTATGCTGTTCTCCATTTGTCTGGGCTATCGATAAGTAATAGACTCCACCCAGTGAATCTTACCTTCTAAATTGGTTCAAAAAGAATCCTAGACTGATTCCGGAAGTCACTCTCGACAGTGGTTCGAGACAGAAGATGACAATGACACAGTTTTTCAAGGGCTTGGTGGCATGAACTGGTTGCAGAAGCGTAAGCCAACGTTCAAAACGCTGGACCGGGCATCAAGAGGCTGTTATAACTGTGGCGTGAGGGAAAGTCCTTCATTGAAGTTGTTGAGGTGTGCCAAGTGTCAATACACTTATTATTGGTGCGTTTAATCTCTTCTGTGGTCGTCAGTGCCAAGAAATGACTACTGTGGATACGTAGCTCGAGGAAATGTCAAGTTGAGAATCATCCATTCCACAAGTACGAAGCCATCATTACCATGTTCTTTGCCGTGTTCTAACAACGATACTCTTTCCAGGACTGGTTGCGCGTGAGTCGTTGCAATCGCATTTCTTGCAAGCGCTCGGACTCACGGTCATCTTCCACAGGGAACGTGCAGCAGAACTCAAACGTGCCGCAGCACTCAAGGATACCGCACCAGAAGACAGCAAATGTATCGAGGACTGGGGCCGCTACAAGAACTCTGGTTTCGACGACGTGGCCACCTACCATGCTCTGGGACTCAAATATGATATTAACAGGGGCAAGACACACATCATTATCAAGCGCATGATATACATGCCCGATGGGGGCAAGGACGTCTTGGATCGTTTCAGGATTGTGGAAGCAGGCGTGTTCAGGATTCCTGATGTTGTCAAAGAGATTGATCTTCTGATGAACTACAAACCTGGTGAAAGCAGAGAGGTGCTGGACGAGCTGATCGATGAGTTCAATCACGGACCGGGCACTAATGGGAGAGCGTTCCCATTCTTTACGCTCTTTATCTCAGACGATAAGAGGATAGGGAACTATCTATGCATAGGTGCGTCTTGCTCTCTGGTCCCCAACCCCGTGCCGCCTGATTAATTGGGCTAACAGGAGGTGTAATGCCTAAGAAGATGCGAGACTTGAAATACGATCCTAACTGGCGCAGCATCATGAATCGCAAGAAATTCACTGTGGGACCATTACGTTTACGGACTGGGGCCCCGGATGCCGAACACGACTATACACCTGTGTCCCAGAGAAGACGAAAGCAAATTCCGGATCGGATTTGGAGCAAGACACCGAGGATAAAGGCAAGAGCAAGAAGGGAGCTCAGGACTCGACGATAGCATCTGCACCTGCCGCTGCATTACCAGGACTTCGGGGGATGTTCAACAAGAAATGAAGGCCAAGGCCAAGGCCTCTTGCGTGCTTAGCATCATTTGCTATATTATATCGTTCATTTATGCTATACAAACTATGCCGGATCTAGTGGGATGAAGGAGTTGCTGGGGAAAGAACGCGTGTAATGTGTAGGTGCTCTCTGGCCAGACCAATAGTCGTTCGCTGATGTGCCGTTTTCCTGTAGAAGACCAATATTGTTCTAAACAGTTCTATCTATCTTGATGACTGCTACAAATCTCAGTTTGGCAGTGCGAGGCGTCATAGGTGGACAGTTATCTTCTTGGTATGTCTTGGTACTCATTTTCAAGAGGTCAAAGCTGCGAGGAGCCATGCTCCGGGGTTTAACAGACCTTGGCGTCTTTCATAGAGGAACCCTTTTTTTCCTTGGGAAACAAACACAATATCCCTACGCGACGCATATTGTTCCTTTATTGCACCTTTCTCCTTTGAACAAACCCTGTTTCCTTGCGCCTCTCTGGACCCTATATGGTTACTTCTGCCAAGGCTTACGGCTGTCAAAAGTTTCCTCCCATCTGGTAACTTTAGTCTCTTCGGATCGGCATCCTCACCTCGATGCCAAGAAATAAACACTCCGCCCGTCGCGATGCGAGTTTCATTCTCGTAACGATTAATGATGAATGTTGTCCTCATGTCTATCTCCACAGCATTACCGAGGGGGTACAAAAGCAGAACATGCATTAACCACTGTCTTCAGGAATCAGCCCAGTGCCGTCCCTCACCAACTCCCCCCTGCAGTGCAGAAACTGTTATCCGTTTACTTCAATTAGTACCTGCCCGGTAGCAGTCTTTCCTTTCCCTTAGCCCCCTTTCCCGGTTTTAGTGCTTGGATTGCTCATTGCCATCTGTTGCTGGCATACTTAGAATGGCCTCTACAATCGTTTTCAACTCTCTTTCTCGTGCTGCTCGCAGCAGTGGAAGTGGCCATGTGCGGAGACGGTGTATGTTCGACCTTCATCTCGTCGTCCTACATGTTACTTGACTTATTTCCCTTAGCGTTTCACCAGAGCCACGCTGCTCAGGCTATCTTGATGCCCGCTATGTCTCCTCTGATGACAGAGGGCACAATCACCCAGTGGAAGAAGAGGGAAGGCGAGGCATTCTCAGCGGGAGATGTGCTCTTGCAGATTGTATGTCGATCTACCTCCGTTTGATGGTTGCTTCGATCTCTGTGCTGACGATTTCCTTCACAACCAAGGAATCAGACTTTGCATGTCTTGATGTGCGAGCAGAGCTTCCAGGTGTCATCGGAAAGATCTTGGTGCGTTGCTCCCATACTCTGCCGGAATATTGTGAACTGATGAGCTGGTCAAACAGACACCCGATGGAAGCACAAACGTACCAGTCGAACAAGTCATCGCCCTTGTCGCCAAAGACAGGGAAGAATATGCTCGAAGTCAGTTTGTACCCGCTCCATTGATGCCTCAGGCTGTCCCAAGACGTGTGCCTACTCCACCTGCCACCCCTACATCTGGAGCTCATCCCCGAAGCCACCTGGAGCCTTCTCATAACCCACTCCTCCAATCTACTTCTCACCGTACCTATGACCTGGCATTCATGGCTGCTACTGACGCTACTACTAATGGAGTAGCTTCTGCTCGGGGATTGGCTACTGAACGCCGTCAGAGTAGCGCTGAACCTCGCGTGCGCGTGCGCATTCCGGCAAAGATGGTTCCGCTACCCGCCTCCACACCCACACTTGAGCAGGGTCGATACGACCCTCAGCCTGGTGCGGAGCTACGGCGTACGATTGTTACCAATATGTCCAGGAGGTCTGCTGAGGAGGAGGATAGAAGGGTTTACTTCAATGGGCTGATGCATTAAAGCAAATGACTGGAATCTCGCGCTGTACAATATAATTTCTGGCATTCCCGGACAACCAAGCTGTTGCGTGTACGTACCTACATAGTTATCTAGGCTACCTGAGTGAATACATCAGAACAATTGTGTTCATATGGAGTACTGATTGCGCAACTAGAATACCTCGTGAGACGCCCCTTATCCAGTCCCTTTATAATGATTTCCATACCACACGTGGAACGGTGCTTCTCTGTTCCCAGCCACCATGAAGGAGAAGGAAATTCAGAGTGGGCCGCCTAGCCCAGTCCTACCTTTCCTCGTAAAAGGAGACGCGTCTTGACTGGCTTGCTTCTCGCGTCCATAGCGCTCACCTATACCAATTTGACGGCTTTCCTACCAACCGGTCACCAACCATCACCTCATTTTGCGGACAGCGAAGATCCTGCAGACTCTTTCAAGGACAATGTTTGGCCTATTCGAGACCCAGCAAAGTCACCTTGGGACATTTCGACAGATTTCCCGTATCCACGTCTTTTGCAGTATCGCGTTTCGGAGGGAACTTGGCTTCGTCTGGACGTTCATCCTACAACCGGAGATGTTGTCTTTGATATGCTAGGTGATATCTACTGCATTCCCGGTCAATATGTCGTAGATTCGCAGTTTTTCGGAGAACAGGCAGAGGCGAGGCCTGTCCTTCAAGGCATCCCGTATGATGCCGACCCCCATTTCTCTCCAAGTGGAGATAGGATTGTTTTCCGTAGCGACGCTGGTCATGGTCTGGAGAATATTTGGGTGACTCAATGGACGGGATGTGAGGCAATGGATTTGCGTTCGACTGTGCACAATTCGAACTTGGCACATGCTTTGCAATTTAAGGCAGGATGAGGAGGAGGAGGAGTTGTTTTCGCAGGGTTTGGAAACCGAGGACAGGAAGCACAGGAGGCTTATTCGTGAGGGTAGAGCAGGAGGTGCGCATCATACACTTTCCTTCTGATATGAATGCTCTTTTAACAGCAACGATCTAGCCAAAAGGGTTACCAACGAGACATTCCGATACCTTACTGACCCTCGCTTCCACCCCTCGAAGGATACCATTATTGCTACAAAATGGTACACTTCCTCTCGTTCTCTTGGTGCCGGAGAAGGCTGGGAATACCCCGTGCCTTCACTCGATGGTGAGGGACAAGAGACTATCCCTGTAGGAAGTGGTACCCGTGTCGTCAGTAGGACTCTTCCAGCTGGATTCACCGACTACAACTCCCAACAAATTGGACCAGAAATGAACATTTGGCGCGGAGAAGACTCGGTAATCTACTCCAAGAACGTGATAGATTCCACCACATTCCAATATAGCAAAGGTAATCCTAGGCATGATTTTATTCCAGCCAACTGTTCACACTTCCATGTAGATGTGCATGCTGGTATCTACTCCATCTTCTCGAAGAACCTTACTACGGGATCCACGACCACTCTTGTGAGTGCATCGCCAGGAGGAGCCTCTCGCCCAGAGCTGTCTCGAGATGGTCGCACACTGGCGTTCGTAAGGCGCGTGCGTGACAAGGGTGTCCTAGTCTTCAAGTAAAGGGTCCCTCGAATTTCCATCTCAACTCTAGTCTCATTTGTTTATCAGAGATCTCGAAACCGGAACAATCACTCACATTTGGGATGGTCTTTCCTTCGATCTTACCGCTATATCCGCACCTATGGGAACCTACACGTCCTTTGCTTTCACACCCAATGACGATGCAGTCATCATCTGGGCAGCGGTCAGATCTATCGTGTTCCTCTTTCCACTAATGAGAGAGGAGAAAGGTTCGCGGTGACCAACCTCGTAATATTCCCTTCACTGCTACCGTCGAACTTCGGCTCGCAGATACCCGGCATTTCGAAACTTCAGTCGACCTTTTGGACCTGGAATCCCAGGATACAGGTCGCGTGCGAGCTTTCAAAGACCTACGAGTTGACGAACAAGGTACACGAGCCACTTTCCAAGCCGCAGGTGTCACCGTCGTTCAGGACATTGGGAAGAGTAACATCACAAATGTTCCCGTGTTAGATGCCTCTGCACCATACTACTTCCCGTCATTCGTACCCGGAACTTCAGGCGGATGTTTTGGTGCACGCTCGCTGGTCAGACACGAACTTTACCTCATTTGAAGTGGCAGACCTTCGGTCCGGGAAGGCTTATGAAATTGTGGGTCTTCCATTGGGACGGTACCGTAGTCCAGTCTTCGCGGCTTCCCAGAAGAAACTTGCATTCGTGAAGATTGCTAGCGATTACCTCTCTGGAAATATTATTGCTACTGCTGGTGCTGGGCTGTACATCGCAGACGTGGACGTGTCCGAGCTCGACGACTCAACAAGCACTTTGGAAGTGAAAAAACTACAATTCATTCCCTCTGATGCCGACCCTTCGGACCGTATACAACTACGCTTCGTCGAAGATACAAAGCTCCTTGTCAACCAACCCCAGGTTTCCTTTATCATCGATTTGGCAGGCGAAACGGACATCACAGGCAAACCTCCCCATTCGACCATCGCAACAGGCAGAACAAGCGTTGAACTGGTCACTTCTGTCAAGCCTCAGTCCTCCGCATGGAAACAATGGACTAGTTGCATGAATCAGATGACTTCGGGTCATGTAAATCAGGACAGCGGTTACGCACCAGAGAATGTTGCATTTGTTGACTTCTTATATGCCTATGTCGCTCCAGGGTCGAGTATCGAGACTGGTGATGATGCGGAGGGTGTATGGTCCAAGCCTGGAAACTCCACGAAGGGATTGGCCAGAGTGGGCATAGACGGTGGGCATGACTTGACCTTCAGTGAAGATGGAAAGAAGTTGTTCTGGTTCCTGGGTGCGTGCAATTCTCTCCTATCTTGATTGTCTGTTGACGAATGTCCAACAGGACCCTTCTTGCACTCGCCTTGAGCTTTCAAAGTTGAGTCAGTGCTCGTCCGAGATCGAACAGGACCCTGAAACCTTCGGCATCGCTTGCGTCAAAAACTTGGTTGAGTTCCAGGAGGTCTTCGCCGAACATTCCACGGACATTGCGCGTTTGAAGAAGGACGTACAAACCACCTCAAAACTCGTCATCCAGAATGCTACTCTATTGACTATGGAAACGGGAAACCTTGACACAGACTTGATTCATGGAGGTTCTTTGGTTATTAAGGATGGCATCTTTGAAACTGTGGGTTCTTTGAGTGATGGAGATCTGGAAGACGCAGAAGTCATCCAGGCCAACGGCGGTACGGTGTAAAATGTGTATATTGACGGAATAAAGACTGATAGATCTCATAGGCTTCGTCGTACCCGGATTCCTTGATGTTCACGCTCACTGGAGTGGTGCAAGTAATCCTGTTCCCGCTAAGTACGGTGCTTTATATCCTCTTCTGCGCATTGCTGACGTGCTCTCAACAGATCATGGGAAATGGAGACCTTCCTTGCCCATGGTGTAACAACAATGCACAAGTAGGTGTCCACCGTCCCTTATTGGGCAAAGGCTCATTGTCGCGCATAGCCCAAGTACGGATACTGTCGACACATTCATTGAACGGAGCCGCGTGGAGGGCGGCTACTTCATTGGACCGAGGATCCTTCACACTGGGTCAGTGATTTATGGTGCCGCCGAACCATCCCTTCATCAGCTAGCGGTCGACATGGACGATGCAATGTCGACGTTAATCAGGATCAAAGCTGAGGGTGGACCGTATGGAATTTCGTACAAGAACTACAACCAACCTTTGCGGTGAGCTGAGACCAGTGGAGATATCGTTACAAGAGAGCTGACGTTACTTTAGCTCGTCGAGGCAAAGGTTGCTTTTAGCTGCAAGAAACCTCAGCATGCTTTGTGTTCCCGAGGGTGGCATGAACTACGATTGGGATCTGACATATATCATTGATGGTGAGTCTCCCGTTATGCTCACTAGTACCCACTAAAGGGGTACTGTATAGGAATGACTACTGTGGAACACGCCATCCCTGTGCCCGCTTTCTACGACGATGTCCTGCAGCTATTTGCCCAAAGTGGAACTCAGAATACCCCGACACACCTGGTTAACTACGGTGGAACATTCGGTGAACAATACGTTTGGGCGAACCACGATGTTCCGAATGACTCGAAACTGCGTCAATTCCATCGACACGACCAACTTGAGGAGTTGACAGAGTCGACTGCCAGGCCGAGGCTTTGTGAGTTTCCACTCTGATTATGACGAACCAACCTGACACGCACAAAACAGCCTACCAGTTGTTCAATACGTCCGAATCGCTTGCTAAAGGCGTTGGTCTGGGCTTGAAGACCATGATCGGCGCTCACGGAGAACCGCCTCTTGGACTGAAACTATCACTACGAAATCTTCTTCACGCAACAAGGTGGACTAAGCAACTACCAGGTATTGTCTTTTCTATTCACATTTGCTGCTTTACTCATGAATGTTACTACAGACCCTTCAAGCAGCAACATCCTGGCCTGCCCAGACCTTTGGTTTGTTTACCTCATTAGGATCGCTATCGAAAGGAAAGCTCGCAGACTTCCTCATCTACCCTGCTGATGCTGATCTCTTGGAGGGGCCAATCGAGCTCACTCAGTCGTTGAAATATGTTGCGAGGGGAGGGCGGATCTGGAAAGCGTCCACGATGGAGGAGGTATGGCCAGTAAAAGGCCGAAAGCAGGAAATGCCTCCATTCAATCCAGAATGAACGATTGAAGCATATTCGAAGGCTGAAGCATTTTGTAAAATTACATCAAGCTGTCATGTCACGTAACTTCTTTCCCTGCGCTTGAGATCTCGAGACGGTGGACTGTTTCAACTGGCATTTCACGTAGAACATGATACAGAGGATAGATATGTGAAAAACAGACATAGCGCCTGATCACACATCTACTTTCTCTTGACTTCCACCATCACTCTCTGGTAACATCGTCAGGTTACCCACTGCATGAATAGCCCGAGACCTTGGATCTACAGTTCCTTCCCGAAATATAGGATCACTGCCAATAGGGCCACTTGTGAACCGAATGTCAGACTGGGATACTGTAGACTCTCGACATTCTTGACGAGTTTCGCGCGAACCATAATCAAGGTGGGTGCAATTCCCTGTATACATCATATCAGTACAAATATTGCACGATCACATTTGACTGTGTAGGGCTCCTTACAGCGCTAAGGGTCGAAATAGGGAAAGGATCAAAACTCGTCTTATCCGCGATATTCACCACAAGTAGATCGGCCATAGTGGCAAGCGGATAAATCATCCCAGATTCAAGTCTATGATAAGAGAGATTTGAGTAATGACCAGAAAAGATTGGAAAATTAGGTGGACTAACATGATTCTGAACACCGACTCAATGAGCTTGTCGCTCTCATGGAAGCCTTGGGCACGACTTTGTCGATTGATCCACCAAATACGCCCAGCTACATATTTTGGTACGTCATGCGAGTATCCGAAAGAGGCGGAAGGACAAACCAGTTAGTGATGTGAGCACGACATTATTGACAGCACTGCTGATATTGTATGCAAGGCAAAGATGGTCTCCAACGTCATAGAGAACCTGATTCGAGTGCTTCCGTCTGTCGCTATGCCAACAGTCACCATCATGGTAGTGACGATTCCAAGGGCTTGAGGCAGTCTCCTTCGTGAGTGTTCGGAGTGGAGAGAAACGAAACACACCATTTATGAATAGACGACGTTGCTATCAAAGGCAAAACAACTCGCTTTTTCGACCCCCAGATGAGATAGCACCGGTGAATCTGTAGTGCAAGATTAGGTATCGTTCGAGTAACTTGACGATGATACCCAACAAGTATCCATTCAGCAGTTATACTTGGGGCTTCGAATTAGCCAGACTGAAAACTTCGAAAACAGGGACATACGTACTTGAGAAGAACGGGAACGGTGCCATGGAATGCACTGTAAATTTGAAATCAGTGCTCGAAAGGAAAAACTCGACAGGACCGAAGTCTGCCTCACTGAATGATTGTCTTTTCGATATCGTGCGTGAAATACTTGATAAGAGGCTCGTATTCCCCGCTCTTGACTGTGTTGAAACGAATTATGGAGTCGCGAACAAGATTGATCGTATATTGCACCACAAAAATTGTGGACAAGACAAAGAGGATGACGATTAGCGCAAAGTAGATGTTACCACTGCGCTTTTCGAGGATTTTCCCGTGCTTTCGCATCATATAAAGGTACATCCCAAAGAGTAGAACGTAAAGTCCTAGCAGGTAATCAGTAGGAATCTGGTTCCCAGTAGGCTAGGCCGCACCATACACAAAATACATGACCTAGTGCAGAATGTGCTGTTAGCTCCGGCTGTAGCGTACTGACTAGGCCTCTAACACACCGACAGAGTACTCAGCTGCATGATAACCACTTGCGTGACAGAGAGGGAGGGAGCGTACACGTCTTGGGGCGTCGAAAACATGGCTACAACGGTAAAGAAAGGGTCTGGAGACATCAGGTATTTGTACTAGAAGAGTAATATCATGATACTAACGGTTTTGGCGTTGTTTTCATCACATTTGCTCGGTGATGGATAGATAAACCCACAATCAAAGAAGTCGAACTGTCATACGAGCAATGGTCCAGGAAGAGACTCCTGCTAACGGCTTGAGCTCGAATGGCAATGGACTGAGTGAGCTGGCTGGGCTTTCCAAGGAGAGGCGTCGATTCTCATAGGTAAGAACGGATACAGGAATGAGCCAGCATTATAATTAATGGCTGCTTTCTATCTGATATAGATGTCCATCACCCAAGCTAGCTTAAAGTCAAAAACTGTACCAGATAGAAGCAGGCACACTCACACAGAAAGCAAGGTATCATCATTTCCCTCTAATCATAGCACGCCGCCATACTTTCTCAACGAAACCGCTCCTTCGGTGTTTGTTCGGGAATCGATGCCCCATAGCGTGTGACGTTGACAGAGATTTATGAAGATAGGCAATCTGAAGTCAGTCTGAGAACATTTCTGACCACTGACAGCGACAAGCCAGCCTGGCGTTAACGCGCACAGAAGATGCTGATGGTCGTTGGAGTAAACAGTAAATTTGCGTGACGTGATTTGGTGCTGTTATCGTGATTCGTTGCAGTCGGGACATACCGCCAGGTAGGCCGTCCCATGTACAAAGACAGTCGTTCGGGAACTCAGAACTGACTCATGTACACAATCATTTTGTTTTCAATATGGATGAAGGACATGTCCTTGCTGAACAGTGAATCAGTATGTACTGCTGGCACATCGATAGGCGATCATCGTTGAATATCAACTACAGGAGATATCTGGGTAATAACTTTACAAAAAGAACAGGGCAACTGGAGGGTACAGACTGAATACATTAACATGATCGATGTCTGTCAAAAGGGTCCAGTCAGACACTGCCAGAACCACTCGAAGAAGACACGTACTTTGAAACGACGACTTTGAATGTTTCATTTAGAATACGAACTTCACAGGCCGGAAAACATCGAGCCCACCAACAGTCACACCTTCACCACCACCGATGGAAGGGACACATCCTAACACACCACCACTACCGGATCGCTCAAACTCCCAACCACCGCCAAAGGCCCCGCCCGACGTGCCATCGAGGGACGGGGCTCCGGAGAGCCGGCAAAACCGTCAAATGTCTTCATCGTCAGAGAAGAACTCGTCTTCTTCTTCGTCAATGGAGGCCATAGTGGAGAAGTCAACCTTGTATCGGAGAAGCCCACCGATACCACCAAAGCCCTTGACGAACTGGGCACCCTCCTGAGATCGGTTGGTGACAAATTCGAGGTTGGCACCGAATTCTTTATACTTCTCGGCGAACCATTCGAGAAGTGATTGAGGTTCGTCTGCGCGCTCCATCTCCAGACCGGTGGATTTGTCTATGAACTTTTCGCGATCTTTCTCTTGTTCCTTGTTTGCGTAGACGATGACTTCCTCTGTTCAGATGTTAGTAATGAGGATGGATGTACCGATGTATGAACGTACCTCCCGCAGCATTGCGGAGAACATATCTAGTGATGTCGAGGTTTTCCCAGACAATGAGGGTCTCGACGGCACCAAGCTCAAGCGCTTTGAGAGTGTCGTCGATACCGAAGCAGTATTTGCCAGTGTCCTGGCTAATTTCGTCGAAGTACCTCTGAATGAGCTTCTTCTCCTGAACGAACTTGACGTTGGAAAGCGACTCGGCAGCTAGTTCAATGGCCTAAGGATACAATAGACGTAAGGAATCGATACAAGACACAAAAAGTGCGACATACTTGGTTGAAACCATTCTCGCCTCCATAACTGACATCGACGACTTTGATGACCTTTGCGGCCAAACGCTGGTCAAACATGTCACTCTGGCTGAGTTCTGTCTTGAAATCCGCAGAACCAGCCAACACGAGGCCGCTGACGTTAACTTTATCGTTTGTAATAAAGTGCTGCACGGCCAATTCCGCGACCTTGCGGACGTAATTGTGTCGCTTTTCGTCTCGAAGACGAGAGAAACGAAGGGCAGACTGTCCACCACGACCGTGTTTTTTGGGGAGATCGACGGTGAATTTGTGGATGACTTCACGGGTGTTGCCTGCGAGAGTACCGAACAAGGTACCGTTACCGTCCATGACGATGAAGCCGAACTTGGAATCTGATTCAAGGAGTTCGGAAAGGGCCTCTGTGTGGAACTTGTTGTCACAAAGGTAGAGTGAACTAAAACGACAAATCGATGAGCGCTATGGTTTCAGAGAACGAGACGACTAAAGGCGTACGTGTTGATAGGCTTGTGCGGCTCGAAATCAAAAGATACTTTCTTTTCCTTTCCTTCATCAGTCAAGATCGTGCCTACGAACAAGCACGAGACCGTTTGGCGGAACTCGATTGTAGAGTTTGAGACGCTGCTGAGTACTGGTAATGGCTGCCAGCACTGAAAGACGATTGACTCGAGACTTGATGTTGGATGCTGTTCCGTATTCCTGCGTCAACATGGCTGATGCTCGAGAAATTTGATCCTTCAAATCGTTTCAGAACTGATGGTGACCTGTAAGACCATCGAGACACACCTTTGGCGGAAGAATAAGACTAATCATCGAAGTACCAGCTCTACAAAAGATCAGAATCTTTTCAGCTACGATGGCTAGCGTTACTCACCCTCGAGCAGAGTCAAGACTCTTGATTAGTTTCTTGACCTTCCACATCTGAATGTTCTGCTCCGCAACATCTGGCTGTTGACTCATTTTGACGAACGCTCTCCGCGATTCCGGAGAAAATACAGGGGGAAATGAGGGGAAGGAAGAGAAAAAGCCCAAAGGCAAAGGGAGCTTGAGGGGAAAGGGAAACTTGCGCTCTTTAAATTTTCGTTGCTACTTATAGTAGTGGCACGTGTTCTGATCTCACTCCTACCACCATGTCCGGGTCCGCCAACGGTCCCGCTCCCAAAAGACTCAAATTTAGCTCTGAAGATGGATCCGTGCAGGCTGTACCAGCACAAGCATCTTCTAAAGCACAGTCGGTACCGGATCCCAACCCAAAATCTCCAGAAAAATCGACAAGATCGGTCGAGTCAAAGCCAAAACGCCATGTCAAGAAACTGGTACCACCGCGACCGTTTCCGACAGTGTCGACGGCAGATTCAGCGACGGGGCCTCGATCAGCTCATAAGGAAGGAAAGAACTTTATATGCTTGACGCGTAAGACGTCGTTGGGCGCGTACATGCAACGGTGTAAAAACCTTGTTCTTAAGGACGGGTGACTATCTCCCTCGTCGTCTTTCCTTTTTTGTTCAATTTGACTTAAATACACGTCCAGATTCAAGGAAATACATCTGAGCGCTATGGGTGCAGCGATACCTCTTCTCATGCAACTTGCATGTGCATTGCCACCTATTTTGCCGTATGCATGTAGCGACATTGTCACGGAGATGCTGACCGGCACCACAGAGGTCATGGATGAGATCATTCCAGAGGATGAAGATGAAGACATAACGTATCAAACCAGGTCGAAATCGACTCTACGGATAACGATCAGGATTTGTGGAGGAGGTTTAGGGAGCACAGGACCCAGAGTGGACTCGAAACAGCGGAAAGAGAACAAGAAACGGAAGAGGAAAGAAGGAGGATCCACAGAGCCTGACGAGATGGTTGTCTTACAAGAACCTGAGCAGGTAGATATAGAGATGGTATGAACACAAGTTTTGAAGCATCTTTATACACGATCATTTGACCGCCCGGAATTGACGGTGAGCAGTATTCTACATCACCCGAACCAGCAGGTTGAGTGTCTATAGCCACTCAAGGACTGCTATGTCACAGGTGTCCCGAGACCGCCAATCCAGGCGAAGATGACGTTTGCATCATCCACACTTGACCTCCTTGCCCTTCTCCAGAACTCTTGGCGTTACATGCGACCTCTTCCCTCAGGTACAGTTTCATACACAGACAAGCACGACGAAGACATGGGCGACTAGGATGTGTTGACGACGATGGTGGGTCGTTTGATGCCGTGAACAATTATTTCGTTCATTTTTGTGATAAGGGTGCGATTGAGATTGACTGAGACCTCACCAGGCGGTATGTACTGTCGACGATACTGCGTGCCTGAG
Organism: Paramarasmius palmivorus; assembly: GCA_037176845.1. NCBI lineage: Eukaryota > Fungi > Basidiomycota > Agaricomycetes > Agaricales > Marasmiaceae > Paramarasmius > Paramarasmius palmivorus. Next base: position 70,147 of record JAYKXP010000046.1, on the reverse strand, counting down.
GCTTGATGAAGGCTGTAAAGCAACAATAACCAGATGATGGTCGACGTTGTTGTCGATGTTGTTGTTGTCGTCTGCCTCCATGGAACCCACTCCTTACAATGTGACCCTTCCTTCCCAAATTGCTTCCATCTTATACTCTCCTTCCTAGAGACACTACTACGAGCCAAGGCTGGAATGTTACATACAGCGCCGGAATCATATCAACAAGCTATGGGCCAACAGGCGTGGGGGTCGATTCTCACAGAACATCTATGGCCGGAGCGAGTATGGAGTTTAGCTTCGTAGGTACGGCATTCTATATTTATGGGAGTGCGACTTCGGCGTCGTACACGATATCCATAGACGGTGTCGATGTCTACGAGGCTAGTTTTGCCACGGTCCCACGGGGAGGCTTGTTAGGATCCAAGACTGATCTCTCGTATGGGAGCCACACTGCCAGATTAGCTATGGTTGATGGGACACAAGTAGAGTTTCAACATGCAGTGTTGACGATTGGTGTCGGGTACCAAGGGTACGTGGACGATTTTGACTAGTAGCACATCTAATACTTTGTGTCTTTCATAGGGGTTCATTCCAGCCTTATCGAAACACGATTTATACAGTCACCAAAAGTGGCAACGACGAGAGGCGGAACGACGCGTTTTTTCACCTTTAATCCAGCTCCGTCTGGCGAAGGTTGTGACCAGTGGTTCATGGAAGGTTCATTGGGTCAGGTATGCTCAAGTCTTGTCAACTGTCTACCGCATGTCGCAGAATTGTCCTCTCGCAGTATACCCAGCCAGAGGATCACCAGAGCCGGTCCCTCGGCAAATGACCGCCTCATGCCCTGGAGGTGGCCTTGTATTCAAAGTCAATCAAACGTCGGCGTTCTTCATCTATGGAGTCGTATATATTGAGCATCAATGGAAAATTGTCACCTTGAGACCAGGGCTCAATGGTGAATCGTCGAAAACGACTCGATACAACGATTTTTCTACCGTGTTGGATTTCGGACAGATTCTGCATTGGGAAAGTGGACTGGAACGGGATCAGGAGTATCAGGTTGAGATTGTGATTGAAGGAATTGGGGAAAATAATTACATGAGCTTTCATACACTGCAGTTGATCGATGGGTGGGTTTCCTTCTACATCTGGACTGTGGAGGTACTCAGTACTCAGTACTGTCCACAGAGGACCGAGAACCCTCGAAGGTCTTCGGGAGCATCATCTTCTGATAGTCCAACAACGGCGTATAAAGCCTTCGTCTTCTGGAGGTCTCGGTACAGGTCCCATTGCTGGTATTGTGGCGAGTGTCTTTCGATTCTATACGTTACGATTGACTAATCGCGTTTATAACAGGTCAGTGTTTTGTTTGCAGCCGTCGCTGTATTACTAGCTGTATATTTTATATGGCGGCGCCGAAGGTAGGCTACAGAAATCCGAGTCTTACTATAGACATGTCTCATTCAAACTCGTATAGATTGAATGACACAGTGACGCGGAGCACTGGCAACGCCCCAGAATTCAGACAGTTGACTCCAGCTCCTGCCAGTGTACCGCTACGGGAGAATGATGCTGGACCTGCCTTCCTGCCGCCTGAATACAACGAAGCATGGGCCCAGGGCTCATTGGCGGTCAATTCGTCAGAGCCTTCAAGTTCTCGTACCGTACGGAGTCTTCCTACTCCTCCGTGGAGTAGAAAACAATATAAGATCAGCCAGGGACTTCATTCATTTCAATGAACTAACAGCATCACTGGAATTTCGCACCTTTTTTCTTTCTGTTTAGCTGCTTTTCATGTAAAATGGGACACAGAATCATAATTCAACATTATTTGGGACGGCAAGTTGGTACGGCGTATGTAGACAAGCAAAGGACTGCCGCTATTTCGATCTTTGGGCTCATTTACGCCCTCTGGCGGTATTGAAGTTGAGTTTGAGAAGCTGCTCTATGTGCAGTGGTTGGAGTTAGATTGCAGTGAATGTGTCAGCCATATTACGAAGACTCCAGCATTGCTCCAGCGTCTACGCAGTCCTTCGGCACCGGCATTTGACCGGCACACTGCTTTTCGTCAAGTTTCCACTTGCACACCACATTACATTCTCAACTCCCAACCACCACCACTGCTCTAGCTGAACTCGGGACACCAAACGAACAGAGCAGCAATAGCCCTTACTCGCGATGCAACTAGCGTCGCATGGTGCGCGGGGTTTACCTCGCGTGCCTAATGTGAAGGCTGGCGGCCTCAGTGCTGCCAGATCTATTCACATACCTGCCTATGTGCGGGTCAAACCAGCAGATATCCCAAACCATTCAGCAGCAAAACGAATCATCTCTCAAACACGCACACTCGTATCTCGTTTCATTGGACATCTCACTACTCCCGGGATTGGCCAAGTTTCCCATGTTTCCTCGTCTGTAGCTCAATCTATCCGGGGAGCAGGACCAGGGCGCATGAGCACAATTCAAGAGAGGTTGTCCTATCCCGTTCGTAATGCCCTAGCCAGACCCATTCAACCTCTCCACTTCCCACGAGCACCAACATTTGCATCTCGATCCGTAGCTCAAGTCGGCCTTGGAACAGCCAGAAACTTCCACTCTGGACGTTCGGTATTCCAAAACCTAGTGGAAATGTACCCATTGCCGGACGTGCGTTTTACGAAGCAGATTGGCAGGTTGATATGAAGGCCGCAGGGAGTCGATGAGGAAGAGAAAGGCGGCCGACGAAAATAAGGGCAAGACCAAGGAGATGATCAAGCCGAAGCTGACCATCTCATCTCTGGGTTCATCTCTCGATACCCAAGAAACTCAACCATCCGTTCCTGAGATGGACGAGTACTTTGCTGCCCCAGTTGTCCCCAAAGTCACCACATACCTTCTCATTCCTCTTGCACCTACCCCCACCAACAGAACCCCGCTTGACCCGAACGGCGGACGTTCTTCGCTTCTTCCATACTCGTCTCTGCGTCTATACACAATGGGCATGAGCTGCACGCATTACGGGTATCATCATTGTTTTCGAGGTTGGACGCGGCCAATGTATGGGACAGGAACGTTAACTGTACCTCATACGCAAGTCGCGCCGACCTCGAAGGCGTCTGTACCATTCTCAAAGTTGAATTCGTCGGTTGGACAATAGCAGAGGTTAGGAGTGTGATTGGAGAGGCTGGTACCGGATGGTGTGTGTTGGAAGAAGAACAGTATCAGCCTGAAGAGATGATGATGCCTATCGGATGCATCTTCCGTTCTGTCTGGAATTTCGGCAGAGATGCCAGAGAGTGCTGTAGCTACTCCACCGTTGGAGTCTTCAGTCACTGACAGTTTTGTATTACCCACTCTCGACTTTTCTTCGTCCTTCCTTGGTACACACGGACATGAATCGCCGCAACTTTCACGTTCGTCGTCGGTCACGGATCTTTTCTCTGAGGTTAATATGGAGTATGAGGATCCCTGGTCAGATGCTGGTCTCTCGGATTCGGAGTCAGAGAGTTGGGCGGGAAGGTCGTTTGGTAGTGGTAGACTTGGTTTTAGCTCTGATTTCTCGAGAAGATCGGTCGAGGACGACGAACCAAGAGAGACGATGTTCTAAAGTCCTCGTCGTTCCGCGAATTTTGCTTTTTTTGTCTATATTTTCTCTGTACTTGTTCTCGTTTATGGTACGGGACATCCACGCTCCTTCTACTCTGTTTTCATTAGGCTCTATCATCTAAAGCATGTAAATACAAGTGATATACGAACTTCGAAGATGTTGACGAACTCAAGGATCGTGTGAAGATAGGGCCAATCGCGTTCTAGGCGTGTCGCGCACCTTGGTCACACGTGATATAACTTTTTTGGACTTTGACAGTCACCTCAGTTCCCTTTCTTTTCGACCTTCACAACAGTGGCTCATTTCTCCTTTCGGTTGTATGGATGGTAGCAGCGACACGGAGAGCGACGGATACCTGGAGCCTGAGCTTGCTTCATCTGTTCTTGGCGTAAAAGGACCTTTACGCTTTCGTCCTCATGGGTCTACTCAAAAGGCTCATGTTATTTTACGACGCGTCGAATTGGAGGAAGATGAAGATGAGAATGGGAAAGCATCGCGCAGTGTTACTTCAGTCTCTTTGCTAACAAGCGGATTGAAGTGAAGCCGGGAAAGGAGATTCTTTTGACGGTTGGGGAAGGCCAGTTCAAGGATATGGCTATTTTGTTGGAAGGAGACATTCTTGACACACAGAACAGCTTTGACGAGGAAGATAGCACTACTCAGGTAGCCGAAGAAGAAGAAGAAATACCGTCGAGTTCGCCCGTACCCCCGGTTGCGCTTCCTCCGAAAATGAGGAAAACATGGACGAGGAAGGAAGAGTCTAGTCCGGCCCCTGGTGAGTATTGTATCATGACAGATGAATGTTTACTGAATGTCTGGTGCTCCTAGGCGAAGTTGATTCTCTTCATGTTTCTACTGGTGCTCAAACAACTTCGACATATACGTCAGTGTCAGTTCAGACGGAGCCACTGGACACCACAGAACCCACTCCTTCACATACACCTTCAAACATCGTACCAAAGCCTGAAACACCTATAGAAATCGCCTCCGCAAAGTGTGAAACTCCTGCAGAAATACTCAAATGTCAACTCAAAGACGCCAACATCGTACCCCCCGAGAGACCCAAGTTAAAGTTGGACACGCAGATGACATCCTGTCCTGCGCAGCTTGTGAGTGTCTATATGATAGTAACCATCATAATTCCGAGACATAGTGCTAGGAAGACCCTGAAGCGAGTCTATCTCCAATGGATATCGACGACTCTCCACTGGATTCACCGGCCTTTTCACCTACATCTGTACCTGCTATGATTGCCTCTCTTGAGTGTCTGCCCTCACTCGTAGGTGAACCGAAGGAGGAAGCAAAGTCTGACATGATAGAGAGTCCACTATCTCCGCTTTCAGAGCTCGACAGCATACCAGCACTGATTGCTTCCTCACCCATTTCCGCAAAGTCAATGTCGATGTCGCCTGACTCGTGTCCGAAACCTGATCTGGTTGTCACCGAGAAACTTGAAGAAGGGGATTCATCTAGTGATCGGAAGAAACTCGGTTTCAATCCTTTTGTGTCTGCTGGGTATGTCACCGAGTTTATTGGACAGTCGTACTGTAAAGATACATTCAAGGACACAAAGGTACGTGATTCTGAGAGGGGGTTGATGATGTTACTAATGTTTCCTAGGTTGTATCGTCTGACGATAGGGCCCTTTCCGACGTCCCCAAAACAGTGGACTTGACTAAAGCCCAGGGCCAGTCCTCACCCAAACTAAGACCTATCTCTCCATCATCCTTCTCCGTTCGATCTCTCTGAGATTCCATCAACTGCAGACCCAGTTGATGCTCAGAGACAGCCTTCTCCCAAATCGACCCGTTTCGATACACCGCCCAACGCTGTTGCTTCGAGTAGTAAAATCTCACTTGAGCTTCTGCAAGAGGCGGAAACAGCATCGAACCCTCACATCAGGCGATTACGCCTGAGCATTCCAATAATACTCAACCTGCTCCCGCCGAGAAACTTGGAAAAGGCCCAAGCATAGCTGCCGGTACATATCTAAATAGCCTGGGAATCAAACCTTCTAGCCTCAGGACGAAGCCAGTACCACTCGCCCCAAGGAGTCTAACGAACAAGAAACCGGTGGTCATAGGGAGCTCTTGGGCGCCCAACAAACGGGGCACCGCTGTGAGCCCCGACTCTAGTACACCAGGAATTGACGTGGCTAGACCACAGGTCATCCCAACCCCATCACGCCCAGCCCCTTCATGTCCACCGCCCACAACACCATCATCACAGCCCATACCGCCTTCACCGCCTCCGCCTCCCGCAGATCCACCACCCCAGCACCCCAGCTGATCCACCTGCTTCCTCATCACGTCCTCCGCCTCCTCAAGAGCCACCTCCTGCTACCCCGCCACCACCTCCGCCAGCCTCCAAGTGGAGACGGCTGAATGGCGATGTGCTTCCCGGGTTCGTCCCTGCCAAAGGTACGCAAGAGGAAGTAGGAGTGCGTATATGGTGTGCTAATGAAGCCGTTTTTAGAAAATACCCTTTCAGTTCTCACACAGTCGTCAACTGATTCCAAGCCAGAACAGCCAACTCCCACTTCAGATACTTGCGATTCCCCTATAAACTTAATCTCTGATAAGAAACCTGGTATGTTGGCGATGTATCTCTGCCTGTATAAGGCAACTGCCAACCGTCACTTTTAGATGACTCTACCACTCAAGAAGCTGATCAGAAAAAAATATCACGTTCGTGTCCCGTATATCGCGGTGTGCCTTTCACTGAAGAATGTCCACAGCCGTCGCTCATAAGAATAATGCCGCTTCTACTATTTCTGGTACTGCTACCACTCCAATAGATCTTACTCGATCTCCGGCATCTCGTGCAAAAGACTTACCTGCAGTCAGACAAGTTAAGCCCGAGTTGTCTTCTCCAAAGGAACCCGCTCTGGTGCAATGCCTTCTCCTGTTGTTTCTTCAAGCTCACCAGGTATACCACATCCCCAATTTGCCGCCATAGCTCTGATAGTTTTCCAGTTACTGCGACAAACGCCTCAATACCTGCTCGAAGTCAAGGTAGCTCACAGCTCGCTCGTGTCGATTTTCCGCGTCTAATGTCCGCACCCATGTAGGTCCCATGCACCACCCCTTACCACCCAGACCGGCCGTTACAGTCAGCGGCAGTCGCGGCTCCAAACGAGACGTGAACGCCATGGAACGAATTGAACCGCTGAATACCAAAAGGCGACGTACTCATCCTTGGCCTTCTATCCATAGTACACACACGGTCTCTCTGATAGGAGACTGCGATGTGAGTATCAAGGAGATCAAACCTAGCTCGGATGGGTCGCTTTTCGCGTTGAATTGCAAGTATACTTGCTTTGCTATATGGGTCTCGAGGCTGAAAGGCGGCTCACTTAGGTTCCGACCGAACGATCCGTGTATGGAGTAATAGCCAACAACACGAGTTAGCACGGCTTGCGCATCGTGTGCCTGTTGTTAGTGTTAGTTGGCTATCGGAAGATGCGGGTGTGATATCCTTTGGAGAGGATGGCATTGTGAGTAAATGGGTGCGGACGGTAAGTATTCTTCGGCCCGTTGAATTCGCGTCGATGCTTAGGGTCGCCTGGCCGTCGACAGGGTCAGAATCAGTGGCACTACGCCAAAGGTTCTAGAAGCAGTGGATAGATCCCTTGTGGGATCGCTGGCTTCGGATGATTGTCTCTGTATGGCCTATGCGAGTGACCGAATAGCGATATCGGTCGAGCGATCCGTGAAGGTTTGGTTATGGATCAAAGGTAAGCAAGTGTAATTTCGTCCTCCGTTTCCGAGGTCTTTTCATTGAGCGTTTTTACCTACTCCCAGGGACGTGGCAAGCCCAGAGGTCGATTATTAGACCAAACGTTACGTGTCTCAAGTTCATAGACGAGGGCTCGACTCTTCTAGGCGGTACAAAAGACGGTGTCGTGTGCGTTTTGGTACCTTTTTTCTTCGACCTTTTTAGCTGAGAAGCCACTTGCCTCGATAGATGGACCTGCGAAATTCCAAATGGAACGTTACGTGCGCTATCGTTTCTCAAGAACCGAATGTACGTGATGCTTTTAATGAAGGTTCTTTCATTTGATATGAAGGAAGGATATGCTTGGCCCACTACTAGCACCCACATCGACGCGAGGTCGAGTCTCGCCAAAACGCGGGTTTTGATAACGCAAGGTTCTGTTGCTCGTTTGATTACCGTCGAAGCGGACAATCGTGGCAACGTTGAGAGGTCGTATGCCAAAGAAGGCCAGAGCTTTTCATCTAGCGCTTTTGGTGCGGTGTTTGCGGCGGAAGGCAAGGGTGTGGTGTTTGGTGGTGCAGAAGGATGTGCGTTTGTGTGGGATACGAATAGTGGTACACTTGTTTATGGGTTGAACCATGATATGAGTGATAGTAAGTGTAATTTCGCTTTTCGGTGCGAATGAGCTGACTCGTTGTGTAGGTGATACTATTCAAGCGGTGGCGGTATGTTCGTTTTTCCGTTGTAAAAGTGGGCCGCAAAGCTGATGATGAAATCATTTTCTTTTCTTAGAGCTGCGAGGGTGACGCAACTACGGCGGGATGTCTTATTACCGGAACCAAGTGCGGAAAGCTGAGTTGGTGGGCTCAACCAGCTTCCTCAGCGCAGTGCCAAGGTGAGCAGCGTATCTACAGATTTGGGAAGGACGACTGAGATTGATTTCGGGGCCAAGGAAAACCTCCCCGGACCACATGATTTGGGAACACCCCAGTTCCTGGCAACTTTTGCCTCGAGGATGCGTGGAAGGTATCAGTTTGATGGAAGTATAACTTATTCTGAGCCATTGATTTGACCTGAGCGATTTCTTGATGGATTTTTTGGGGATCTTTTTCGATACCTTATACCTGTTTTTTTGCTACTGTATTCTAGATTGCATCATAGTTGTATGTACATATCTGCCGCACGGCACAGACAAACAGTTTGAGGGTTGCAGGACTTATCAAAAATGATTTGAAACGACCGGACCTTGGCGTTGTACGGGGTTGTTTGGTTTCACCGTCTGGTTTCAACACGTGATACGCCCCTCCTGTGCAATCATCAAGCGTTGCAACCATCCCTCTTACTGCCTCTGCAATTTCGACAAGTCCCTTTGGCCCAACAGCAGCTCTCCCCTAGACTCTGTTCGTATAAATTTCTTGCCTTCAAACCATCATCATCTCGCTTATTTTCTTGCAAAAAAAATTGACGTTTTCTCGTTAGGTTCTCGCTGAGCGATTTGACTCAAGTCTTCTCAACGTCCTTGAAGGCATTCAACCGCTTCTAGTCGATTCCATCTTCAAAGCTTCATCTGCCGTTGTGCTTTCGTCTTATTTTCATCTCCCATTTCTCCAAGTGAGTTGCTCGCTGTTCTCCTTGTCTGTGTTATATGTTCTGCGGTCTCCCGAACCAAGCCACGAGGCTCGGTTTGCCACGCCGGGATCCAGCACTATTCGCCTTGCTTGACATCCATCATTCTGTCTCTTCTTTATTACAACTATCTGGTCGCTGACCTCAGTTCTCTAGACCTTGAATTAAAGACATGCAGACGATCAAGTGTGTAGTTGTTGGTGATGGTGCTGTGGGTAAGGTGAGTAGCAAGTGGTATCGCATTCTCAAATACGATTCATCTGACACTGTGGCCCTGTATAGACCTGCTTGTTGATCTCATATACCACCAACAAGTTCCCAAGTGAATATGTTCCGACTGTATGTCTCCCCAATACCTCCCCCTTTTCTGCGTACAACGGTCACGATCCTTCAACATCCATTAGGTCTTCGATAACTATGCCGTTACCGTCATGATTGGAGAGGACCCCTATACACTGGGTTTGTTTGATACAGCCGGTGCGTCTAGTCGAGCTTTCGTCATGATGGCAGCGCCTCACTCGTTGATCCAGGTCAGGAGGATTATGACCGTCTCCGTCCTCTATCCTACCCACAGACGGATGTCTTCCTCGTCTGCTTCAGCGTAACATCGCCTGCATCATTCGAGAACGTGAAGGAGAAGTGGTTCCCTGAGGTTCACCACCATTGTCCTGGTGTTCCTTGCCTTATTGTCGGAACACAAATCGACTTGCGGGACGACCCTCAAGTAATAGAGAAACTTGCGAGACAGAAGCAGAGACCGGTGACAAACGAGCAGGGTGAAAGGCTTGCTAGGGAACTCGGAGCCGTGAAATATGTAGAGTGCTCAGCATTGACGCAAAAGGGCTTGAAGAACGTCTTCGACGAGGTACGTGTTGTTTTTAGAGTAGTATCCAGGAACGCAATAAACGACTGACGTTACCTCCATTCAGGCTATCGTCGCAGCCCTTGAACCGCCTGTCGTTAAGAAGTCGAAAAGGGGGTGTGTCGTCTTTTGATTGCACATATTCAACGATATCACGACCGTGTACCTTTCTGTCTCTCCAGCCCTTCATGCTATTCATGACTCTTTTCCGCCTACCACGCCCATGGGCAGATCTGCTTATATATCCTCCTTGAAATCATATTATTGTCTCTTCACTCTGGCGCTTCTCAACATCCCATTTCATAGTACACATATCCTCCACGACGTTCATCCACTACTATGTCACATCTCCACTTTCTTGAAGGATAGGACCTGGAATGGTTCCCTTGGCCACTTGATATGTTGTTCATTATCCTTCCTCCCTTCTATTCTTTTCAATCATCTCCCATTTGCTCTTTCTGTAGTACAAGCGCTGAGGGAAACTAGGTTGTGGATGAGATAATTCTAATTCTCGATTCTGTGGAAAACATATAGACCGGGTCTGTCTTCCTCTTTGGGCAATGTTTTCTGTTTACTCTCTTGTTCGTTTTTCCGTTTTATTTTTTGGCTAATTATTCTACGCTATTGAGTTATGAGTATTTGAGCGGATGTTTGGACACGGATGATAAGAGAGTCGTGATGGAGTTCGGGATGGGTAAATTGCTGGTCCTTCCTTTGGCGCTAAATGCGGGTGAGGAAAGACTTCCCAATACCGACTTTGACATGCCATCATGATTCCCCACACTCACAGATGGGACGCTATTCAACTGGAAAGCATGTGAACAGATGTCGAATTCTGTCCTCGATTGACGCCATGCGGATGCAGCACGTGTATGGACCCATCTCACGGCATATCATTATGGGATTCCGCACTTATTTGCGAACAACCAACTGCCACTTCTGATTTGATCGTGTCGAGGGTCTAAAGTAACTAGTGAGTCGTACAAGTTCTCGTTTGGAAATGTATGCCCATGGAAATCTTCTGAATCTCAAGTCTTCGGTCTACATCGGCTCTACCAACTCGGCGAGCAGAGCTCGAGCTCTGTCCGACCTTGGTGTGATGGTGCAAGGGAAAGGCACGGGTTGACTAGATATCGCGTCAGTGTCTGGTACAATGCTACAGTTGGACAGAAATTTGGCATACGCAACAAGACCCTCGGCATATTCAACATCATCCAGTTCAATAACATTCCCCGCTTCGTCTTTGGCCTTGCCGATGTCAAAGATAGCCAGAACACAGGCTATAGTAGCCCACGCGGAGTTTGTTGCCAGAGGACGTCCAGGGCAGATTCGGCGTCCTGCATCAGTGGATTTGAGCTCTAATGGAATGAAGGAGACAACGCTGATCCTGACCGAAACCGAATATGAAAGAAACATCATCACTGTTGCATGTCCCGTTCTCTTTCAGGAATCTTTCGGGGATGAAACGTTCAGGATCTGGATAGACCGCGGGATCCCGCGCCATGGCCCTGCATGTGGTGTAAGTTCCGTGTGTGTAGAACAGAAAATGGCGTTCACCATATGTTGGCAGATACAGCAGTACCTGGAGGAGCAATGTTAGGTCGTACTCTCCCAAAGTCTGATACAGCTGACCTTTAGGAATAAGAAATCCGTTGACAATATCATCAGTGCTCGCGGCATGAAAAAGTCCTAGGGGCGAAACTGGTCTCCAACGGAGGCATTCTTGCATGATAGCGTCGATATATTGCAACTGGGAGCGGTCTTCCCAAGTCGGAAGGCGGCTCCCTCCCAAGAGATTATCGATGTTTTCTTGCGCCTTTTTCTGTACGTGTGGATGAGCACCCATTGCAAGAATGAAAGTTGCAAGCAAAGACACAGTCTTTGAAAAAGTGAGCAGATAGTTGATGAAGATTTCCGAATATGAGGCAACATACAGTGTCGGCACCAGCTGTCGCACGTTGGTCGGTATTCGAAGCTTTCAGATAGATGTACGACACTCACCAGCATAAGCTATTGCACAAACTTGTTTTACCGTCAACAGTTCTTGCTCATTGTCTTCGCCACTATTAGTATATCGATCCAAAAGTTTAGTGAGCAGTGACAACTTTTGGGTACCAGAGTTCTGAAATCGGTGTTAGTTCTAGTGCTTTGAAACCAGGAGCATTTGAACATGCCATTTGGTCTATCACAAGGGAGTATGGTTTCTCCACTATGTCGGAGATTCTACCGCGAGCTTCGCGAGCCATACGTTGGAACCCGCATCCTGGAAGCCACCCGGGAAGATGACGCATGAAAGGGAACATATTCACGATAGTAGCAGATGACATCGACACAGTAAGTAGAGTCTCGTTCGCCTTTTCGGCTAAGTCAAGGAAGTAGTCATCACTCGAGGTTACTTCGTGGCCGTACACGATGCCCATAATGATGGCACCAGTAAGGCTAAGTACTGATATCGGTGACTGAGGTGAATTCGGGGCAACGAGCGACTCACGTTCGAATATGAGTGCGAAAATTGTCAGGATCGTTGAGCAAATTGACGAGCAATTCCTGGATCTTCTTAAATTGAACGGACAGGTATTCTTCAACAGAATCAGAGTCGCGAAATCCCTCTTGAAATAGTCGACGATGTTGGCGCCAAGTATTGCCGTATGGGAGGAAGGCTGGACTTGTGTGAGCCATAGATCCTTCAACCAACCAGAACAATATGAATCTTACCGAAACCGTTATCCAACCAACCCATTCTAACATGTCCATTGAGAACCAGAATCAGAGTGAACGGCTTAATGACGCACAAATCAATCATCGGAACGTAGGGGCGGTCGGAATAAATGAGAGATCGTTTCTCAAAAAGTTCGCGTGCCATTTCACGAGAGTTCACAATGGTGATATGTTGTCCGAGAACCTGAACGTGAACCAGGTCTTGACCTGTGAGATACATTTGATTAGATACAAAAGGACCAGGAATGAATAGAACGAATAGCACACCATATGAACGACACCAACTCGAATAAACTTCCCATGCCTTGGTTGAGGGTATATCAAGAGCATTCCCTATAATTGGCCATGGCTTTGGACCTGGGGGGTAGCTTGCAGAACGATTGGTCGACCTGACGAAGTGTCGCGTCAAAGTAACGACCACAAAGCTAAACAGAACCAGGAGGAATAGGTTATCCATAGTAGTGGGGGTGAAGGATCCGGTGCCCGCCAAACCCAGTACTGTGAATACTTGAATATCTCGAAGAGATAAGAGTGTATCCCGTTATAGCTATTCCTATTATCGCACGCCATTTCGAAGCACAGTATGTGGTGACAAAGATCAGTTCAGAAGCTCTATATATTCTCACCTACTGTGATTGCGACTGGATAGAAGAAAAAAAGCGTAACAGATTGCACGATTCCTTTCAGGGTATTTGTTCGACCCGCACGCCGAAATGAATGAGCCAAAAGCCGGAGGATTTCATTAAGACCATAGCGTATGTACAACTATCGGGCGTGGTGAAACGAATACCAGATTGTGATGGTTCCGAGCTGGTTCCGAGGACATAAACAAGTTCTCCCAGCACACAGAATTCTGTACTGATCCGCGCAAACGGCGAACTGCTACACCTTATTCGATCCGTGTTGAGAGCCTAGAGTAACTTCTGAGTCGTACGAGCTCTCTTGTTTGGAGATGTATGTCTATATCAATCTTCTGAACCTCAGGTCTTCGGTCTATATCTGCTCTGCCAACTCGGTGAGCAGAGCTCGAGCTGCCGTCGGACCTTGGTGTGATGGTGCAAGGGAACGGCACGGGTTGACTAGATATCGCTTCAGTGTCTGATACCGAGTTGGACAGAAAATCGGCGTACACAACAAGACCCTCGGTATACTCAACATCATCAAGTTCGATGACATTCCCCGCTTCGTCTTTGGCCTTGCCGATGTCAAAGAGAGCCAGAACACAAGCCATAGTGGCCCACACAGAAGTCGTTGCCAAAGGACGTCCGGGGCAGATTCGTCGTCCTGTAGCCAGTGAATTTGAGCACTATTGGAACGAAAGAGACAACACCGCTCCTGACCGAAACCGAACGTGAAGGAGAACTTTCATCACTGTTGCATGACCCCGTTCTCTGTCAGGAATCTTTCGGGGATGAAACGTTCAGGATCTGTATAGACCGTGGGATCCCGTGTCATGGCCCTGCACAGTGCAAAGTAATTGTGAGTGTGGTAGGCAATAAACGAAAAAAGAAGCGCGAATTACCATATGTTACCAGATACAACAGTACCTAGAGTGACAAGCAATATCAGAGATCGTGTTGTGCCAAAAGGGTGATGGAACTAGCCTTTAGGAACAAAAAATCCGTTGACCATGTCATCGGTGCTTGTTGCATGAAAGAGTCCCAGGGGCGCAACTGGTCTCCAACGGAAGCACTCTCGCATGATAGCTTCGATATACTGCAACTGGGAGCGGTCTTCCCAAGTCGGAAGGCGTCTCCCTCCCAAGTTATCGATGTGTTCTTGTGCCTTTTCTGTACATGTGGGTGGGCAGCCATCGCAAGAAAGAAGCTTGCAAGCGAAGATTTCGTCTTTAGAAAAAGTGTTGAACAAATAACCAATGAAGATTTCCGGATGGCAACGTACAGTATCTGCACCAGGCTGTCACACGCTGGTCGATATTCGAGGCTTCCGACATATATACGACACTCACCACCATATGCTATTGCACAGACTCGTTTGATTGTCAATAGTTCTTGCTCGTTGTTGTCACCAGCTATATATCGATCCAGATGCTTAGAAAGTACCGACGACTGTGAAGACCAGAGTTCTGAAGAACCTCTCCGTAAGCGTATTTATTACAGCAAAACTAGAAGTATTAGAACGTGCCAATTGGTCTACCACAAGGGAATACGGTTTCTCCACCATGTCGGCGATTCGATTACGAGCTTCGCGAGCAATGCGTTGAAACTTGCAGCCAGGAAGCCAACCAGGGAAATGACGCAGAAAAGGGAACATGTTTACAACGGTAGCAGAAGATGTTGACACAGTAAGTAGCGTTTCGTTCGCCTTTTCAGCTAAGTCAAGGAAGTAATCATCACTCGAGGCTACTTCGTGGCCGTACACGATGCCCATAATGATGGCACCAGTAAGGCTGAGTGCTGGTATCAGTGACTGGTGGTGAATTCGGGGCAACAAGCAACGAGCGACTCACGTTCGAATGTGACTGCGGAAACTATCAGGGTCGTTGAACAAATTGGTTGAGAAATTCCTGGATCTTCTTGGACTGAACGGACAAGTACTCTTCAGCGGAGTCAGAGTCACGAAATCCCTCTTGAAATAGTCGACGATGTTGGCGCCAAGTATCGCCGTATGGGAGGAAGGCTGAACTGGTTTGAGCCATAGATCCTTCAAGTGACCTAAAAAATTATGATTCTTACCGAAACCGTTGTCCGCCCAACCCATCCTGATATGTCTGTTGAGCATCAAAGTAAACAATCAGGGTGTGTAAATAACGCACAGTTCGATCATCGGAACGTAGGGGCGGTCGGCGTAAATAAGGGATCGTTTCTCAAAAAGTTCGCGTGCCATTTCACGAGAGTTCACAATCATGATATGTTGTCCGAGAACCTGAAGGTGAACCAGGTCTTGACCTGTGAGATATATTTGATTAGACACAAAAGCAACGAGGTGAAAGGAATGAATAGCACACCATATGAACGGCACCAGTCCGAATAAACTTCCCATGCCCTAGCTGAGGGTATATCGAGAGCATTCCCTATAATTGGCCATGGCTTTGGACCTGGGGGGTAGTTTGCAGAACCCTTATATGATCTGGTGAAGTGTCGCGTTAAAGCAATGACCACAAGGCCGAACGGAATGAGGAGGAATAGGTTGTCCATAGCCCAAGAGAGGTGAGCTAGCCGATGTCTGCCGATTCGGTTATCGAGATTTGATACTGCAAATCCTCGAGAAGAGAGAAGAGTGCATCCTGTCAAGAACTTCAAAGGGTGTTGACGTGTTTGGCGCAAGTTTGACGAACCGCATTTCTTCCAGCTCTATTCCAGTCGAGAAGGTCGGGAGGTATAGGGCACATACATGCAGGCATATGGAGAAGCCACGGCCAGCTCTAGTCTGAGTCTAGTCTTGATTCAAGACTTTATAAACGAACGATTCGCTGAGGCTAGCTCCACTGTTTGGTCAGTAAACAGAAGTGAAGCGCGCTTACATACTTCGGCCCAACTCACTTTCACTGATGCATTCAACTTCATCAAGTGCAAAACTCTGCAGGTACATTTTTGCGGCTCGGCTCGACGAGGGGACCCGGGAGACTAAGTAATTGTCGCGAAAGGGAAAAGGAGAGGCGCACTGGATATGGAAACGAATTCCGAACGATCCGAACGATGGCTTCTCGAACTGCCCAAACACGCGATATCCTAGCAGGCCCGGGCGTATCGCACTTGCAGCTCCAAACCACCTTATTCAGCTCCAAAGGTCGTCCAGTGCTCGTCGAAGACTCCGAGATTACCGAACTCACCGGCAACTTTCGTCTGGCTCATACATCACTTACTCATATACCGTTTTCGCGGACAATGCTTCGTCAGGTTCGGAATTCACGAATGTGATATAAAAGCTTTCACTCCCAAAGATGGGCTCGTCAGTTCAAAACGATGTCCTCGTCTTCAAGCACCTCACATGCCGCAAACTGGTCGAACCTTCAAGGCAAGACAGCCCTTGTTACTGGAGCTGGTACCGGCGTGTTAGTTTTTCATCTTCAATCACCTCGGTGACTATAATTGACGATTTTCATGCTAGGGGGTTAATCATAGCCAAAGGTTTCGCTGTACATGGTGCCAAAGTCTATATCACTGGCCGTCGTGAAGACGTGCTCAAGAGCGCCGTCGAAAAGCACTCTGATCTCAATTTGGTCGCGTAAGTATTTCGACCCTTAAAAACCACTGTACTGACGAGGCTGAATTCATCCATGACAGTCTTCCAATGGATGTAACCAGCAAGGAGTCCATCGCAAATGCCGTCAAAGTTGTTGAAGCTGCAGAAGGGAAACTAGATATTTTAGTGAACAAGCAAGTAACGCGGACTTCTCTTTCTCCCTGTGCTAACATGCCCGCGACAGTGCTGGTCATTCTGGTCCATATTCACCGGCTCTTGCAGACAAATCGGTCTCTGCAGCGGGCCAACTTGGACCGACGCTCTTCAACCAGAGCACAATCGCCGAATGGTCTAATGTATTCGTGCTTAACAGCGTCACGCCATTCTTTGTGACCACCGCGTTTCTTTCTCTTCTAGAAAAGGGAGCACGTAGCAGGAAACAAAGCGAGGGTGAACCATCGAGCACAGTCATCAACATATCTAGTGCATCGGGAACTTTGAGGCAGTCTCTTACAATGGTATGTCTTAACAACACGAGCTGTCATCTTTGTCTCACCTGAAATTTCAGGTTCCATATGGCTCGACCAAGGCTGCATTAGACCATCTTACCACCCTTCTTGCTACAGAATTCGCATTGCACGATATCCCAGTTCGAGTTAACGGCATCGCACCCGGACCGTTCCCTTCTGAATTAGGTGGATCGTCAGAGGCTTTGACGGAGATGCTACAGAAGCCTTTCCCTGGGGGAATGAATCCATCTCCAGTGAGGAGACATGGAAGGTATACGCATTCTGGTTCTGTTTTGTAACGTTCAGGCGTTGACACCATTGCAGGGAAGAGGAGTTAGTTAGTGCCGCGGTATATCTTGCTTCTGCAGGTGGGACGTACACCAATGGTGTCACCATTCGAGTGGACGGAGGGTTTGCCTTGGTGAATCTTTGAGATTTCTGTCGCAGTTTCCCGGCCTTGCATCAGATTGTAGATCGTCTCGTGCTACACCCAGGTATCATACTAGAGAATACTTAGATTATTATCAAGTCCATTTGGAGAGATTCGGAGGGGCGAAGCGAATGGTAATCGTGCTTACACAAAGAAAGAATATTGTCGCCCTGCGCAGCGCCAAAACCGATTTTACTTGGACATACTCACCGACAACTTCTCACTGGCGAAATAGAGCCGTCAAAGCCCTCAGATTTTTATCTCAAGGGTATCCTGGGGCGCCAAAATGTCTAGAAAAAGGTAGCGTCAGCGGCTGTTGAATCCTTGTTGGCTATTCATCGGCAGCCAAGCGACAACGAGTAAAGAGAACAAAGCCTCTTCCCACGTAGTATTCAAATTCTACTACGCTACCTGGACAGCAAAAAAAAACAAGACTATCCATACCACTTGACACTTACTCATACACCGTTTTCGCGGGAAATGCTCCGTCAGGATCTGGACCCACGTATCTGTATAAAAGCGTTCACTCCAGAAGAAAGGCTTGTCAGTTCAAACCGATGTCCTCAGGATCAAGCACTCTACATGCCTCAAACTGGTCAAACCTTCAAGGCAAGACAGCCCTTGTCACTGGAGCTGGTACTGGCGTGTAATCTTCCCATCTTCAATCGCATTGCTGATCATTACTGATAATTTTCATCCTAGGGGGTTAATCATAGCCAAAGGTTTCGCTGTACATGGTGCCAAAGTTTATATCACTGGCCGTCGTGAAGACGTACTCAAAAGCGCTGTCGAAAAGCACCCCGACCTCAATTTGGTCGCGTAAGCGTCTTGACCTTTGCTATGTACCCATTTATATTGACGAGGCTGTGATCATCACTGGTAGTCTTCCGATGGATGTAACCAGCAAGGAGTCCATCGCAGATGCCGTCAAAGTTGTTGAAGCTGCAGACGGGAAACTAGATATCTTGGTGAACAAGCAAGTAACGCGGATTTCTATTACTACCTGTGCTAATATGTTCGACAGTGCTGGTCATTCTGGTCCATTGTCACCGGCTCTTGCAGACAAATCGGTCTCTGCGGCGGGCCAACTTGGACCGACGCTCTTCAACCAGAATACAATTGCCGAATGGTCTAATGTATTCGTACTCAACAGCGCTGCACCATTCTTTGTGACTACTGCGTTTCTTTCTCTTCTAGAAAAGGGAGCACGTAGCAGAAAACAAAGCGAGGGTGAACCATCAAGCTCAGTCATCAACATATCAAGCGCATCAGGCACTTTGAGGCAGTCCCTTACATTGGTTGGTCTTTACTAAAACTTGACCCTTCTCTTTCTCACCTGAAATCTCAGGTTCCATATGGCTCGACCAAGGCTGCATTAGACCATCTTACCAATCTTCTTGCTACAGAATTTGCGCTGCACGATATCCCAGTCCGAGTCAATGGTATCGCACCTGGACCGTTCCCTTCTGAAATAGGCGGATCGTCAGAAACTTTGACAGAGATGCTGCAGAAGCCTTTCCCTGGGGGAATGAATCCATCTCCAGTGAGGAGGCATGGAAGGTATACACATTCTGGTTTTGTTTTGTGACGTTCAAGCGTTGATATCATTGTAGGGAAGAGGAGTTAGTCAGTGCAGCAGTATACCTTGCTTCTGCAGGTGGGACGTTTACCAATGGTGTCACCATTCGAGTGGACGGAGGGTTCGCCTTACTGAATCTTTGAGACGCGTCCTTTTCTGGCCTTTTGTCGGATTGTACCCAAGTCATCTCGCGTCACAACTAGAGATAACATACTGGATTAGGAGCATATTTTAATCAAAGCAATGCCCTCACATACCACCAGTGGGATGCCGCAGTGGCGAGTTCGCCGACTACCCGCCTGTTGATTCTGAAACGTGATCTGTGAACCCGCTCCGCTATAGTGTTGACATCGATGGATGCTGCGTCATGACGGTCGAGCTCGGTGACCTCATGAACACCTCCAGCCTAGCTCCCGTCCACTGGTGAGAGTTGCAAGGTTTACTAGCTCACCAGTGAACACAGGGACACTCCGAGAAGATGCGATATGGACGGGGGACATGGTACTCCTGCCATGAGTATGACCTGGGAAAATGGGAAGGTGGCGTTGAGGTCCAGTTCTTTCAGAATCGTGAGACCCGGCGAAGAAACCTCGGAGCTTCATGTCGAACAGGCAGGCCAGAGAGCCGTCGATGGACCGCAATGTGGTGGCAAAATCTTCGTGCTGTAGGAGGTATTGTGGGAATTGGGAAGAATCCAGTTCCAGTGAAGTCTTGGCTCGTTCTATCCGGGGGCGCTCTAAAGTCTGCAATAACAGCATCGGCACAGATAGCAAGTATATCTGTACACATTCGGGCGTCTCTGACCTGCGTGTTGCGCTGGTCAACGGGATTTTTAGATCAAACCATCTTTCATTCCACAGCTATCACCGAAAAGGTTGTTCATGATCATCCCGCTGGACATGTATATGACAGATGAATGAAAACCAAGGGTATTCATCGAGTAAAGGGGTCCTCGATAAGCCGCCACAATTCCGGAGCTGCGCGGTTTTGTATGAATTATAAATAAGAGGCGCTTTCAGCCCATACGAACAAGCCAAGATGGCTATATCGCATGGAATAAATCAGAATAAAATACGAGCCATCGGCGCCTCTGACGCACGGCACTTCACCAAAAGGGACTACCCGAACTCCACTTCAACAGGCCGTGATGAATTCATGTAAAAATGACAGCCATGAAACGTAGCAACGCGAAAACACTGTCGACATCTATTAAAGCGATTTTCGTCGGTACACGAGATACAAGATCTGAGGACGGTATCCTACCCGAGTCTGCTAAACCGAATTGCATCCAACGTCATCGATTTTATTTGAATCGATGTATCCTGGCCCGACCTGACAGCTTTTAGCAGTCCAAGAATAAGCCCCTTGATGTTACAGCACCCAAAGTTGTGAGATGAAGCCGAATAACAACCAGTCATCACTGCTGAAACTGTGGCGGCGGAGGAGCTTGCGGAAAGCCCTGCGCATTAAAGCCAGGAGGAGGAGGTGGCGGGTAGCCTCCATACATCATCTGTGGTGGCATAGGAGGTTGCATGGGTGGTGGCATACCCTGCATGGGAGGCATACCAGGAGGCGCCATTCCGGGCGGCGCGCCCATCGGCATCCCCATACCAGGAGGCATGATTGTCTGCTGTGATGTGAAGCCGGGGGGAGGCGGAGGTTGCGCCAGAGCTCCGGCAAACTGTCCTTGGTAGGGACCTTGGAAACCAGGCATCGGAGGTCGAGCACCAAAGGCCATGGGCGCTGGGGGTGGACGGGCCGCGACAGGTAACGCGTTGTTCTTCCGTGCTTGAGCAGCAAGAAGACGTTCGGCAGAAGTACCATGACGTTCACCCTTGCCGTCTTTTTTGAATGCGTATTGAACGGTGATAGCTTTGTTCATCAAAAATTGACCATTCATAGACTCGATAGCAGCGTCGGAGGCTTCAAAATCTGTGTAGGATACGAAACCATAACCTTTGGATGTACCTGTACTTGGGTCACGCGCGATCTTTGTGTGAGAATATCAGTACTTGTACGAGTTTGAAAAGAACATGCACGCACCTTCGCCGTTGTTGCCATTAAACCAAATGCGCTGAAGGTGTCATAGAGTAATCTTTCATCGACGTTTTCGTCCAGGTTACCGATGAACAGGTTGGCTCCCACGTCGAGCTGCTTCTTATCTGAGGAGGCCTGGAGGACAAAACGCCGTCATCAGAATTGAACAATCAAGTATTTGCGCAATAGCAATGAACATGACACATGAGCAGCACGCGAACGGGAACGGAAATGGTGTAGGAGAAATGCAATTGAGAAGATAGCGTACCTTGTTCACCCGAATTGGTTTTCCCCACAATTTAATTTGGTTCATTATCTTGCATGCGTATTCCGCGTCTTCTTCTGTCAGGAACTCGCAGAAACCATAACCTTGGTGCGCCATAGAGATACGGTCTTTAGGTAAATGCACATTGACTGGTAGCACGAATCGTAAACAAGGATTTTGGTTCGGAAGGGGAGTGTAACTCACCGACTGGTCCTGCCTGCAACATCAGCTCCCAAACAATTGCATCTGTACAACGTTCGTCGAGGTTTCCCTAAAGTTTTCCCTTTAGTCCAAATTTACAAATACATGAAGACAAAGATACCAAATACACAGTAGCTTCTTGATTTCTGTCATCCTGGGGTCGCGACATGGCGGTTCGGTCGAAAGAAAATGTTGTGTCCTATTTGGGCTAGGCGCCTCTCTTTCTCCTCAACGATAACGACAAAATTTAGCAAGTTATAGCACCATCGGTCTGTGCAGCACTGGATTCGCCTTTAAGACCATATGCTTCAGCGCAAGTTTTACGAAAATTTGCTGATGTGCTTTCAAAAGATTTTTTTAGGATACAATGCGGTCGGCCTCTGTCAGCCTGATCCTCTCTTTCCCCACCCTTCAACATGTTGTTAATTCAGCCCATTTATCCTCGTTGATTATTCTCCGATCATATCGAACCCAAAACCGAAATTACTCCAAGTCCGAACGCTCGTAAAGTGCGTGAATGGCCGTCATCGCAGTCCGTGTTACGAACACCAGCGAGGAACAATCGCCATTTAATCCCATTCTCGCAAGTCAATCTCCTACCTTTCGCCTCCCGGCATTCAGTGCACGATTCTCTTGAAGATATAATCGGATCCGATTTGTCTCGAAGTCATTCTGGACTTGATATGTCACCGTAATGACGCTCGAGCTCGATTCTCTGACTGGACAACTCCCGCTTTTTTCTCACTGGCGTTTCTCCATTTGATCCCGATTCTGTACAGCAGGAGCGGTGTATAAATGCACCAATGCATTTGCTTCCCCTGGCATTCTATCCTCATCCTCCTGGTGCACCAGAGACGAAACCTTTTCTCACAGTACCTCACGACGATCAGGATGTCGAAGCAGATCCTCTATCTTCTCTTCACTATTCTCCTTCTCGGGCTCTTCACCTCTGCAGCCCCGGTGCCTATCGAAGCCGCCGTCGTCAAGAAAGGCTTGAAACAGCTCAAGTTGAAGAGGGGTGATCCTAACCCGCTCCTCAAGCGTGACGATGTCAAGCCAAAGCCTTCGGGATAGTAAGTCCGTTGTGTGCTCTCCTTTGATGTCGGGGCTCACCTTTCTCCCTAAAGCCCCGTTAAGCGACAGGATGCTGCTTACCCAAAGCCTTCCAAGTTGGTATACGAAGTCTAGCATGTAACGAAACTAATACCGTTCTTTCCAGAGGATTTAACAGGATGTAGATGCCTGCAGTCTCGCTGCGGTCAAAACCTGATACATCATCTATCCCGGTAGGTATCTACACTTGTGACTTGTTCGTAGCGAGGTAAAGCTGACCCGACTCGTTCATCTATCAGGGTTAGAACATTCGCCCATACGTCTCTTGTATATCTTTAGCACCTGTCGAGTTCAGATCTTGTACATCAGTTTTTTGTATGTGTTGTTAGAACCCCGTATGCAGGCATCTATCTTCTCTGTCTTTAAAATTCCAGGCAGTGCAAGCCACCAAAGGAAAGACCGCCAGGCCCAGAGCGCCCGCCTACCCCTATGCCGACAAGACTACCCTTCGAGTAGCTGTCAAGGATATAAAAAACATGCTTATCCGTATTCGGTGATAGCTGTGGCGTGTCGTTGCATCGTTAGCATGAACTCATCTACCGCGCAGGTAGTGAGGACACAATCTCGGTAAGTAGACAGGCATCAGCATGATTTAGGGGAAGATTGTTGTGAAGGGGTACTTCCTTCGTGGACAGCGCCAAGAAGGCCAGAGCCGAGATAACAGAGGATAGCAGCTATCTCCTTCAAACGATAACGATGCCTTGTCAATGTACGGGGTTTATCACGGTGATGGTGGCTGGACGTGTCTTCAATCGCCTAGAGGACATGCATCAAGTTATTCGAATGTGCCTTGAGGTGGCTTCTGAGGATTGCAACTTCGCCATCACCTTACGGTCAACTGCGCATATGACCGGATGCGAAGACGGCAGATGTGCAACCGGTGAATCGAAGTTGGCGAATTTGAATCGCGAGTATTATTGGAATGTTGTGTTCAGGTGGACCAAATCGCCGTTCCTTCTCCTCGGCATCTACGTTGTATTGGCTTGATGTTGAAGACGGCAGGCCACAAAAAAGATGGATTTATGGCGTGATTGATACCATAGTATTTCCGAATATAATTTGTGTACTATACAGGGCAGCTAGAAGAGAGCAATTTCTGGAGGCTATAGGAAGTGCTATGAGTAGAGGAAAAGTTGAGAAGGTCACGTGATCACGTACTTGTCCCCGAGTCTCAAACGCAAGCCAATCACCAGTTCCCATCGGTAGAAGACCCATTGTTGAACACTTCCATAACCCAACAGCCAGGGTCAACAAGTTACACCCGATATATAGCAGCTTCTGTAGCGTCAGTGTGCTGAATGATTGCGGGTTCTTGGCATCGAGCGGTGCAAAAGGTGCAAACGCTAGAGGTGAAGTGTATCATTAACATTCAAAAACTGTTTAAACCACCAAATAGGTACGCACCGCTATTTATCCCGGCGATATTTCTGAATGGCGAGAGGAGTAGCATAAATACGATGCCCATGCTGAATATCTGGACACCTCCACCAGACATGTATAACATAAATCCTTGCATCGGTAATGACTTTGCGGGTGTTATAGCAAGATCCCAGGCCCTGTCCTGCTTAATCTGCTGCTGCCTTGGAGAGTTCACAACGGATTTAGAGGTCATTTTGGACTGTATCGTTCGCGGTCATCTTCTGTTGCCCATTCATGAACGTGTAAACATACGGCTGAAGCTTTCGTGAAGCCTGGTGGAGTGGGTAGGTTTCTCCATCTATCCATAGGTCAGTTTTCAATGACCTGTGATGAGCATTTTGCGACGTACTTCGAGGAAGACTCTAGTGAAGCATAATCCAGTCTTGAAGACATGTTCGTCGTCGTCGTCGTCGAACGTGGAGGGTAAAGGCGCTAACAAAAGCCCACGTGCACAGGGAAATAAGCGACGAGCGCCTAATATGAAAACGCCTTGCTGCATTCGGCCTACTACCGAGTGCTGCTTGTCTCTTCCCATCATGTCCGTTACGACCCCCATCGTCGAAGCCTTTCGCTATCTCCTGCAGCCTGTCGCGCCCTTCACCTGGTTTGGGCTTTCTTTCAGCACGTTGGATGTCGTAGCTGCTTTTCGGTTATGTATCGCTTTGAGGCAAATTCGTGAAGATCTGCTCAGGAAACATGTCAAGGTTCACGGACATACGGCAGTGGAAGTTCACTCATTTGCTAGAAGCGCCGCAACCGCGCTTACGGTTGTATATGGAGGAGAAGCAGTGATTAGTACGCAGCTAGTTCGTAACCTAATGTTTGACACTAACGAATTTGTCGTAAAGATCCTCTATTGCTGGTGCCGCCCTCATTCGTAGTATCGGGCACCGTTCCGATGTTTTACACTGTAATCCAGGGCATCGTCGATATACTTCCCAGCGTTCCGGAAGTGACCATGAACATGGAACTCCCCCTTTCGTTATTCGATGGATTCTCGCGTTCATACCTGCTATGCAATCTCATACCACCTGTTGTGACGTCAAGCTCAGTCTCAGAAGTGTCGGCATCTCCATGGGCTCTTCTCGTAGCCTCTCTTGTACGGCTCTTTCGGCTGATGATCTCAAGCTTGCTTATGATAGCTCATTGTTTTCTCCTAGGTAACCGCAAACGGAGGATTTTTCCTAACGAACATGCTGTCTTTCATGAACCCGACTGCGATCTCGTTGCGAACTCCTCCCGAGCTGCAACCTTACGGCTGGACTACCACCGATTTGTGGTGTGCTCCACTCATCACCGGCTTATACGCCCTCCTTACACATGCCCAGCCTTTCTGGGCTGATGCACACAACTTTATTGCCACTCTTTTGGGCTCTGGTATCGAGGGAAAGCAGGTTGAAGCCTTGGATTCCGAGACAGCGAGGGCCGTGTGTGCGTTGATTCTTGCCACCCTTTTCACTACTCGGACTATCAAGAATTTTTCTGCCTCGTGGACTCCACAAGTTTCAGAGACACAGCAGAAATTGAAGAAAGGTATTGTTCTTGCTTCCCTTCCATCTGCCAGACGGCCTGCTTATCATTCGAGACAGAACTGAACATGAAAGCACAGTAGATATCGGCTGGAGTCAACGTCATTCAGCTGAAGCGGGCTGTCAATCGAGTCTTACGACCTATAATGACAATTAGATGTTTCCATACAATACCCTTTTACAGCTAACCAAACACGATTGTTGTAGATGATACAATTCCCATGTTGTAGAATCCTAGATATCTGACTGTTAGATGTAAGCAGTGACACCGGAAAGGATATGTCAGCCAAGCAAGCAAGATCGGCGAGCGGCGAGAAGAGAACAAAGTTTCATAGAACCATCGGATCCGTCGAAGAAGATAACTCGAAACGGGATGTTCTGTCGGACTTCTTTGCCTGAAGGCCAGACACTAACAGGTGGCATTAACGGGACATAAGTAGAAGAGATGTCAAGCACTTGCATACTTTTGTTTGTACTGGCCTATCCGTTCGCAGCAGCTAACTGAAAAAGGACATACCTTTTTGGTCTATGATGCAATGGAAGAAGATATTGAGCCCAACGAACGCCAAAGTGCATTGTTCAGAATGTCGAAAGACCCTCCGTCGTTGGCCAACACGGGCAATCCTTCCGTATCCTCGTCAAGCTCGTCAATGTGTTGGCCTGCCCCTGAGAAATGTGCAACCTTAGCGCAGGTTGCATGCAACGCCAATAGTCCTGGAGAAGGAGCGGGTAGGTTGGGTGTTGATGAAAACACTATCTTCTGTTTGAGAAAGCCGTAATGGACTCTGGGGACGGTCTTAATACAATAGCAATCCTTGACTTCCTATAGCGCGCCGTCAGTTTCCTGGCCTGTACGATGAGGGATACTGCTCACCGTTGCCTCGAACCAGATTTTCAATTCATCGAAGAAACGGCGCGGGTCGTATTGCATCGTCATGACGTTGGACAAAGAGTGCACTCCAGTACCATCCAACTTGCTCAGGTCGTAGCCGAAACACTGTAAGACTGCCAACACTGAGGCGGAAAAGTCCTTTTGAGGAAGAATAAGTTCAGCAAAAAACTTGAACATCGGGAGGATACTGAAATACCTTTTCAGTATCAATAGTCATGTTAAAATAGCCGAATTGTGGTACAATATGAGCACATCGTGTGTAAACGGCTCCTGCTTCACGTATTGTTGCTTCATCCATGCCTGGTACGTCCCAAGCCTTCAGGTCATATATCCCTGTCGCGACACATCTGAAACCATCTCTAATGAGAGCCTGGGCATAGGAAAAGCTTTAGTTTGCGATAGCCTTGGAAATACTAGTAGACTACTCACCTGCCTCTTTGCCTCCCGGTGATCCTTCGGTGCTTCCTTGATTTCGGCCATCATGATATCCACACCTTCATCGGATGAAGAACGACTGGAATGGTACGAAGACACAGGCGTACGCCCTTTATACTTCTTGACTACATACGTAGCAATCGGTTCAGTTTCCTTCGGCGAATTATAATACTTAAAACGTACATGGACGAATGAAATAATTGATAAAAGATTCTCCGAGCTTCAACAAGGCGTTGCGGTCACCCTTACATGAATGGATTGCTTGTTCAAGTTCGTGAAGAGCGATAGGAGGTGTATGAAGGATCAGGTAGCCGAGCACCCTCGATTGTATTAGCTCCTTTTTCGTCTTGGAGTCACGTTCAAGATCAAGGCAGATGATGGTATACAGTAAGTGAGCTAGCCCCCAACTCTACCTTGTTGGCGGCAGGTAGCTCAGACATGGTGAGATGGTGGAGATTTGGGGAAAAAAGGGCGTGTGAACTACTTGAACGCCCGAACAAGCGCTGAGAATCCTTCCAATGCAGTTATACAAAACACCACCGGTTCCACCCTCACCATGCCCATTTGAAACAGAATCTCCCATCAAACTTCATCGTCCAAGGCCAAACACTAACGTTATTCGTCACTAACGGAACGTATAGCAAGCAACGACGAGCTTACGCGAAACTCGATAAAGTTTGTCTTTCCGGTAACTGCACCATGCTTTCTCGTTGACTGAGTAGGCATCAGGAACTGAAGACTCAATAAACCTTCTTGGTCGATTCGGAGAGAAGCTTTGACTGAAGTTTGGAGCGCTCGCATTGCGCGGGTTATGTGAGAAAAGCGATAGCTAAACAAGTGGTCGTTAGCACCGATGCCCGGCTTGCAAGGTGGTACCGACCTGAAGCTAACAGGACTTGGACATTCAAAGGTTTCCAACACGTCTCTATCATTGTAATATTCCATCTAGAACAACATTAACCCTCGAAGTATGCGAATCGAAGAGACCTACCTCCGTAGTACCAAACGTTCCTTCTGCTTGTATCCGAAAAATAGGGCTCTTCATGTTTGCCTTTTGTTTTTGCTTTGTTGTCATGCCTTCGACGTTGGTGTTCTCTGGAGGATACCCAAAGAAAGACAACTTGTCACAAGATGAATCAATCTCTGATAAAGCCTCCTTAAGCCACGAGGACTGAAAGAAAAGATGAGCCCATGAAGCGAGAAAAAGAGCATTCTCGCGAACCTTCAGTATGATTTTGAGCTTCCTGGGCCGAACGAAAGTGAGCCTCAGTACACCACATAAAGAAACAACTGTACATATTCTCAGAGTCAAAAGGCAGTTCCAAATGAGGTTCAGCCTCGAATGTAGCAATCTCGCATGTCGTGGTCGGACCAGATGCGTCTTCCGCACTAGAACCTGTGTCTGAGAGGTATTAGTCTACGAGTTGACCAAAATGCCACTTACATTAGCAACGTCAATGGATATCCAGTGCCCATGTAAGTCATCCTCATACTCGTCCTCTTATCAGACCTCCCAAAGAATTGGTCCAAGCTGCCACCATTAGCACCCTGTCGTCTTCGACGCCCATTTCCATCTGCCTCATCTCCACTCTCGTCTGGCTCTTCACCAGGTGCTTTCCATTGCAGGACTTTTCCCTCCACCTCCCGAGCCTCCAGCCGTTCCGAAGATGTTTAAGCACTCGATGAGCGTGTTTAAGGGTAGTTCAAATGCCGTGGCTTTCTGTTCATCCGGGTCTTCCTCGAGTACCTCCTCGTCTTCTTTATTATGAGCGGATTGTCCTTCTTGATCCTCAGGGTGGTATTCGTATTCATCAAAAACATCGGCAAAAACATAAGCCGTTCCTATGCCCCAACATGAGCAACAGTGTTCGCAGGTCATGGATGATTGCGCACCTAAAAGCGTTCGAGCTTCTTCAACGATCACGACTAGCCCTCTGCCCGTTATGGTTACTGTAGCACGCTTTATGGACTACATATCAGAATCTGCGATTTGTTTCATCGAGCCTCTAACAGACATTTGCAAAATTGACACCTCGAAGCAGCGAAGTGAAGTGCCGGACATCGTGTACTGATGCTTTCAAAACCTGGAGCAGCTAATTGAGATCTGCTAGTGAAGACAAAAAGGTATCAACCGACCGGCGGTGCTTCCTCATTCATGGGCTAAGCATAGAGAAGATGAAGGTAAAGAGATAAAGTTCGCCTTTCGAGCTTCGACGCGTCGAAGTTCAAGCAACGACACGTGAACATGGTAAAGGGTTTTCTCTCTGACGCTTCGAATTCCACGATTTCGCACTCGTAGTAATAGTATATCGCACATGAATTAACAAACATTGAACACAACAACATGCAGACTATCCGAAATCTCATACACGATCATCCTCAGACTTGAATCTTGATATCCTCCTGAGAGTGGTGGTAGGCTACTCCCAGCTCTTGCACAATCCTTGGCTGTCATGAAGCCCTGAACCGCTTTAGCCCATACCACGAGCTTGAATCCGTCGGCATACAGTACGAGCACATGAGGTAGTAAGGAGAGCACCGAAGGCTTAGGAAGGGGTTTAAATATCATTCCTTGTCGCGGGGGGCTTCCGAATTTTTTGAACCTGTGGTCTCGTCGGCTCAACATTGGTTTCTGGATCCAAAGCACAAAACTTTGTTAAAGAATAGAGATGAGATACTAGGCAACTTACCAGGTGGAACACGGATGCGATAGCTGCGCTTGAGCTTCCTGTTGTCATTACTGACGTACCACTTTGCGGGCAAACCGAGCACCTGCTCCATGTTATCCAAAAGATCAAAGACTTTGTCCTCTGGAATTCGAAAGTCGTAATTCGTGGAGACCTTGAACAGAAGGACGCGTTCTTTGATGTACGGAGTATCAATGTCAACCTTTTTGCCTGGAATCCATAGGTTGAAACGATTGTTGAACGTTCGGCAGATGTCTCCATATACAGCAGTACAGTGAGACGCTGTCAAGTGGTCCATGTCTGCAGGTATAATTCCAGTCTTTCGACCATAATCCATGATTTGGTCGGCAGTTAGCGCGACGCCGTAGTCGAAAATGGGAGGTTTGTGGTTGTAGGAAGGATTCGGATAATATTGAAGGGGCAGATCTTCGAAGGGTTGGTGTTTGAGAATATACTTGAGAGAAAGCGTCTGGTGATGGTGAAGGAAAATCAATGCCCTGGACAAGTACTACAGTTGGACACACCTCATTCATTTCTTCCAAAGTCAAATCTTCACCAGGTATTGGAATCTTAGTTTTGGCCTGAGTGGCTGACATCGACATGGTCTTAATTGCAGGGCGGAGTGAGGCTAGTAAGAGTGAAAGTGGTGGTAGTGGTATAAGATAGAGAGCGAGCGCCCAGCCTCGGAACTTTCGGCGTCACATGCGACCTGCCGAAAGGTCCGATCCGAAAATCGCCCTTTTTACCCTCGACCTTTGTTCGACCTTTTTTTGCCTGTTTTACCCTTACCAGGATCGGATTGGCCATTTTTACCCTCATTGTGGACCGACTTAACTGGTCCTAAAAGGCTAAAACTGTGTCGTTCCAGGTGGCTCTTACCCTACCGTCTAGGATTGCGCATAAGGTCTTTTTCCCAACTTTTCCCCCTACGACTTTTACTCTCACCAGAATCGGACCTTTTAGTGAACTGTGATCCTCTTACCTGCACTTTCCTCGGGTTCAGGTTCATACATAGACGAGCACGACGAAGACATGGATGACTAGGATGTAGTGATGGGTTTTAGAGTTTAACAGGCCAAACGCGCGAAGCTAGGCGCATCGCACTCGTCAACAGCGGTAAATTCCATTTATATATCCCATAAAGTCTTTATCTTTACTGTAGGCAGTATTCTCCGGATTCGAGATGCATACTCTATTGCACCTTTATAACCCTTATAGTCCCTCCCTTGATGGACGTGCTCGAAAATATCGAGATACACCATCACCGCGATGAGGTCAACTATGCTATCCTCGTCGTGGGTTTCCGCCAACCGGAATTGCTCGAGAAACCGTGTGACATCAGGAGAAGTTGAAAGACGTTCTGCATGGTGCAATAAAACACCCAATGCAGGATACATTTCATTGTCGAGAAGTTTGACGAACCAGTTCAGCGAATGCGGCACCCATGCGCTGTCGACAATCCGTGTCCAAGCATACGATACCCCTGCGGAACAGACGGTTGAGTTCTCTGGAGAATATAGAAAACTACAGAATGGAACCGTGACAGACCGGGGATTTCGCATATCATCAGAGAAGGACATTTCTCCCCATAGAGCTGCACCAGTTTCATGTCTTCGCACACGGACGTTAAGGAAAGGTCCGTGTGTCGTCCGTAACACTTTTCCGACCAATGAAGCTCACGTAGTTTGGGCATCCTGGCAAGGATGTCACCCACCCGTGTCATGATTTGGTGTGCCTGAAGCATTGGATAATCAAAGCTGATTGTAGAAGAGAGGAAAAGAAGGCACCTACCTCGGCTTTTAACGTCGTAATACCATAGAAGTCATAGAAGTCCGTTATTGTGACCGATAAGTGTTCGAGGGATGGAATAGTAGACGATATTTCGTCTATCAAACGAACACTGTCGACGCTTCCACTCCTGAATAACACTATCAATTCTCTGAGAGACCCTGTTTCCCCTTGTCCTCGGGCCCATTCAGTGATGTCACGAGCCAAGGCAGCCCCTTCTTCAGACCCAAATTGTGCACTCTCAAAGATAAACTTCGCGGATGATAGATATGGGAAGGTGTGCTTGAGAAGTAGAGTGCACGTACAAGGCGAGGTTATGAGTATACGTTTGAGAGATGGAAATGTAACGTCTGTCCCCAATCTGTTTAGTGAACAGATCGTTCTACGGTCCGACGAAATCACTTCCAGTTTCTCGAGGGTCCCATGGTGTCGCGTTAAGAAATCAGAGAGACCACGCTCGTACGTGTGACTCTCAATTTCCATTTGGAAGGTGCGAAGAGAAGTGGATGTGCATAAATCGAGGGCGCATTGGGCGAAAACCCCCTCCTTGTGACTGTCTTCGATGCAGAGCAGCGTCAGGTTTGAGAGTCGGGATATCACCCGTGAGATCAGGCGGAGGAAAGATCTGAGCATGGTACGAATCGGAGGACCATGAGCGTAATAGCTATGCGTAGCAGTGGTGTAGCTTCAGAGAATCAGTATATGAACCGAATCGATTAACTGTTACTACTCACATACACAATTTCCGCACAGATTGAGACGCCATATCATTGCTTGCAAGTGTTTTGAGACCGATTACCGACCGCCTGGGCTTGTCGAACCAGATTGATATACTCTGGTAGATGGGAGGAAGGGCTATCTTGTAGAAAGGTTTGGAGACGAGGCAGAGGTTGAGAAGGGATCTGGTCTGGAGAAATTCAAATATTTGCAGAAGAAGTTCCTCAGGTAGCTGAATTTGTGTCACTGAAGTCATGATTGTGATGCTGGTGGTTACAACGATATGGAAAGAAGCAAAGGTGAAGGGGTTAAGCAAGCGCCCACGTTCTCGCTCTCACCACATGATATCTCTTTTGAGGTACCGACCTAGAACGATTGGAATTACCGAACTCTCAAGAAGCGAACTGAACAATTCTGCTTCCAAAGGACGCTGCATGCAGAAGAATCATAATTGAGCAGGTTTGCTACTACCTAGTACCTACAGAAACGAAAACTATTCCGCGTTCTACTCTGGAAGAAGCACATGGACTTCCGGTTTTGGGCGGGGAGCGAGCTTCCGAATTTGATACAAAATACGACAAGCCGTCTCGATGAGCGTTCATTAACGTTATTAATTCTACAGATCCGACATTACAAATCACGCCATACCTATCGAGAATGCCAGTGAGTTGCATATCCTTCATGTAACCGTGACAAACTCACCACACCTCGCTTCCTCTTGAAAGTTCTCCAGACACGGCCAGAATCACAGAGATGGCCTACCAAAACCTGGTGTTCCTCCCAGTGATCCTAGAATGTCCCCAATGTAGTTGTCAGGCTTGACCCCTGCCTTATACCGGCTCTCCCATTCTTCAATGATACCTTGTACCACCTTAACCCCAGCGTGATAAATATTCGCAGTCCCTATCGAAAAGCCTCCAGAATCGGCCAACAGACTCCCAATTGGCGTCTGACCGGGATGTGGGCGGTCAAAGTTGGAAGCAGTCCGCATGATAATGATGCGCGAGAAATCGACGAGACCAGCTAGGGTTCCTCGTAAGAGAACCTCCAGCGTCGCGTTGTCCTCTTGTTGAGTGGAACAGTATACGCCTGTACTGTTGGTGAAAAGTGTTGTGGTGTTCTCGAACGCTTCAGCTAGTATCGCGCCGTGCCAGTAGTTATCGGATGTTGCGGTATCACAAAGTGCGAATGTTGGCGCTTCTGCAGCGATACCGAACATATTATAGTTTGCACGATAGGCTTGTGCGGCAGCAGAATCGTTTAGGGTCGCTTTCTGAGCAAGGCTAAACGCTAATTGTCGGAGGTTGTCGTTCACCTCAAAGACTTCGGTTCCGTAAATGTTCACGGGGTATTGCGTTGGTGAACTGGCCCCTAGGGGAAAATAGCCCGCAGCCCAATCTGCCGGCATTTCTCGAGCGTCGATTTCGTGTTGAAGAGCTACTTGGATGGCGAAACGAGCGAACGTCACGGAGCCAATAGTACCATGCTTTGGGTTGATTCCGGAAATACCGGCGATGAGGAAATATGTTTCTTTGAGGTCGAATATCGAGGAATAGACGAGTGCGGAGATGGTTGCTGCTGCATTAACCTCTGCCTCGCCTGTGACGAGCTCGCAAATGGACCCGTCGTTGGTACAATGAGCAGCAGGGTATCGGGGAGAGAAGCCGGGCACGGTGAATGTTCTGTTCCAGTAGGTTGAATTCTGGGATGTTGTACCACACATCCACTTCGCTACTAAACTGCAAGGAGAGTACATGTGAGTGTGGAGCGCGATAAATCTTCACCACAAAGACACACCATGCTGAAGATGAAAACTTTGGGTGCTATTTTGGACGCGTCATCTCTAGGGAATGGATTTGCTGAGGTTGAGACTAAGGGTGCTCCAAGAATCGAGCCCAACAGCCCAATGAACAGAGGTCGCATTTCGGTTGGCCAAGGTTGATCAGCGAAGAGGTGGGGGGCAGAAGAAGGCGAACGGGATGCGAACAAAGTGAAGATGGTGAACTCCGTGTTTTTGTAACAGAAACGCAGTCGTTATCATTACCATAGATATCGCCAAAACGTGTTTCCGCCCAGAACGTGAGATTAACATCATCATGATGGCTTGCCGAAAAATGCTTGAGCTGAAGAGGTTCCAAGGAAGGAGAATTCGAGTCGCAGGTCTTTCAGGATAGCAACTAGCTTGACATTTTGTCTCTCTAGAGGACGAGTTTCAGCGGTCAAAGAGTAATCTACGTCGTGGTTGAGGAAAGAGGAAGAGAAATCCGATTTCCCCGTAATGTCCGGGACAGCCCTGGGTAACTCCGGATCCGGCGTGAAGCGCGTGCCCAAGATGAAAATGACTTCAACCTGCTTCCTTTCCTCATTCGAGTAACCTCAGTAATCTTCACAAGAATTTTCTCAGTAATCAATGCAAAGAGGAAGACTTCCGAACCACTATTACTCACAGCGAAAGAGTCATAGTCTTCCTATATCGCTATATAAGCAACCTCGCATCGTTCAGTAACCCTCACTAAAAGCCATGGTCAACATTGTCGAAGTCGTGTCCTTCCCAGCATCGCAACTCTATCTCGACGATCCCCAGAAGTTCGCAAATGACGCCTATAAGATGATGCATGTGGTGCCAGGGTACTATCTGTGAGTCCGACATTCTCAATTGTGAAGTCTGGTCTGAATGCTTTTCTATGTAGAGCTTTCAATGGTGTCGAAGTGGAGAATAAGGAAACAGGATGGGTCTTCGTTGGCAAGTTCTTACTGACCTCGTCATTGCAGTGTTACTAACAAGCTCTGACGATATAGGTTGGGAAAGCGTCGAGCATCACGCTCGCATGCCGCAACATCCAAATGGACCAGACATCCTGGCTCAATGGTCCCAAGTATGCCCAGGAGAGGCCAACTTTATCGTTCATGTCGAGACGGATGGAAATTTCAAGCCTTTCGAACAGCCTGCGCTCGAACTTGTGAGCATCAAGCTGAAGAATATCGAGGATAAAGAAAAGCTCGAAGATCTGCTCCGTATGATCAACGCACGTCACGCAGGGAAACTAACGTGGGGATCGGTGAAGGAAGAAGAAGGCGCGTATAAGATCTTCAATGGATGGCAATCAGTAGAGGTGTGTCCAACAGCTTATGGGAATACGACAAAGTTCTCATCTTGTTATAGGCACACTTGGAGGCTGCTAAACAAAGTAAACCAGAAGATGTTGCTGATATCAAGGCCTTGGCTGAGCTTGCGGATTTCGCGTACTGCCACGTAAAGTTGCACGTTCCGGAACGGGCATAGTGTGCCTTCATCGAACGTACTAAGTGTGAATTTGACCATTACTCTCGATTATCTCTCAACTGACAGCCCTCTTCACAGAACTGTAACACACTTGTATATCGATATCGATTGTGAATGAATCTTTCAAGGCATATTTACCTCCCACTGCCTTTGCCCCCGAAGAATAGGTCCCTGGAAAACTGCCCCAGCGTACACTTGGGGAAGCCCATAGCTCTTGGATTTTAGGATATTGGTAGGAAAACTCGACGTCTATCATTTGTTCAACAATAATGTACACGAGTTTTACGTGAATTAAAGTACGCATTCTACCTACTCTCGTAGTCAGTACTGACAAGGATAGTAGATGATCATTAGTACTCACCAATTAGAACAAGGTCTCGGATGGTTGGGTGGAAGGCCAAGATGCAGCTGGGGTTGTCTGTTTGGCACCCAAACGTCCAAGGATAATGAGACTAGACATTGATCACTTCAAAGTCTGTCATGGTATGTCTCGAGAGGCGGAATTTCCGGCTAAACATATTAAGAATTCATATCCCAGCAACAACCAATTACCAACATACCTTTAGTCCTTTCCGCCTTCTGATCTTTCCAACGACCTCTTCCGCCACACTACCATGGTCAAGACAAGACCCAGGAACCAGATCCCAGTGGTCCATGACCAACTGAGCGAAAGCCTGTCCGCCGGTCTGGCTTCGTAGGTCGCCGTCAAATCCGAATGACTCTGCGACGGGAAGGTATGCTTTGACGTTACGTTCCCCGGCAGAGAAGATTTGTCCTCGGCGTTTGTTCAGGCACGAGTAGACGCCTCCGATAGCGGACTCGTTGCATTGGATTTCGACTTGTAGAGGTCAGCTAGGTTGACTGTTGCCATAATGAAAAGAAACTCACCCATGAAGACAGGTTCCTGTAGAGCCGGTTTAGCCAATAGACTCGCTGCGTGGCAAACCCGACGACATGCAGGTATGATCTGACCACCACCGCGGTGGATGGCATCTGACAGAAGCTGGAACGCTTATATGTAAGCCAGGGCGGCTATTCTATCAGAATTGATGACTTACCGTGGCGTCGAGCAGGTTGAACCTCACTCCACGAACAGGCTCCTCGGCACATACACCTTCCTTCGTTGCCCACTGGAATCCCGCAACACAAGAATCCTTGATTTCGTGGAGGTACTGTACACCTTTCGTGACATCCACCAATACGTTAGGCCCAGAGTTGTCGGGTCCAAAGCACCAGATTTTACGTGCTTCGGTGACGTCCCACCCAAATTCGTCTGCGAGGATACGAGCACGAGCCTTGAAGTCGTCTCTTGGACCGACTGTACCTTCCTCAATAGCGGAAATGAGTTCCGGCTCCATAGGCATGGCCTTTGGCATAAAGACGGTTGTGCTTGTTTTGGGATTTGGACAAGGCGACGATGGAGGACTCGGCAGTGACAGTTTCGCGATATGAGATGATAGGCTGGGAGATTTTGAGGGGGATACCTGCATGTTCTCTTTCGAGATCCTAGTCAAGTGAGGCGATTCAATATCCTTCAAGATCATAATAGATGAATACGAACCTTGAGACAGATTTCCAGGTGAAGCTCACCAGCGCCAGCGACGATGTGTTCACCGGTTTCCGATATCGATGCTTGCACTGTAGGATCAGACTTGGACAATCGTTTGAGACCCTCAACAAGCTTGGGAAGATCGGATGGGTTCTTTGCCTCTACTGCGACTTGCACAACAGGGCGACACCGAGAACTTCATGATCTTCATATTATGAGCCGTTCCGATGTTGTCAGCGTACCGCTCTTCAGCAAGAACTGGTCCACGCCACCGATTCCGACGATGTTCCCCGCAGGACAGTCTCCTATTGACTCCACGTTCTTTCCCATCATCAGCACGGTCCTCTGCACAGACTTTATGAAGAGATCGTGTTTCTGCCCTGGAATATATTTGGGCCCCTGGATGCGAACTTGCATACCAGTCCGGATGGTTCCAGAGAATACTCGACCGAATGCGTAGAAGCGTCCACGGTCGGATGTGGGAACCATCTTGGAAACGTACATCACCAGAGGTCCTCCGGGATCACAATCGCGTATTCCAAGTGCAGACTCGTCGTCCATGGGTCCTTCGTAGAGGGTCTCGACGCGGTATCGTTGTGCTACCGAAGGGGAAGGAAGGTGGATGACGATCATCTCGAGAAGGGAGTCACCCGCAGGTAGGAATTTACGCATGATGGTCGAGAGTAGAACCTTGCCAGTATCCTGTCGCTCTTCCGAATCGAGCTTGATCTCGAGCTTCTCAAGGATAGTGTCGATGCTATCGTTTTTGGCGTTCAAGACGGCATCGAATATCTTGAAGATGGGTTCAAGGACGAATTGGTTAAAGGCACGTTCCAATGGTTTGCCGTCTGCATCGGTACTCTTCGTAGTCCATTTGCGAGTGACCGGGTTGAAGTAGTTTTCTCCCCATAACTTGGCCATCATCTTCTCCTTGTCGACTCCAAACTTTTGAGCGTATCGGACTGCGAATTGTCTAAGCGAGAACGCCCATCCTTGGAGACCCGCACCAAAGGCAACTGTACCCTTGTCGGGATAGACCTGAACATCTCCTAGGGCAGGGTCGTGGTACATCGAGATGATGACGTTTACACTCTCGATGGTGCGCTGTAGGGACTGGTAAAGCGCTTCCTTGTCGAGTTGCAGTTCCAGGAGCGCACGGTCCACCTTGTTGATAATGACCACTGGTTTAATTCTCTCTGCCAGAGCCTGCCGCAACACCGTCTCTGTCTGAACGCAAACACCTTCAACACAGTCTACGACCACCAGGGCACCGTCAGTGACACGAAGGGCGGCAGTGACTTCAGACGAGAAATCGACGTGACCCGGCGAGTCAATCAGGTTGATCAGGAAGCCGTTGCCTTCAAATTGCGATCAGCATGGTAATTCTCAAGTAGCGATAGGAGCTAGCATACCCTGAGCGTCCCGCCCTACGACTTCTTTGTCGACTTCGAAATACATCGACACAGCTGTTGACTTGATAGTGATTCCACGTTCTATCTCATCAGGTCGGTCATCCGTAAAACGAGCTTTTCCGGCATTCGCTTTTGCTATGATGCCAGCTTTTGCCACAAGCGAGTCCGTCAGGGTAGATTTTCCGTGGTCAACTAGGCGAAATCGGCTCAGGACCGGTTCAGAGTATGCAGAGGATCAGCTCACCATGGGCGATGACACTGATGTTACGGATATTTGTTGGGTGGTCCATGAGGCCACGAAGCTGATCTATCAACCAATGTCAATATGATATGCGACTCGACAAAGCGAATGACCTGCCTATGGTGAAGTTGCTGACAGATTGGACTTAAAATCAGTACAAATGCAGCCACGACGGTGTTACACGTACACCATTATAGGTTCGCTTTGAGCGCTTTGAGGATATCTCTTTGGGGGCTAAGCGTTATGAAGTTTCACTATGGAAAGGAGAGTTCATATAACATAGGGACTCCCAGTTACGGGACCGAAAGATTGTCATTCTGACAAATGCCATTGGACGGCAGTGCGGCACCGATTCCGGAATCAAAGCAATTGAGCGCTTGAGCTGAAACCTTTCGACGGAATCAAAGCGCGCGCGGTAGCGTTTCCGCGAATGCAGTGGCGTAGATAGCACAATCAACATAGGAGATGATACTTGGGGTTCATCAGGCATATATTCTATATCGTACATGTATAATTTCCGTTCGTATACATCGGCATTAGAATGCTACCATTGACGCCAATCCTGCTGTTTCCCTTTCCCAACACTTATGCTTGCTAATCTCATATGCTAGGTTTGAAGCAAAACCCTTTGAACCAGGTGCAATCTTTAGTGCATCGGTGACAGCCGAAGATACACTATAGTTCCCAGTGGTCACCACGCCATATGAAACAGTGACCTCGTCGCTATCGTCAGGGGCTATTTTCAGGTCTGAAAGATCGAGGGCTTTTCTGACGAAGGTGGTACCTGGAGAGGCGATTAAGAATCAAATTGTACAAGCGATGTGAACGGCTTACCTTCGCCAATAGCTCCGATGGCTTTGAGATGTCCGAATGCCTCCCGCACCCAATGGACAGTTCTACCGTTCTTGCCCAGAGTTTGAGCGTGCTCGGCGCCGGAGGGAATGAATAACGCATCAAACATTGTGGACCTCATGCCCTCATAATGATGGTCAACATCGACACCCTCTCCATTCCCCAATGATTGCCCTGCAGGATAGACCTTGCCGCGACGAGGTCCGATAACGAAATTGACAGCCCGGCACTAGCGAAAGCAGCACGAACCGCCGTAACCTCCTTCGAGTTGAAGCCATCAGCGACGAGTATCGCAATACGACGAGACTTGATCGTGGGTACTTTGGGCATGTAGTAGAGTTGAGAAAGAGTAGGTGTGCTCTTCCCATGATTAGGGCGGGCGGGCTTCTCGGGAACAACACCACCAACGTCAATTGCGACCTCCTTGGCGAGGTCAAAGTCGATGTTGTTCAGAATCTGCGTGTATGTCTTGTACACGACTGGATCGTCACAATGATCGAGCTCAAACGAAATGGCGGATACGAGGTGGGCCTTCTCATGCGGTGCAAGTGAGTTGTAGAAGAGTTGGGCTTGGTTGTAATGTTCTTGGAATTTAGAGCCGCGAACTCGCTGCTTAATACCAGAAACCTTTTGACTGAACCTGAAGACAAGTTTAGCTTCACTACACGAAGGTGCGTATGATTCAAGACGTACTCTGCATATCCACCTTCGGAAACTGGAGTTGGATGGCCTTCGCCCTTTCGATTAGGCCAGTAATTGACGTTACTCTTGACGATACGATGTTGCTTGGAGCCATCTCGGTTATGGTTCATGACGGGGCATACAGGCCTGTTGATTGGGAGCTAAGTTGACGAAGACAGAGTCAGGTAAGAGAGAAGAAACTACAAGTGAGCTCAAACATACCTGCTCCCAGTTGATTCCTAAACGAGTGATCTGTGTATCAAAGTAGGAGAAGTTTCGACCTTGTAACAGAGGATCGTCACTGAACCCAATGCCGGGCACGACATGAGAGGTACAGAAGGCGACTTGTTCAACCTCCGGGAAGTACTCATCAACCGGTCGGTCTAACACAAGCTCTCCGATTTCTTGAAGGGGTACTAGCTCTTCCGGCCAGATCTTTGTCGCATCCAAGATGTCGAAATCAAAGTTGTGCTCGTCTTTCTCTGCTATGCACTGGATGGCGAATGTCCACTTGGCTGGGGCCCCGTTGGTTAGAGCCTCTTCGAGGTCTTTACGGTGAAAGTCTATCGAGGATTATAAGTTGTTATTCGGCCGAAAACTCATGCTCCGTACCTGGATCTTGCCCGCACACCTTCAAGGCCTCGTCCCAAGTGAAGCTATGAACGCCGAGCTCTGGAACGAAGTGGAACTTGACGAAGTGTCGCTCCCCAGCGGCATTCATAAGCGTGTACGTATTGACCCCAAAACCTTGCATCATGCGGTACGAGCGAGGAATCCCTAGAAACGGGGGTCGCATTCAGGAAAAGGTACCTGAACAATGAAGGGATGTTCCTACCTCTGTCAGACATGACCCACATGACCATGTGTGCAGCTATACAGTCAGTCAGTCGCAGGAGAGCACCTAAGATTTGTCGACGTACATTCAGGCTGGAGACCAACAAAGTCCCAGAAATTGTTGTGGGCACTCTGTCCTTGGGGGACTTCGTTCTGAGGCTCGGGTTTGACGGCATGAACGAAATCAGGGAACTTTGATGGCATCCTGGATAAAGAATACTGGAATATCATTGCCCACTATATCCCAGTTGCCTTCCTCGGTGTACATCTTCACAGCAAAGCCGCGAACGTCTCGAACGGTGTCCTATAAAGCGGTCGTTGAGCTTCGAGGATGCAGAGGCTACACGAAGGACATACCGCGCTCCCCCTTGATCCCTGTACGGTGCTGAACCGCACAAAGACGGGTGTCGTCCTTGAGGCGTCAGTGAGTACTGGTGCATAAGTGTACTTGGATGCTCGGTCGTCAAAGACTTTGAAGTAGCCATGAGCACCTGCACCGCGAGCATGAACAACACGCTCGGGTATCCGTTCATGGTCGAACCGATGAATCTTCTCGCGAGCTATTTGGTCTTCGAGTAGAGATGGACCGGTACTATTGTCCGCTGCTGCTTTCAGCCTTGAGAAAGATCAGCTAAGATGATATCTAAAATGAACATGAAACTCACCAGTTATCGGTATCCGAGATTGGAACACCATGGTCTGTGGTAAGCCCCGACTTTCCAGACGGTTCGATAGTGTCGCGTTGGAGATCGGCAATCTTCTTGTTGCTTGTAGCTGAGGTTATTACTTGCTTCAAAGTTGAGGCCATTGCTGAAAAAGTATATTCACTTGTGGCAGTTTTTTATACCTCTTGATTCTCGTAGAGAGCGTATCGTGGGCCGTCATCGTCTGGTAAGAAGGGAACAACAGGACGTCAGAGGTGACGGTTGAGCTGATGAGAAACGGGGGGCGTGATCGTGCCAGTGATGGTGTCACTTGGATGGTAGCCAATCGGATAGCGATTCTGAGACTAATAAGCACGATTCCTCGGTACGTCTTTTAGCGGAGCGGCGGCCACCGTGAAAATCCCTCGATTCGAAGAGCTAAGGAATCATCGATGACCACAACTAGTACCCTGCAAGATGCTATTGATGATCCGAGCGTTATTGCTCCTAATCGCAATTGTGGCAGCATCGTCGAAACTCGGCGATGGTATCTTTTAAAGCATAGTACAGCTTAGTGACAGAATTAATGGATACAAAGGTCGTACTCACAATTGCACTATCTTTACTCGGAGAGACCCAAGCAAAGCTCCTTTTTATACCATATATTATACATCTAGTGAGATATCCATGACACCGCTTTGTGATGGTTACAAAACGGCGTTTGGAAGAAGTGAAGACTGGTAGCTTGTTGCCAGGTGTTTTCTTCACAGGTGCCCAAAACGCTGCCTTCTTCCCTATTTCTTATCCCGTTCCACTGGCGAAAGGAACAGACGCCAATTAAGAGGAGCGCGCCGCTTCTTCGTAGGCGAAAGAGTCTATTGCATGCAGGGCAGCAATGCAACTTGTGAGAACTGAGCAACAATGAGTGGTTTATTTTGAGCGACAAGTAGTAAACGGGCTACCGTTATCTTATTGAGAGAAAAGTAGGCCTGATGGAATTCTCTTGTATTACAAAGTATGCGTCGCGATTTGAAGAAAGGTAATGAGCTCCTAACAGGTTCCTATGCTAACGATCGGTGCATTCCTGGCATCATATGTGGGGTCGACGGTATTGAGGAAGGGCATCTAGGACTTCCAGTGAGGGACGCGTGAGCATGAGGCAGTAGTCCGAGATGTCTAGTGTTTAAACAGCAGGTTTGAGAACGAAATTAGTACGAAAATACACAATTTACCTTACCTTTGAATCAGACGCGACAGTGGAAGTTGAGTGGAAGTTGAAGTTTGAAAAGGTCGCCGTGAGAGTTTTCGTTACAATTCGGGCAATAATGAAATTCCTGAAACGCACGGACCACCTTGCGCGTCACACCCTCCTTGCCGAGCCAAAAAGGAAAGCATGCTGGCTGTCCTGGTACTTTGACCTTCTCCCTCTCAACCAGGATGCAACTGAC
This sequence comes from Paramarasmius palmivorus, assembly GCA_037176845.1. NCBI lineage: Eukaryota > Fungi > Basidiomycota > Agaricomycetes > Agaricales > Marasmiaceae > Paramarasmius > Paramarasmius palmivorus. The sequence goes on along the minus strand of JAYKXP010000046.1, from coordinate 26,965 downwards.
CTTTCTGAACCTCACCAGCAACGATATTTCTTGCTCCTGGCAGGCATCATCGACAGAGCATACCCTAGTCGCTCTCCCGGCAACTCCAACCACGACACAGGTCAAGAAACGGCCGCGATATTTCACCTTTTCTCGACCTCTATCAAAGGAATACGAAGCTGAATGGAAGATTGAACCAGCTAGTACTCTGACGCAGATATCCTTGTCGCTCAGTGCGTCTTGGCAAGTCGTCTCGGTCCCAGATGACTGCCCATACTGGATGTATTCCACTAAGGTGAGCATTCTAGTCGGATACCTTACAATTGTATCCTAAACTCCAGTCAGATTGGGAAGAAACACTACCAAGTCACGATCCTGCCAAGAAGAAGCCTTGCAGCATTCCTCTCAGATATTCCTGACACAGTGCCTTTATCTTCCTTGCTGCTTCCCGGAACGCATGACACGTACGTTTTGTTCTAAGTTCCGTCCCGTTTCAGGTTCTAATATTCTTCTGTAGTATGGCGTTTTATGGATGGCCATTGTCACAGTGTCAGACGCTAGAAACACCACTCAATGTCCAGCTTCAATCCGGCATACGAGTTCTCGACATTCGTCTTGCCCTTGTCGAAGGACACCTTGTTGCCTATCACGGTGTATATCCACAGAAGACACCATTCACAGCCATCCTTTCCATTATGCACGTGTTCCTTTCATCGCCAAGGTCTTCTCGCGAAACCATCGTCATGTCGCTGAAGCAAGAAGACTACAGCAAGACTTCCCAACTCGATTTCTCGAGGGCCGTTCACGATGAGATTGCCACGTCTCCAGGTGGCTTGCAGATGTTCTACCTGGACAACCGAGTTCCTTGTCCTAGGCGAAGTTCGGGGCAAAGTCGTCATGTTTAGTCGATTCAATGGTTGGGATGTATGGGTAGACGGGAAACTTGGGATACATCCTACAGGCTGGCCGGACAGCGAGAAGGATGGTTTTACTTGGGAATGCGAAAATACGCATGTCCGAACAAGTGATTGGTACGCTTCCTGTGATAGTCCTGGCTTCTCTGACTCACGCATCTGGTCTAGGTACGCGATCCCATCGTTCCTCTCGATCCCAGAGAAGATCGAGCTATCAACTCGGATGCTGCTACCTCCGCCTGAGACCGAAACAGTTGCAGACAAGGAGACGTTGTCCATCACTTTCTTCTCTGCCTCTTCGTTCCCACTCGCTGCACCGCCAACCATTGCCCAAGGCTTCGGATGGCCCAAGTGGGGATTAGGTGTCGAGGGTGTCAACAGCAGATTGGGTAAATGGCTTCTCGACAGGCTGACTGGTTCTGGGATTCAACAAACCCAACTACCGGCAGCTGTGGCAGACTCGGATTCAGAGTCAGAGAAGCGTGCTGTTCCAGCGATGTACGAACCACGTTTGAGGGGTTGGGCATTTTTGGACTACTACGATAACCCTGAGCATGCCATCGTTCCGTTGCTTGTTGAGTGCAATTTCCGAGGAAGGAAGCCAGGTGAAGAGGGATGGTGATGTGAGTTTGATTTTGTGTTTTGCTTGTATCTATGGTGCTGGATGGTCATTTGTATATTATAGTCAATGGAATATCCCTTCATCTACACATGAAAATATCCTAGATGGTCTATGCCGTGAGCACAAAGGTGCCCTTTCGACCTAACACGACTCGAGTTACTAGATCATCCGACTCTCACGCCGACTATTACGATCTCGTTTGCCTAACTGGTACGGTAAGGTCTCAGTACTTTTACGCACTGCATTTGGCTGACCACCCAAAGACCCAAAAATGTCGCCAATATAGTTCGACGGTTCGACACCCTGGCGGAACCGACTATCCCATCCATCAACGATTCCTTGTACAATCTTCACGCCAGCACGATAACTGTTTACTAGCGCCGGCTCAAATCCTCCCTGGTCCGCAAAAAGGCCCTCGAAGGCACTTTGACCTGCGAATGGTCGATCAAAGTCGGACCCCGTTCTCATGATGATGATGCGTGAAAAGTCGACACGCTTGGAGATGGCGCCCCTCAAGAGTGCCTCCAAGATCGCATTATCCTCCTGCTGCGAGGAACAATACGTCCCGGTGCCGTTGGTCAGCAGAGCGGTGGTATTCTCGAATGCCTCTGCGAGCAGCGTACCCGCCCAGAAGTTGTCTGATGTGGCAGTGTCACATAACACAACCGAAGGAGGCCCAAGCGCCGGTACAAACTCTGGTCCACCGGCGTACTGCGAACGATACGACTGTGCGGGTGCAGTGTCATGCAAGGTTGCCTGCTGAGCAAACTGATATGCGAGCAAACGCAAATCGTCGTTCAGCTCAAACACCTCGGTGCCGTAGATGGTAGCTGGGAACTGGTCCGGCGCTTTGGAACCTTGTGGGATATAGCCGGTATTGAATCCTGAGGGTATCTCCCGACCATCAATCTCATATTGCAACGCGACTTGCACAGCGAAACGTGCCAAAGTGACAGAGCCAGTTGTTCCAAATTTGGGACTCACTCCCGCGACGCCAGAGACCAGAAAATAGGTACTTGTGAGGTCGAAGGCAGAGGAATGTACGAGGGAAGTGATGGTAACTGCTGCGTTGATCTCTGCTTCCCCAGCTACCAGCTCACAGATACTCCCATCTTGAGTGCAATGCGCATCGGGGAAGCGTGGAGAGAAGCCTGGTACGGTAATGTTTCGTGCTAAAAGATCGAATTCTGGTATGTTGTACCACACGTTTGCTTCTCCGTCAAACTACAATGGGATTCAGTTCGAAGGGCGAATTTCACCGGAAAACGAACTCACCATGTTTAAAATAAAGACCTTTGGTGTCAACTTGCTATCCCAGAATAGGTTTGGATGTGCAAACACCTGCGAGGTTGCGTTGGCCGCCGAAAGGATAGCAGGTGCTACGACCGCAACTTGGATTGAACTCCACTTCATCGCGGGTGGCCTTCTTGAAAAGATGCAAAGAGGGCAAAGGTGGGAGATGATGGGCTGGCATTCCATGTCGTTTAAATGACTGGTTGGCTATTCCTCTTACACGGCAATCACCAGCAACTTCTTTGTCCTCGAAGCGAATACATATAGTTATACATCAAGATCGAACCTAGTACACGAGATCTGTCAAAGTAAAAGTAGTACATGCCCATAACTAGACGTCCACGTCAAACCAGTGCCCCTCAGGTCAACTGTTGGCGAATTTAGGTTTTGACCATCTGCAGATCAATATCATCCCGAGACTCGACGTCGTGGCTGCCGCTTGGAGCACTTGACCCTGGCGCAGTTCGAAAACCATCCAACGTAATAGGAGTCTTATGGTTGCGGATACTAGAATGGTAAGAGCTGGAATGTAACGTGCTGTCAATAGTAGAACGTTTGGTATGAACAAGGCAAATGATGATCGTGGGGTACATTCCCTAAAAGCAACATCAGTCCAGTCAGAGACGATGCATAATAAATGTAATTACCACAATGCAGCTTGTTTGATAGGCAAAGACTCTCATTGCGAACTGTAGACTGGGGCGAGCATCTATGGCATCGTTGATCGACGGAATGGCTCCGACAACCTGAGCAAGCTATCGTGCCACACATATCAGTTCGTGATCCAGCGAGATGTGTGAGTATTACTTACGAAGAACAAGAAGTAGGCCAGCCCGCTTTCGAGCAGAAGAACCACCACGCGCTCTGCTTTCGACACCCGCGAAAGCCGTGTGTCACGGATTCCTCTCGATATTTTGAAGTAGCTCCTATTGCAACCGCATGAGTGAAAGGTAGTTAGCTACTGTCCGACGCTTACACAGCTTTGATACCGATTAGGATGGTGGCAACAGCAGTTGTAGCAGCTGGGGCCGCGTACGAGATGACTTGGATATTCCTGCAAAACGCGGGATCGCGATACGCGCCAAGCAGAATCTGTCCACCTAGACGAGCGACGCAATATGTCAACATCATTGACGATGCTATTGCGAATATCATAGTTAAATTCAGCAAAATCCTAAGGATTTATATGCAAGCACCTACCGAGGGAAGTTAATAACAGAAGAATTGGTAGAATCATGACTAGTTTCCAATTTCCGGTAGCCCAAAAAGCGTAGACTCTCCAGATTATCACGCAATCCCCGAGGAAAGTCTTCCGATTCATTCGATTTTAGCGTACTCAAAGAAACAGCTAAGCACCACATACCAAATAAGCATAGATTGCATCAATGGCCGCAATTCTGGGGGTCATGAAATCGATGGCACGGCCATACTTCACCTCCAGGTCGACGTCTGGGTCCTTTATCAAAGTCATCCTTGTTTCACCGATCAGGATGACGAGGTCGATGACCCAAAGCGCAAGGCACATAATATACATCAAAATAACCACAGCCAGAGTCACGAAGGAGATTTTCCTGGGAGTGTGGCTTTGGCGACGACTGGAAGGATCGTCAGCAAACGTGGAGAATGTCAGAGCTTAGAGATGTTGTCTTACATCCCGACCAAAATGGTAATTGCTTTGATTACCATCGCCCCGTACGCCGCTGAAATCGCGCAGTTAGGTCTCAGCAGTGAAGAGGAAGAGGAAAAACTTGCTGATCAAAATAGTTTCGACAACCACGCAAACCGTAGAGGTGACCAGGTCATTGCCAATCTCCAACAAGGGTGGCTACCGTTGACATAGTTCGTTGGGCTGATAGTTTCTAGTGACTTCAGAATGCAATCTAAGCCTTTAAGTTTTCAAATCCGCCACAAGGATAAAGTTCTGTCGGACTTGATCACTTTAGAAAGGCCCACCCATAATTTAGTTGATATCAAAGATGGCAACCTAGGCTGATGATGGTCTAGAAAAACCTCTGTGGGGCACCCTCATCAAGATTAGCGAGACCTGGCAATACCTGAAATCTGTCGTATATCGGTGATAGATGCGCCAGTTCAAGCTCGAGGGGACTTTGAGCTCCAAGTTACGAACCATATTCGACTAAAATGTCTTCGTGAAGAAGAAACATTCGTGTTGATGTGAGTTCGACACCCACGCTCGTGGTAACTCTAGCCTGTCCCCACGGGCCCACACTATGGGAGAATGTAAGAATGGAAGTTTGAACCATCACTGATATGTCAGTCTGTGAAGGTAACTCAACTGAGGACACATCATGGGAGTCTTCAAGTTACTGGAACGCGAAGTCTGGACTTTAAAGTACGGCGTAGATGCTAAAAGCAGATATCAATCTGTGGAGGCAAGCGCGTACTTGACATCTGGACACACGATTGTAATGTGAATAGCCATCGAGCCCTTTCGAATTCAGCCGGCACCGGTTTCAGTTCGTAAACAGTTAGATCATGGGTTGCCTGCATCAGTCAGTAACTTAAAGAAAAAATGATGGCACGAAGACACACAGCGCTTAGATATGCCGTATATCCGAGGGCATAGTTCCCAGGGTAGCCTTAACCGTACTCGCGCAACATCGACGTTCTTCAGTATTGCGATTATAACAATGCCTAAGTGTTTTCTAAAGGCGGTCAGTGTGAATGATCAGAACCTATCATACCCGAAAGAATGGCAGATCCCGAAATCACCAACACTGCATAGTTCGATCGATTTCTCGCGAACGAAGATCACCTTTAAGCCACATTCGTGATTATCAGTAGTTCCTATAACAGCATGCCACAAAGACCCAGCTTCAGGGCGACCAAAAAGTGGAGATGAAGATGGTCAAGAACCGCCAGCTCACTCAGTGGCTCGCTATGAAGGCAGTGAGGACCGAAGATCATTCGGAAGCTCAAGACAGAAGGAAGCACATACTAGTGACATACGCTGCGATCGAAAACACGACGTTGCACGAGCCATGAACCCTGTCATAGCCTTTTGTGATTCGGTGTCAAACTGTTGTTGTTGCTTGCATGGATTGGAGTTGTACAAGTATGTTACAATTGCTTCTTCTCTTAGTCCCCGTATCTTCATTTTTTGAAAATCTCCGCAAAAGTGGTTCCTTTGTATCTGATGAGAGTTGAGATCTTGGTTCGGAAAGGAATGAGAGAGACACACCCCAAATGTGTACGTTCCGGGTCAATGAAAGCTCTAACAACCAGATCAACACCCAGTTGCTCCTCGCAACCCAAAAGTACAACTCACATGTATCCACGATCGTTCGGGACCCCCAGCGTCTTTTGAAAATGCTCCGACAAGACCTTACTATACTCCACGTTTGCTTCGGGATTGAGATTTCCTAGACTAATCTACAGATTCGGTGTGATTTAGAAGATCTGGCAGAACGCAAAGAGGAAACTACTAGTGCTGTCATGGCTCGGGCTTCAAGCCTTAGGCCGAGCCAAGCCGGCCCGAGCCAGGCCCTCTCTAAGCCAGGCCCTGCAAAAGGCTTACTATGGCCTAGGGCCTGGCTTGAAGTTTTTCGAAGCCCGAGCCCAAGGCCTGAGCCCAAAACTCTCAGACTCGAAGGTTTTGGGAAGGTCGGCATAGTCGTCATTCTCAGTGGGTGAGAATGTTTTCTCACGCGCACGGTTGATGACGCGTCCTTTCTCTTTGTCAATGACGACGACAACGCTACCAATCACCGTCTAGACTGTGATAACGACTCTTTTCCGGACAGGGTAAACTGCAAACCTGCTCATCTTATGGCTAAGGTTGTGAGTTTTTTCATGCAATTACCCATTACACTTACCCCACACTAATAGACAAGGCATATCTGTCTCTAGGACCTTATCCGGCGTGGAGATACTTCAGAACCTTTCAGAAGTTGTTGGAGATGAGCAGATACGAGGGAGGTGAGTGCTCAGTTGTTCTCAGTCTTCCATCTGCGTTCTCAAGATCTCATGTTTGGGCTAGAATTTAGAATCTCTTCTAGATACCTACAGCAATATATCTATCTTCTACTCCATGTGTGAAAACGTTCAGTGAGGAATACTGACCAAGCCCGGGAATGACGCAGTTTAAGAACTGAAAGATACGCGACCGATGAACCTGGCGCGTCACTATCTGCGTTTCACAACCATACGGGCCATACCGCGTCTCTGGAGCATGGGTTGGAATTGACAATGCCACTCGTTGCCTTACACATCCTCATCAATTCTCGTTCACTTCCAGCTGGCCATCATATGTAACACAGTCGTCAAGCATGGGAGTACGTGTTAGTTTGTCTCTGTTAAGAGTCTACTCATTGTTCCTCATAGGTTTCAAGATCACGCAATTCAACGCATGGATTAATACGGTTCATTTCCATGCTTCCCTTCAGCAGCAGTACTTCTTATTTCTTTCTTGCTACCGAATTACTATTTATGGTAATAAGCCCTGGCCTGAGCCCGAGCCAAACCCGAGCCGGGCCCTCGTTTTGGCCTAAGGCCTGGCTTGCAATTTCGCTGGGCCCGAGCCTCCTCAGGCCGAGCCCAAGCCATGGTTTTCAGGCCAAGCCCGAGCCCTAACAGCACTAGAAACTACTGACAACTGTACACTGGTATGCGGGGTCCATAGTTCCAGAGAACGACATGGGAACTTCGGGGGTGACAATGACGTTCATGTAGTTCTGTGGTTTCTTCAAAAGGTCTCCAGCTATCTGGTCATTGGTGAATGTTTGCGAGAGGTAGTGGAGCGAGATCCGCTCGCCTTGGATAGCTCGAGGATGTATGCAGGCACATCGGGAATCTGAGAATACAATATGTATCAGAATCATTTAGGCTGAGTTTGGGGCTTACTTTCACGTTCGTTTTGAGCTCAACGGTGGGCATGTTGGAATGAGTTCAAGTTGAATTCGAAGGATCGAACGCGCCTATTGACCTGCCCTCAAGAGCTTCACGTAATGCCATCATTGCATGGCAGCCGGACTTTTCCAGAAGCTCTTCACATCGAATACCTATGTACCCTAAGCCTCTCAAAAACATTCACGTCGACTCAGAAAGCCGCGGAAAGGGGATTTCGGTCATTAAGCCTCGCCGGTGGATATCATTTTGCCTGGAGTTCCGAGTCAACATTCATATGTTATATTCAGCCGCCAGACACCAAGTTCTTGTAAGCATCCATACTCATCTGCACCACGTTGCACCCGTTATTGATATGCTCGCGGCAGAAGTCGATACCTGAGTCATGAATGAAGCCTGGCCCGTCGGAGATCATACTAGCCCCTTCAAGGTAATGTACCAGCAAGCTTAATCGAATACGCTGGAGAAATGTAAAGGGATGCATACACGATCTACGGTTTCGATAGGAAACTAGGCATGAAGATCTGCTGCTCTGCTATTAGTATCAGGCCTGAAGCCTGAGGAACGGGAGGATCGTGTTCTGGCGAACGGCCCCTTATCAAATACGCCGAGTACTTACAGATGGATGCTGAACAGCGCTCAGGATGCTTCCCTTCAGGCTTCGGCCTGTTGTTTTGAGCGAGATATGAATTGCAAGCTACCAGGTATAAAGACCGACTGTGATATTACCATCGAATGACTGCTTTACCTCTCCATCGCATCTATGTCATCTATGGACTTCGCCGATGAACTGGTCGACTCCATTTCCGTGGAGAGAGTCGTGATCTTTCCGGTTACAACCCTATCGGTATGTCCATCATCCAAATGTCCGAAAATGTCGTCTAATTACCGCGATGTGTTCGCGATAGGCTATGTATTTTATGTATGGTACGTCACTTAACCTTGAGCGCTTGAGCTTTGGTCCTCATAAGCAAGTGAATTATAGGTGCTTATGTGCTGCTTTTTGCAACATGTGTCTACGTGATGCGCAGCCACCATAAGCAACACAGCGGAGAGTCCTGCAAGAGGTTGTATGAAGTGCTCACACATGTTCTCTTTGGATTATCCACAATCTTCGTGGTGGATTATACCCTTTTCTTAGTACGCTACTCTATCATAGGCTTCGATGCGGTGAAGGACAACGACGGCCAACGATTCATCAGATACCTTCTACAAGACACCGAAAAAATGATCGAATAGTAAGAACACCATCTCTTTACGGACTGCTTGGATTGTACTGATGTCCCGAAGTTTTATTTACTCTCTGGTACCCATTTTACTCAAGTGCGCTGCTTTGTCGCTGTGAGAGTATGTCTATTATGACTGATACTACGCAGCATCGCAGCGGAGTTGATGTTTGTCTGTCTCGGCAAAACTTCTCCCATTCAAAAGGCCAGCTTTAACCCAAATTCAACAGATACACCGTTGCTACATGATCTGGGAGTTTCGAAAAAGAATTGCGGTCTTCTTGGTAGCTGCATCCGCTATCAGCAATGGTGAGTCCTCTGTTTGGGACTGACCGTCATTTTATTGCTGAAACTTGCATGGTTCAAGCTCTAGGAATCGTAAGCGCTATTGGCCCTGGGATATCAATGTCGCGCTACTCTTCGGAACGCACAACTAGTTTAGCCTCTCAAAATTTGTTGTCTATTGTGTATGCCATTACTAGCATCGTCGTCAACGTCGCCCTCACACTCTTGACTGGTAAGTCTCTGAACAAGTTCATCTCTAATTTTCTGAATAGCACATAGTCGGGCGTATATGGTGGATTTGTCAACAAGTGCGTATGCATGGCGTTTATCGAAGGGACAGATCTATCGAATTTGTATCCAGAATTATGTGAGTACTTTGACGTTCTAAGTTTCAAGATTAGTGTTAATTTTTCCTAGACTCGAATCAGGGATACTTTATCCGATCCTTCAGATCGTCGATATCGTCGTGCTGGCAACTATGACCCCCAAGCTATCCTTCGATCCCTATCCCCTCGTGGTGCTTAGCGCTGTGAGAGACAAGAATCTATTTTATTACCTTTCTTTACCCGATGCTGATGATTTCTTGCAGGGGGTTGCTCCAACATTGATCATTGTTCGGGTCAGACTCGAAAAGGATAACGAGAGCTCGCAGCGTGTTACTGGGATTCCGAGTTTTGATATCCGTTCGGGCCTTCGTGAAGGCGCGACATCTTCTGAAGAACAAACCCAAAACCTTAGAATGGTGCGTGATGTCGAGAGTGGCGGCGAGCGTGGAGGAAACAATGAGATCAATGAGACTGTTGAGGCGCCGAGTACTAGTATGCCTAGGGTCATATGCGCTAGTAATGCTACTACCAGCGGTACTTCGTCTGTAGTTGATAATTACGAGCCCATGCAGACGCTAAAACTTCGAGGTCTGGGCTTCTTGGTCGCACTTGCCAAATATAGAAAATATTTTTCCACATCATTCCCTCCAGCTCCACACCGCTGGAGAGGAAAACCAGTCGTGTCATCCAAACTTTTTCCTACTTCATCTCGAGTCGTCTTTCGGCCGTTTTTGGGACGCTTTCCAAACTCGTCTGGATGTACATGAAGCGACCACAACCATAAAGGTAACCCCAGGCCACTTTCTCAACATCGTTTGACTTACTCGGTTGCCAGATGCATACGAATTGACCACCGAATTCTGGATCACACCTAGTTGTCTGGAACGGGGCGGGAAAGGGAGATGGGTCCGGTTGTTTCTGGTCGCTCCGTTGTGAGTGCTTTTCAACACACTTGTATCCCCCCCATCTAAGTCCGACATACAGAACCGTTTATACGCAAGTCTGAGTCGGACAGGATTGCGATGAAGAGGGAATTCGGCAGCTACATTCGAGGACTACATACACACCCTCACGCGTCTGTGTGATCTTCTTCAAACATCGCACTCAAATCTCCGGGTTACTAGGCTCACTCCACACCACTGAATACCAGCACTCCGTCAGTTTTCGATTCCTATCATGAATTTGATTATATTGAATTGAGCCGATGCAACAGGCTGTATTATCATCAGTATATTGCAGTACAGCGTCGAAAACATATTCAGTCGGATTGCTCGTAACAAAAGGCATGACTTCATCGCGGGTAGAAAGCTCCCAAAGAGCCTTTCCGTGTATATGAAATGTTCATCTATCAGTAGCAGGCGGCAACAGCAATCCAAGCTGGGGATATCGGAAGTGGTGAAATGAGGCTTCGATGTTCCGGCTACGATTAGGACCTCGAAATGCAAGCACAAAGATCGAATATATGGCCTGATTACCTCGCTCTACATCAGGAGATGGGCCTTGGCCTTGAAGCCGAAGGTGGCCATCCTTCCAGGCTTCAAAGGCTGGCGCATTACACGTCGTTCAGTGATTCACATATCGAGCTTTCAGCAACCGAAATCAGCCCTTACCGGTCTTCTACAGCTTTTGAATTCCCGGAGCTTCATAGGCAGTGATCACTACCCACAATGTGACGATTCCTCTTTCTTTCCTTTTCCTGCTATTCATTACTCATGTTTCATAACTCCACAGCAGAAGAGTGCTATTCAGTTTTGCAGATGTACGACGGACTTGAGGTCAATGCTCGTGTCGTGCCTCTTAGGTTTTTGGTTCATGGACCACACCTCTCTTGAGGTATAAATGCAGACAAAAGAGCGCAGCAAAATCCTCACACAACAACTCAGCTCGCATCTCCATCCTCATTCCCATAAACCTCGACTAACAATGCAGTTCAACAACGCATTCCTCGCCACCATCGTTGCTGCTATCGGTGCTAGCTCTACGTACGCTGCTCTCGTGCCCCGAGCTGATCCTACTTGCGGTACTACCGGAGACGCGACGTGAGTGTCTCCTCGTCACGTATTGATCTGAAGCAAATGACTAACCCTGTCGTCGCTGTAGCCTCGTTGACTGCCAGAACCTAGTCAATAGCGAGTGGTCCAACCTCAACTACGAGCGCACCTGCACCTATGCAGGCAAGACTGCCTACAACCCCATCTGCCACCCCGGAAACTGTGAGTAGATTACACCCTGAAGGCGTTCATGATAACCAATACGAATTGTTAGGCTGCGTCTACGTTACCGTCGACACCTTGACTGAAGACGATGTCAAGAACGCTGCGAAGACCATCGTCAGCGGTTGCGCTTCTCAGAGCACTGATACCGTCAACGGTGTCATCAACGTGAATGCCGACGCGCGGGTCTGCATTGGAAATGGTGATGCGTGCGGCGATTGTTTGTGAGTATACTTTGACCCATTCTCGGTGGCACAATGCTCAGTCTAAGTCCTTTCTAGCGAGGACTAAGATCCTTAACGACCTCAAGCTCAAGTACAACCCTTTGTATCATAGAAGTTATGAAAGTTTTTTGAAAATGACAACGGAGAGAAACAAATTTTGTCCTCGGTATCTGCGAAAGGTCTTCGTGACTTTGATGATGTTCTCTGACACAGTCAAGGATTAATGAATGAAGTTGCCCATGACCCCCTCGAGATTCCGAGTGCGAAGCTCTTGGCGGCTAATCGGTGAATTACCGGCGCTTCTCCCTTGCTCTCTTCCTCCCATCATTACAGCGCATGAAAAGGTCCTCTCATGATCCTTCGAACATCTGTAACTAGTCCTTCCAGGCTAAAAAGAAGTCCCGAAATCTCTCATAAAAGGTCACAAAAGATGCATTTTATGCAGTGCTCATGCTCATCTCATTTCTAACAGTCGCATCGTTCATTTCCTTGACTCTAAGTCGCGGGTTTCCCGACTGTGAAAATGGTCCTTTGGCCCATAATCTAGTCTGTAATCCAGACGCTCCCTCGCTTGATCGTGCCAAAGCCGTCGTCGCAGAGTTTACTCTCGAAGAACTCATCGCAAACACTGGTAATGATTCGCCTGGGGTACCTAGGCTAGGCCTAGCACCGTATAACTGGTGGAATGAAGCATTGGTGCGTGTGTGTGCTTACCGTTTTCTTCCTTCAAACGCTCAAATAGAACTTAGCACGGCTTTGGCGGTTCCCCTGGTTCCAACTTTTCCTCTGAACACGGCACACCCTTCAGTTACTCCACTTCTTTCCCTGCACCCATCCTTATGTCTGCTGCATTCGACGATGACACTCATTTCACTCCGTTGCGAAACGTCATCAGTACCGAAGGGCGTGCATTTCACAATTTCAACCGTTCCGGTATCGACTTCTGGGCGCTCCCAATATCAACCCATTCAGGGATCCACGATGGGGCCGAGGTCAAGAAACTCCTGGAGAGGATCCTTTACGGGTCTCGGGGTACGTTCGTGCGTACATTGCTGGTATGCAAGAGCAACAGGAAGGATACAAAAAGGTCCTAGCGCAATGCAAGCACTGGGCTGGATACGACATTGAAAACTGGCAAGGCAACGATCGCACGGAGTTTGACGCTCTCTATCTACCCAAGACTTCGCAGAGTACTACTCTCCACCATTCCAGGCATGCGTGAGGGACGCAGGGGTGGCGAGTGTGATGTGTAGCTATAACGAAGTGAACGGGGTTCCTTCGTGCGCGAATTCTTATCTCCTTCAAACCTTAGTAAGGGATTTCTGGGGGCTAGGCGACGATCAATGGATTGTAGGAGACTGTGCTGCAGTCGAGGTGATCTATACTGGTCATGGGTATACAGAGGATATCGTCAATGCGAGTGCTCTCGCATTAAAGGCGGGTGTTGATATAGATTGTGGGACGACTTTCCCCACTTATTTGGGAGAGGCGTTGGAAAAGGGATTGATAGCAGAGGATGATATAAAAAAGGCCTTAGTGCGACAGTACCATTCGCTCGTCCGGTATGTTTCTACCAATGCTCTTCTTGATGCTGGTCCTCACGAACACTTAGAACAGGCTATTTCGACCCGCCTTCTCGTCAACCATACCGCCAGATTGGCTGGTCAGATGTCAATACCAAAGTAACGCAGGAGCTGGCGTATCGAGCGGCAGTCGATGGTATGGTATTGCTGAAGAACGACGGAACCTTACCATTGTCCCCAAAAAAGACCAAGGTTGCACTGATAGGCCCCTTCGCAAACGCTACACGTCAGATGCAATCCAACTACGCGCCAGCCTGCGCCGTACGTCATCAGCCCGCTAGCTGCTTTCCTTTCATCCTCTCCATACGACATCGTCTTTGCGAACGGGACTCAGATCAACACTACGTCTACCTCAGAGTTTCCTGCTGCCCTCGATGCGGCAAGTGAAGCCGATGTCATCATTTACATCGGTGGAATGGACCTTAGTGTTGAAGACGAGTTCAGGGATAGAGAGGAATATTGGGTGGCCCGGGAATCAGGGAGAGTTGATTCATGAAGCTTGCTGATGTCGCAGGGAAAGAGAAGGGAAAGAGCAAAAAGCTGGTGGTGGTGTCAATGGGAGGTGGACAGGTTGATTGTTCGTGGATCAAGAAGGATAGTCGTGTAAGCTTCCCCTTGTTCCTTTTCTCATCGCACCAAAACTCACCAAACTTACAGGTGAATGCCCTGTTATGGGCGGGACTACCTTCTCAGTCTGGTGGTACAGCACTCCTTGACATTCTTACTGGGAAGAAGGCACCTGCTGGTCGATTACCCGTCACACAGTACCCTGCAGGGTATGTCAACGAAGTACCCATGACAGATATGGGGCTGAGACCAAGAACAGGAGAAATACCTGGAAGAACGTACAAGTGGTACACGGGAAAGCCAGGTGACGAGTTTGGGTTCGGATTACACTATACGAAGTTCGACATTGCTTGGGAGAAATCCGAGACCGACTTCGACGTCCTGACATACAACATCCAAGACCTCATCTCAACCGCTTCGAATCAACAGTACATTGATCTCGCACCTCTAGACACCTTCACGCTGAGCGTGACAAATGCCGGCAGGACCACCGCATCAGATTTTGTTGCACTCTTGTTTGTTCAGACAAAAGCTGGCCCTCAGCCTACGTCGCAGAAGGAACTGGTAGCTTACACCCGAGTCAAAGACGTTCAACCCGGTCAAAGTACGTCGGCGGAGCTAACGGTAACATTGGGAGCAATAGCACGTACGGATGAGAACGGCGATAGGGTGTTGTATCCAGGGGAGTACGAGTTGCTAGCGGATTGGGATGGGAAGGCGAAGAAGAAAATTAGGCTTAGGGGGAAAGAAGAGAGACTGGTGGTGTGGCCACAGCCACCGAGCTAATCGAGAAGTCGACACGCGGATTATACCACGAACTTGACTAAACAAAGGAATGACTTTGATTATTGTCGGACGGTTGGGAACAGGTTTCCAGCAAAAAAATCGGTTATGACCGAAGGAAGCTGAAGCAGCACATCTCTCCGGTTACAATAAGGCTATGTAGTACCATCCTTTCTGTACATTTCTTAGGTCAAAGCAGGGTTATTCTCAGCAAAGTACTCGTGACTGTCAGCGTTCTAAGTGCGTGTTAAATGTGTTCAAAAAATGTGTCGCGAATAGACATTACCTGGATGGCACTGCGAGGGAAAAGAACGGCAAGCAATTGTGCATTACTTTGTCCTGTAAAAATAGGTATCCACTGTGAGTTTGACTATAGCACGTCGGAACATTGCGAAGCTCGAACCGTAGGCTTTATCCTGCGTTCCTGCGATCGCTGTGAAATGCGAAGACTCATGAACTAAAGTTCCGCCCTTGGAATCGGTGCCGGTGACTGGAGCACTCCAGAAAGCGCCACATAAATAAATAACACCGTACTCGTCTGGATACACGTATGCAAAGACCCCTGTATCCGTGCACGAGCAATCGTATGTTTCTCCAGAGAAGGAGTATCCTTTGATAGCCGTGAAATGATTGGTGACCGTGTCCTTGTTAGGAGTAAGGTAGGTGCCAAACCAAGTCGTGTAGCGAGGGCTGCTACTGTTCAGGGAATTGAGATAACTATAAAGAAAACGTGTCAGCAAGTAATCATCATCGGAGTAGAGAAAGCTCACGAGCTAGCGCTGTTGGCGTAGTTCGCAGCAGCAGTGGCAGCAGCAGCGAGCTGGCTCTGCTGAGTGGAGAGCAGGACATATATGTTGCTCTCTTTGCGATGCCGGAACTGCGACGAGTAGCAGCGAGCTTGCCCTTGAGATTCACCTTGAAGGAAGCCTCCTGGGAAGCGCGGAGGTCGGCAAGTTGATTAGTAGCAGGGTCAACGATCTGGAAAAGGCTATCTGCGTGAATGTCATAAAGACCCTCTCCGGGAAGAGTGAAGTTGTAGGCGGCGGAAACTATTGACCATTAACGATTGGTCTGCTCATAAAGATATGTCAGGTACTCACGATCGTGCTGTACTTGAATAGATTGACCGGGCTTGAGAACAATCCACATAGCTTTCGAGCTGAGCAGCTTGCTCGGGAACGAATTTGATCTTGACACCAGTGAAGCTGGGCGTAATACCCTGGACATCACTGATACTAAACGTCTCAGTCGGAAAGGTCGAAAGAACACCTCGTGGGTCTTTCAAGATCCTCAAAGTCTCGTCCCGGTGTTCTGGAGTGAAGGCAGTAATCTTTCAACGCATCGACACCATCGACACTGTTGGGTCCTGCAGCGACTTCAATGTCACGATAAATGTGATTTACGTGCACGACTCACCAGCTACATAGAGAGAGAGGCTGCGCGAGGCTGAGACAGCACGATTCCTGACATGCAGAGTCCAAGGAGAATTGAGCGAGCTGAGAGCACTTTCATGGTGACTGATGTAGAAAAGTTCCGAAAGTAGGATTTGAACTCGAGTGCTGAGGATGAGGTTACGGTAGAATTGTTATGCCCTTTATATGATTTTAGTATGTTAGTCACCCAATGCACCCATAATTTTGTGGTACAGATTTGCGGCGTGGGCACGATTTGCAGCGATGGTAAGTAGAAAGAGGTCAAAAACGAATAGAAAAGATCGCTTATGGGCGACTGTCCACCATATGGCAACTAGTACCTAGACAAACCAGTATTGTGTTCCTTGCCGAGACACATAAGCCACGATGTTGTCGTAGTAGCGAACTAGCCTAGTGGTCCTAAGTCGTTCAAAGTTCAATTAACTTGTCTTGTGAGTATTTTACGAGAAACGTACCATATGCAATTCTGCGCATTTAACCATATTTCCATCAACTTAGTCCCCCTGGATCGTGGCGTTATGATCAACGTGTCGTCGAAGCTTCTGTCAGGTCCATCATTGTACCCTACTGCGACTGAAGGAACTAACGGTCATCCGCAAACACTTGACGACACCGGTGACGAGCCTAGTTTGCTGAAGTGTTCAGTGTTATATGCTTGGAACTTCAGAAAAATCCGACTATACCAAAACCAACCACCATCATACTATTGAGCTGAGCAGGTACACAGTGCGGCGGTGGAACCACCTCGTGCGTTGTCAGGTTCATACATCGACCATGTATCGGAGCTTGGGATGTATGAAGGCCCACATCACGGAGGATCCGAGCAGTGGCTTAGAGTTTCAGAGTTCCGAGAGAGAGACCGTAACGCGTATAATTTCCTTCGATGCGGCCTACTCCGCTCGGCTTATGCCCCCGAACGTGATTGGTACCCCAAAGTTTCGTAGATTTTGGAAAGTCTGGGGTTAGTAAAGCAATCCAATATACATTTCGGGGCCAGATGAATTTTCTCAGAAATGAGAATAGAAACACGCGTCGTATCTGCTCCCGAATCAACGTCTCTCGAGTCCTTGTTTGCGCTGGCGGGACAACCCACGAAGCGCTTCAGGCCACCAAATTTGAAAACCAACAAACGATTGGAACTCAATGAAGAAGGGACCTTGAAGATTTTAAATAGTGGGCATTTGGGAGATGATGATGGTAGTTCAGGACAGAGTTGCCGGCGCCTTTTACTGACTCCGTTGACAGCTTACCCCTGGTTTACCCTTCTTCTCCTCCACTAACATGTTCCTCCCATTCAGTCGCACTCTGTCCGAAAGTTGGGCCTATACTTGCACTTTCTATCGTCGGGTGTGTAAAGTTGGTTAACGCAGCAGTTTACATGGCGTTTGGTCTTTGTTGTGCGTGTTTCAATACTTACTTTCAAGAACTGGAATCAGAATGCGCATTGCGTTACAGGACACCTGGATCGTCAAAGTGCTCAAGCAGCGAAAGACCATATTAATGACTGGGCGGTGTGGGGCTGCGAGTGTCGTACTCTGCCAGGGATCGAGTTTTTGAAGTTAGTGCAATGGGAATTATCTGTGAGTGTGTTTTTCGGTAACATTCTAATCAATGTTGACCCCGAGTGCCTACGGAGAGGACAAAGGCTTAGGATTAGGCCTCGTTGCGATGATACTCCCTTTGTTTCCTCGGCTTTCTTTTCATTCAAAGAGTCCTACATGAGCAGGCTGGGCTCACCGCACTACCCATGTTCCCAGTGCCACCAAGACAACTACCCGTTGAACTCCTACGCAGGATCTTCTGGTTCATTTACCCCGATCTCTTCGTCCTCGAGGTTTGCCTCGCGTCCAAGCTCCTTCATGCGATAGCACACCCCATCATCTACACAATCATCACCTACGGCGAACGTCCCTGGTCCATTCGTTGCTTGAAGTCATTATCAAAGAATGTAGCGTTACAAGCCGTGAAGACATTTCGACTGTAAGTTAGGTGACCGTATAACCTGTATTGGCTTGATCTTCCCGTAGGAAGTTTGTAGGCCGCACCAAAGTCCTGTACTCTGTCTTCCGCCTCATGACAATCATCGGCCCTTGTTTGTTGAAGCTCAGGCACCTTCAAATCCGATTCCGTCGTACGGCTCTTCCTGACATGCACATCCCCTTATCTTCGCGACCTTGATCTCCTTGTACCCAATCACACGCTGGAAAGAGGACTTCCCATCTAATCACCAGTATGCGAATCTTGGACTCGCAAAGGGTAGAATGTCACTTTTTCGCGAACATTGAGCGGACATGCGTCGTTTTCATCCCTTGCTCGTCTAGCTGTATCCAACATTCCATGGTCGGCAGCATAGTCTCTTCTCCTCGACCGATACCAACTCGTCTGGCAGGGCATAAGCCCTGGACACGAGCGGTCAACAACATATGGATACTGTACAATTTACGTGGATGTTTAGACTTCTCTGCGAAAGGTCTTACCCACCGTTCGAGGATGGGAACCCTTTCTCGTACTGAATCGCCTGGTATCAAGTTGTATCGACAGATATAGACGGGCGGAGCCGCAGACCAATGACTCAGAAACTACGATGAATCTTATGGCAGTCATTCTACATCTTGGTGTTTTCTGTGGATCCCATGTGGAAATCTATGATTACTACCAGCATTGAGTGGAAGAAATAGGTTATACGAACAGGATTCAGAGAGTCGCTCAGGTGCTCAGGGAGGAGTTGATAACATTTTGTATCTATAGTTATTTTGAAAGTTCAATGTTCAACGTTCAGCCCTTACAACAAGAGCACGTCCTCATAGGGAAGGATGCCTAAAAAGCGCACAAAGTTTTCGTGAATTGACAGACTCCAGTGGGAGCGTTGATATACCTTTGGTCGATAGTCGCGCGACGGGTTTCGAGGTCGTGTGAGATGACGATGCTCTTGCAGCTTGCTTTTAATCCACGACGTTCCATATCCACTTCTGCAGTTACACTACAACGATGCATGGTCTTGCTTCATTCACAAAGTGCGAAGCATGGTTCTCTACGAACTCGGCTGTATAGTAACGGCTAACGATACACTATGTCGTGGTCGTTTGGCGTTCAACTCATCGGTGCCCAAACCTTCGTAAGTCTCAAACATCTTACTCCTCAATACATACCTCAACATACGTTTAGTCTCTGGAACACACATTGAAAGCGTCTTGAACACGTGCCTTCACAAATTTATTCCCCTCAGGAACTTTCCGAAACTAATCCTATTTCATCCATAAACTAGATCCCGCTGCTATAAAGCTGTTCAACTTCTGTTGCACCCAACCTCTCTTGTTATTGAACCACCACCAGAACGCTCAGACCTCGTTCGCTCCATTATGAGTCTCCATAATTGCTCGCAAGTCACCATCACCGGAGGTGTTCTCAACCAAGTAAACGGGGATCAATACAATACAAGCGTCGTCCATGTCAACCATCAGATGCACGTAGAACGTACCGAGTATGACGAGGTGTGTGTACCCCCTTCCTCCAAGACCTTCATTAGCTGATGGAAATCTTCTAGTTTGAATATGTGAATCGTGGGCGCATCATCACCTTGAAGAACATCCACACCGACGATCTCTCAAAGGCATGGGAAGGAGAATGGAAAGATGGGCAATTTGTTCGCAAACCAACCAGATCGACCCAAAGGACAATCTGCACGGTAGAGGTACACCCTGATCGGCACGCCAAGTACACCGCAGTCTTTTACGAGGGCAAAGATGCACACATTTTTTGGGAAGAAGATTTTAAACGCTATTCCCGTATTGGTCTAGGGTTCGTTTCCCTTTCCCTGCACAATCATTTCGCTGAGAATAAGCCAGGAAACCCGAAGTATGGCAACTGTATGGCCTGAACCACTCAAAGGTTCCACTTTTAATCTTTCATGACGGTAACTCCTTTCCGACCTCCGTCAATGCTGCGTCCTAATCAAGTTCCCGATAGAGCTGGTACCTCTCGGAAATTTCTACAAGCAGTCGTTCTGGAGGGACTTCTATATAGGGTGGCTGAGGGTGCGTCTCGAGCATAAACATCTTGATCGGTAACTCATCCCTTGAATCATTTCAGGAGCAACTGGGATGCAGCGAAGCCAACTTATGGTTAACTTCCAGAGGGGTTCTTTGTGAAGGACCCAGAGGGCCTGATTTCTTTTGTTTAATTGGCGACCGAGTTGATACCGTTCTCGTACCTCTTTCGGCACAAATGCTACAAGATGATACTTCCTTTCGATTCTTTCAGCAGCTTCCTGAAATAGAGTTGGACGATATCGTTTTCCGCTATGGATGGTGGCGTTTCATAGACCCACATGTCGACGACCTGTTCCCACTTTATGAATCCCTTGACTGCCTAGCTGAATATCCCTATCTCTTCCGCAACACACTGCACCACCAGTTGCCACTGGATGTCATCATTGGGCTTCGTTTTGACACGGTTTACTCTCCTTCGCTAGGGGCTATTGCGAGGCGGCCGTGGAATGGGACATTGTGGGATGTGAATGACTGGCCTGAGTGGCGGACAGTAGGGCTGCTAGACAAGACAGTAGTGGGCAATGGACTGTTACGGTACGTATGAGGGTATTTCAAGTTATTTGTGGGCACTGAACTACATATTTAGCTTTGAACTGGATGATACCGAGGCGGTCTTTGTTCGTTTTGGGATATCGTCGGGAAACTCAGTGGGAAACTTAGTTATGGACGGTTGGTTGCCTCAAAGCTCAAGGGTAA
This sequence comes from Paramarasmius palmivorus, assembly GCA_037176845.1. NCBI lineage: Eukaryota > Fungi > Basidiomycota > Agaricomycetes > Agaricales > Marasmiaceae > Paramarasmius > Paramarasmius palmivorus. The sequence goes on along the minus strand of JAYKXP010000046.1, from coordinate 5,906 downwards.
TTGATGCCCTTGAGTTGTCAGGAACAGAGGAACAACTTTGTATGTCCTAGTTGCACCCGAGCCAACCACAAGCATGTTCATTATCCTTCCCCTCACAGTTGTAATCTTTCCACCGTTCCTTGAACTCAGATCAACACACTGTCCAAATCAATACCCCTATCTCCCACTCCAGGAATCTCCACCCATATACCTCTTTGTCCACCCTCTACCTGCGTCAGTATCAGAACTCATATCATGGAAGGAGGGATTCAGCCGAACCTATTTTTGGTCGTTTGACGAGAATGGCGAATCTGAGATGTCAGAGGAGGAATGTCGGCGGTGGGGGGTCCCAGAACTCTTACCTGACATCTTTCTTCAACCGGGGAATTACACAGTTCTCTTTTCATGGCCAACAGATGTCTACACTAACCTTCGCAACTGGCAAGTTGCCCGTGGCTTCGACCCCTCCACGGCCGATTTCGCACGAAGTCTGGGGTACAAGGAGTTCGAAATCATCGGCGCGAAGAAAGATGACGATCGTTTTGAATACCTTGACTCTGAGTCGTCGGAAGACCAAGGTGCGATATTTGTGCCTATATTTTCAAACAGTTCTCAACCTTTTCTATAGCGAGTGACACGGAATCAGAGCCCATCAGTTTCCATGCTACGAATAGCACAAGCCACAAGCGCAAACGTTCCCCAAGCCCCGTGGAGGAGAGGCAAAATAGACCTAGGATGTCTTGGAATTGGAACGTCTCCGAAGACATGGGTGTAGACCAGTAGGAAAGTCTCCGCTAAAAATTCTATGTATTGAATCGTATGAAATGCCTGTTATTCGGAATGCCCTGGCGTCAAACCGCCCAGTTCATCAGAAGTCATGAGTAAGAAGTTGCGAAGGTCCTCACCATGGCGTTGTATGTATGCGAGAAATAGGTTGCCATACGAAGAGAGAATCGTGGTTCAGGAAAGAATCGAAAACGCAGTCACACATGTATCCACTTTGAAAGTTCTACGCTACAACAGGCGTTCGACCCCGGATACCCGTTGAGATCAATGACCTAAAATACCCACGCGCCTAACCCTAGTAAACCCTCACGCATGTACATAGTAAACCCTCGCGCCTGCCGTGTTTCCTAATTAAGTACATCCTGATCTTATGACCCCGCCATCTTGACTCTGAGTATGAGGTACAGTGATACCATTGTCACTTCGTTAATCAAACAGGAATAACGATTCCGCATGCAAAACCACCTAGCTCAGCCGGAATCTGCAGACCATCTCGCTAAGGAACGCTGGTACGAAAGGGATGTAAGGAGGTACGGGGCTTCTGTCGGGCGAGGTATGAAGATTCCAGCTCCCGTGTCAACATGCTCACAAGGAATCTGTAGACCACCGTGTGGAGGAACACTAGTATGAAGGGATGTAAGGAGGGTACGGGGATTCTATCAGGCGAGGTACAAATATTCCAGCTCCCGTGTCAACATGCCACAAGGAATATGTAGACCACACGTGCGGAGGAGGAACGCTGGTACGAAGGGATGTAAGAGGTACGGGGATTTTGTCGGGCGAGGTGTATGAAAGATTCCAGCTCCCGTGTCAACATGCTCAGAAAGAATCTATAGACCACCGTGCGGAGGAACGCTGGTACGAAGGCATGTGAGGAGGTACAGGGATTCCGTGGTGCAAGGAACGACGATTCCGGCTTCCAGATCAACATCCTCACCTGGAATTTGTAGGACCATTTCGGGGGGAACGCTGGTACGAAGGGATGTAAGGAAGTACGGGATTCTGTCGGGCGAGGTACGAAGTTTCCAGCTCCCGTGTCAACATGCTCAGAAGAATCTCTAGACCACCGTGCGGAGGAACGCTGGTACGAAGGCATGTGAGGAGGTACAGGGATTCCGTGGTGCAAGGAACGACGATTCCGGTGTGAGGCTTATAAAACGCTTGTGAACGAGCGAAATAATATGCCAAGTTGTGCGAGCGGGGTTCGACGTTGTCAAAGGATCCATACAATCGACACAAGAAATCAACTAGCACACTAGTTGAACGTCTACAAATCACTAGGACACAAGGGAAGTGTACGAGCGATGAATGAAACAATGTAATATGATAATAAAGTCTCGATATGATCAAGACAACGCGAGCCAACCTATTAAACCTATCTATAACTATTCCTATACGTTCCTATGACGCAAAATAACAACCTATCGAACCCAACAAGGGTAAAGACCTATGTTTCCTATGCAAAAGTATGGTTTACACTAGTCGAACTAGCACGACAACCAAAGGCACTGATTTACACTAGTCGAACTAGCACGACAATCATTGGGCCACCTATAAGCTAGTGGGCTCCACACTAAGCTTTAACGACCATGTTTGGGGTTCACACCAAGTGAAAAAGAGGGAATCTATGGGGGCTCCACACTGGTCCAGAAACATCAATCCTATCAAGAGACTAGTCCGCGCTAGCTCTGTCCTATGGGTATCTCAAAGTTCTTAATTTCACGACTCTTGTTCAATATAGAGATGCTTTTCAAGGTTTTGATTTTTTTTTTCTAAGTTATTGTTCTAAGCACACGTCGCCTCTATGGTCAACGATAGAAGTCAAAAACTGTTGCTATTGAGCTCTAGGGCTCCGTATATAGCGGTGGGTATATTGCTTGCGAGCTTCCTAGGGAACCCTGCTGCTTAATATACCAGCGGAGGTACATATTTTACATATAAGTGAATGTGGACACGATTAAAGTAATAGTAACTATGCATGAAACGAGAACGAGGAGAGGATTCTGTCCATATGAAGTAAGTATCTACCAGAAAAGATGGTTTGGATATATATTGGTCGGGAATTCGACATTATTTTGCGGATGCGAGTCATATTACTTTTTGGTTGCTAAGAAGTGGCGCGCGGAGGCGCCTGGTCCGCATGGGCGTTTGGATATCGGTGCTTGGACATTGTATTCCGACTCGGAACTTGCAAGGAGTCCGATCTCGACCGAAAACACTTTTCGGATTCGTATCCGAGGAAGGTAGGCTCTATGCCCTTGTAGTTCTATATTAATCTTTCATATGTCCTAGGACAGTCCTGGCACAGATATCCTATTGTTTCCTTGTTATAGGACTATATGTCCCTTAACTAGTTGTGTGTACTAGCACGTAGGAATTCCAACTCGAAGCTCGAGGGATATTCGATCGATATGGGAAGCTGTTAAGCCCCCATATGGTCTGTATCGAGGACCCGGTTACTCGGACATTTCTAATCCTGTTAACTCTGCTCTCGAAGTGATCGCACCTCCAGCTTCTACGTATTTGGTATATAGCTCTGATTCGTCCCCTATGGGTCCCTCTACGCTGTGGATAGTTGGTCCTGTTCACTATCCATCTCATATGTCCCATAGCGCGGAAGTACAGTGTGCCATATGACCTACTAGGAAGTCTACATGTACAGTAGCAGGTCCTCGGTAAGGTCCAGCTGGTAATAGAGTGTAGATACGGTCTACAGGTTTCGAGCGTATACTGCGAGCGCAATCCTATAGGGCTAACGACGACATCATACGTCTTTATGCGCGGCGCAATAGTATTCACTACGCCAGTGCATTGCCTATCAGAGTATTCTTCGTCATATGCGCACTACTAGGTTCCTAGTAGTGCTACCAGTCCATTTGGACTTTAGTACGATGTACTAGTGCGATTCTGACACAACCAATTAGTGTCAAAAAATGACTGTTTTTTCAGCGATTCGTTCTGGTACCCTCACATCTCCCCAACAAAAGGATCCTAGGACCGTCCTCGGTCTGTAATAGTTCATATGAACTTCTTTTGGGTTTTTAGGTGTATTCGAGGATGCGCTGCGGTCAGTTTATTATGTCCCGCGTCTATGTTGTCCGGATTCTGTTGATGCTGGGGTTATCAAAACCTCTCTCGAGCGTCATCATCTTCATATTGATCTTATGACATATAGGCCTTCGATTGATTCCCTCGTGGCCAAGCTAGTAATCCGCGTCTATGTTCGATATGTCCTAGGACATTTTCTTCAAAGTTGAGAACGTCATGTCTAGCTATTCCAGGGTCATCGGAACTTCTGGGCCGGTCGTGACTGCCGGTTTCATGACTCAGCTTCCGTGATGTGATTGAATAGAAGCAGGGTTTTCGGAATGTGGATAAACTGGCGTTTCACAAAGTTTTCAACCAAGTTCAAATCCTTTCTTTCCGTTCCCCCTTCATCATCGTTTTCACCGGGCCGCGTCTAGGTGCGTCTCTTTGTTCTTTTCTTTGGTTTTCCTTCTAATTCTGTTCTTCTAGGGATGCCTACACCATTCGAAATCCTTTCGGCACCTCCAGCACCTCAGCCTAAACATCGAAGCTCAAGACTAAACGCATGAGGAGCCGGAGCCCTTGGAGGATGTCTCCTATGGAGATCTGTACGAGCAGCAGCAGCTCGCCGATGTACGAACGAGCAAAAGCCTAGGGTAAAGGCATTCTCGTATATACGACTCTGTCTTCGGGACTAAAGGATCCGTGTTCATCCCAAACTGAAAATTCGGTGCGCAAACGCTTGGTGGTCAGAAGGGACAACATCGTGCGTTGGTACTTCTTCTTATTTATTCTGATGTAAACGTTCTTCTCTTTAGCTGAATATCACAATCGGCACGGACGAGGATCGCGGAAGTAACATCCCCAAGTCCAACATGAGCGTTCTGCTCCAAATTAGCCAGTTAATCACCTGGCTCGACGACGCCAAGGTTATGTCAAGAAGGAATTTTCATCTTGGTTGCCGAGTACCGCCGAGACCAACGAACCTTGTCAAGACATTCGAGTTGCGGCCTGCCCTAGCAGATATTCTTCTGGGTTTTATTTTCTAATCATTTTCTTTTCTAGGATTTCGATTTCCACTCTTCCTTGACCACTCGTTCGTCCGAAAGTCAAGACTCCTCCGACCAATTCGCTTCTTCTCGAAAGGACCCAAACGCAAGAAACCAAGTTCTGGTCTCGACATTCGTATTTTAACGGACTCCGAGCCAACCTCCCAAACGCTCGAAAATCCAGATTCCGAGGATTCGTTTAGCGAGGGACAGTATGTGAGCGAGCACGCTGGAGTGGAAGAGACGACAACGGTCTATGGCGGGGAATGGTCCTACGATGGTGGATGGGCAGGAGTTGACTACAGTTGCTACCTTCCAAGACCTTCCTCGCGCCGCGTGAGTGTTTCTTTTATCATCCCTTGATTATATAGACTAATTCCCTTCTAGCGTTGCCTTCTCTGAGGCCACTGTTACCACTCGGAAAAAAGCCATCTACCAGCCTTCCCAAAGGCAAGGGCAAGACATGGGCTAGCGCCGCCGTAACCCAAAGGTAAGGAAAGACGCCGACCGCGAGAAAATCCTCGCACCTGAAAACTCGTGGTCTGTAAGTCCTAGGATTCGTTGTTTTATTCATATGCTAATTCTTTTTATTTTCAGCGCTCTGCTCAATTATCCCTCGAGTGGCTGATAAAGTCATCGGGGTTGGAGGTACTAGCGTGAGTTTTAGCACTTATTTCTTCTATCGTAATTATTATGAGCGTTTTTCTAGGTCTCCTCTTTGGACAGGCGTGACGGTTTATGCCCATCCTCCTAGCACCTCCTCATTCCCGACGAGGACGACGGTTATGTTGCCGATGAGCTTTCTACCGCGGGAGGGCAGTCTATCTTCAAGGCACGTCCAGCTCTTTCCCTAAGGACTCGGTCAATCTCGGCCACATCGATCGTCGGTAGCCGAATTTTTTAACACATGGTTGCGATCGATGCATCAAAAAGGTCTGGGTTGTTCTCCTACGCGCCGATGGACACCGGGTTGTACTGGGTGCAAGAGACTAATCAAAAGTTGCTCTTTTCACCCAGTCCCTCGAGGAGACTCTTTGCTGCTCGAGCGACGAGCAGCTGGACTCG